>CM051352.1:48658347-49258347 GCA_028015215.1 Gynostemma pentaphyllum
ACCTTAATCTTGAATAGTTCACAAACTGAAAATCAGGTGGAAATCCTTCATAAGTGATGATAATGTAGAGAATGGCGAGTCAATCAATTTGGTGTAAAATTTGAAGAAAAATATGATTTTTTCTTTGCTGTTCATGCTTATCTTCATCTCAGAGTTACCACCTGTGTCAGTTCTTGCTTCATTTAACTCAAAATTGCTAGATATACAGTCTGAAACATCTGCATGTACGGACGAAGATGGAACTTGAAGATGCTTTATTTATGTCTCAACGTGAAGAAAAAGATTGCATCATCAAGGTTGAAAGTTCTATTGATGCCAATGCCACCTTCCACAGGTTTTTACTTATTTTATTTTTATAATAATTATTATTTCATTCATATTCCTCAGAGCTAAGAGGCACGAACACGGATATGGGATACCAGACACGGCTACAGACACGCCATTTTCTTAAAAACTAGGATACGGACACGGCAAGGACACATTGATTACAATATACAATTTTTAAATATATTAGAATATTTTTATACATTTCAATGATATTCACATTAAAATTTGTTTATTTTAGTTTATGATATTTATATTAGAAAGGCAATAAGAAAGAAAAGGTAAAATAAATAAAGATTTTGATGTTTTTCAATCTCAGCTCATATTACTTTTCTGTGATACGTGTCCAAGAAGTATTAGAGTGTCTGAATATCCGACACGTGTCGGATACGGATACGTAGAGTGTCCATGCTTCATAGCCTCCGAGTTTTAGTTTCCCCTTTTTATATTGGGATGGGAGTGGGGGGGGGGGGGGGGGGGGGGGGATCTTTTTCAAGGTTACGTCTTGTAATTTTCTGCTGAGATTTATGGTCTTCATTTCAGTGTCTTGAGGAAGTTCACTTGCCAAGTGGCAGAACATGGTTGGAACATCTTTTCTAGGCTTTACATTGGAGAGTCTCTTTCATGTGGGCTCCCCCTTTGCAAGATTTGTAGAATGGAATACACATTGTTCAGGTTTTTTTCTTTTTCTTTTTATGACCTCTTATTAAGTTTTATATGTCAGAAGATAGATCATTACTAATTAGAGGAGTTTAGTGATTAAATATCTGTCCCCTCTTTCTTTGGGTGATAGAATCCCGCTACGGGCTCCACCTACAACTACATTTATTTCTATTGACCAAGTCAATCAGACATTTTACAGAGAAGGTTTTATTTTGTCTTTGTTTCTTGAGGATGGAAGTCTTGGGCTAGGCGAGGTAAGTTCTGCTTTGATTTATTTGTAGAGCAACTTGAGTGCCTTCTTTATGTGACTGGAATCTCAAAGTTTAGTTTTAACCAATTTTCTATTTTTATTATTTTAGGGATTTTGCAAATATAACATTTTAAAAAAGTATTTATAAACACAACAGATTTTATGTGCGTGACTGTCAATTAGTGATTCCTATAAATCAACGGTCATCACGTGGAGTGAATACCATTGAGCATAGTCAATCATTGATTGAAACACTAAAAAACCTGCTATGAATTTGCGAATATTTTTTAAAAAGTGCTACCCATTTCCTATTATTTTCCTATTGAGCTCCTTAGAAAAGTGAACGGTGGGTATATTTCTTAATTATGAGTAACTATTCAACAGGTTTCCCCTTGATATCCACAAAGAAAGTTTGCTAGACGTTGAAGAGCAACTTAAGTGTCTTCTTCACGTATTAAAGGGAGCCAAGATCAGCATTTTCCTTCCTCTGCTGCGGGGCTCGTTTTCTTCTTGGATACACCATGAACTCGGAATACCAGTAGGTGCTCTTATTTTCCAGCCTATCCAATATTCCTGATTAAATTTAGTTCAACAAAAGAGAACTACTTTTCATCATTAACCGTGTTTCTTTGATTTTGAGTTAACACTAAAATAATTATCATAATTGTACAGCCATGTTCAATCTATCCAAGTGTTCGATGTGGTTTGGAAATGGCTGTCCTCAATGCTATAGCAAGAAGAAAAGGTTGCAGCTTGTTGAACGTACTTCAGTACCAGTTACATGAACAAAGCAGCTCTACAGCTCATCAGTTCGTATTTGTGGGCTGTTGGATTCCAGTGGAACTCCTTCAGAGGTTGCTCATGTTGCCATGACACTGGTTGAAGAAGGATTTACTGCTATTAAGTTAAAGGCAAGTTATGTTATCATCATTTTCTGAAGATTACCTCTCTCTCTCTCTCTCTCTTAATTTCTCACTATCATGAATCTTAAGGTTTGATGGATTACAGAAATTATGTTTAGTTATTTATTAATACTTAATTTACTTCAGGTAGCTCGACAAGGGAATGTCATGTATGATGCTGCAGTTGTACAGGAAGTTAGGAAGAAGCTTGGCTACCAGATTGAACTCCGTGTTGACGCCAATCGGAACTGGAGCTATGAAGATGCTATTCTATTTGGCTCTTTGGTGAAGGACTGTGGCCTGCAGTATATTGAGGTACTAAAGGCAAATATATGATTGTATCGCTCATCCATTTTGAAAAATTTGTGACAGTTGACATTCTCTCACTTTTAAAGATCTCATCTTACTTGGTCTCATGTGTGCGAGATTGATCTTCATGCTATGTTCTTTGAAGTCTAGTTTATTTCTTTCTATTCTGGTCATTATTTTGTTGATACGGTCATGTTCCTCTCGAATTTCTTATCTCAGGAACCTGTTATGGACAAAGATACTATTATTAGATTCTGCGAAGAGAGTGGTTTGCCTGTTGCACTGGATGAAACTGTTGATGATATTCAAGATGATCCTGTGAAAAAACTTGCAAAGTATGCTCACCCAGGAATTGTTGCTATAGTAAGTGACTGTGTAGTACTCTCACTCACTAGCCATTACTTAGACTAGGATGTGCAAGAAAATTGACAATTTGAATGTAGAATAGAGTAGATATTCAAAACTATATTTGGTGACCAGATGTACACGCTTGAAAATTAATCAGAGAAGCATTAAAGTGGAATCAGCTCTTTATTGAAGCGGCTTATTAATTTTCTTTCGGATTTAGGTCTTCTTTTGTTGATACATATTGCGGATAGAAACCATGCTTACCCATTCCTCTTTCTCCTCCACTTTTGAGACGGACACCCCCCTGCCTGCATCATATGTATGAATTGCCGGACTTCATGCCTGTATAGCAGCAAAGAAAAGAATATATAAATATACACAATTCATTTTAATAAAGAGCCATCAAAAGAACATGCAAGTTATAAATAGCTGGAGAAATATGATTAACGTAATGAAATATTAATAAAATTTGTGTTTATTTTAATGACCCTCCCGAGAGTCTTTTTATATTGTGCATGATTTAAAAATATATGTTATATTGTTGCTTGTAGGTTATAAAACCCAGTGTTATTGGAGGATTTGAAAATGCAGCATTAGTAGCAAGGTGGGCGCAGCAACGAGGAAAAATGGCTGTTGTTAGTGCTACATTTGAAAGTGGTGTGGGTTTGTCAGGATATATACAATTATCCTGTTATCTGGATCTTCAAAATGCAGAAATAAGAAAAGTGATGAATATTCAACCAGCCCCATCAATAGCCCATGGTCTAGGAACTTATCGTTGGCTTGAAGATGTGACTGTCAATCCTCTAAGAATTTGTCGCAATCCGCATAGCAGCATTGTGGAAGCATCTGTGGCTGAGGCTAACCGAGTTCTGCAAAGTTTTGAAATCAACGACAGGATTATTTGTAGAAAATTTACTGGAGAGCAAGTTCGTCGATACCAATTAACCATAGACTCAGAGGGATTCTCTTATTCAATAAAAGTTCTAGACATTGGACAGAGAAAAAACGTAAGCAATCATTATGAAGCAATCATTTCCGGCTGTTTTCTTATCTGATAGTCAACAATTGTTAGTATCCTTCAATATTTTCATTTTCATTGCCCCTCTGATCACTAATATAGGGAATCTGTTTAATTGTTCAAATAAGAAATGTTTGTTATAGGAACTATATATTTTTTCAGCATTAAATTTCTACTATAATATGTGTGTAGAAAAGGGTTTTTACCATAATCTGCATGGCTTCTTGTTTCCAAACTCTTGTGATCTAATTTCATATGGCTGACACGGTACATTGTCAACATGAGAGGATGGGTTCTTTTATTATAAGATGCCATTTTGTTCTTTGGAGGTGGAGATTACTACCCATACATTTCTTTTATTTTGTAGTTTTTATTTTGCAGTTCTGTTTGCACAGTTTGATTTCTAGAACTCAAGTCTCTCGATGCATTTGTAGCATCCATATATTGCAGTGATGCCTGTTTAGCAATAATTATGGCCTTTATTACTTTCTTACATTCCACCTGTTTAGAGATTCAGCAGGATAATGTGCTCTTTTTTCTTCATGGATATCTTGGAACCGGTGAAGACTGGATCACAATCATGAAAGCAATCTCAGGTTCAGTCAGATGCATTTCTGTTGACCTCCCTGGTCATGGGGGATCGACAATAAAAAAGAATGATTGTGATGATAATGTTGTGAGGGAACCAAGTTTTTCAATGGAGGTTGTTGCCGATATACTATCTAAGCTGATTCATCACTTTGGTCCTGGTAAAGTTAACCTTGTAGGGTACTCAATGGGAGCTAGGATTGCCATGTACTTGGCTCTGAGATTTGGTGATAAGGTTGCCCCCCCCCCTGAAATTCTGCTAATTTTTCTATGTTTACAATCATGTTTAAATTTTTAAGAAAATGAATGTCTATTCTGAAGATTGAAAGAGCTGTTATAATATCTGGAAGCCCTGGATTAAAAGATGAGGTGGCGAGAAGGATCCGTAGAGTTAAAGATGATTCTTGAGCACACATTCTCAAGGTCTATGGCTTACAAAGTTTTCTAGATGGGTGGTATGCTGGGGAATTATGGAAAAGGTGACTTTATTAATTTATAAATCCTTTAGCATTTTTTATTTTATCACCACCATGAATACTAAGATTCTGCCCATTCTTGTAATCTCCAACTTAACAGTTTAAGAGAACATCCACATTATAGTCAAATTGTTGCCAGCCGCTTGAAGCATGATGACCTGCACAGTCTTGCAAAAGTTCTGTCTGATCTAAGCATTGGAAGGCAGCCGTAAGTTTAAAATGGGAACATTCTTCTTTGATTTTCGGATTCTAAAATCTAAATCTCAATTAGCAATAATATGGAAATGACAAATGCACTAACTGAAAGGCCCCATTTTTCTCCTATAAAGTTTCATGTAAATTCAAACTGGGTATGGTACCTTTTAAAAAAAAAGTAGGGCCTACAGAAAGTAAAACACCTGCTTTGGCTTGTGTATTGTTTTACATATTTCCTCCTTGTACATTTGGAATTCGAACATAAATCTTGATCCGAAATGATAATCTAATTACATTTTACACATTTAGTTGATGGGTCACCTATTATGATTTGGAAAGGGAATTACCCTAAAAGATTATAGTCTTTTTGTGGATTGTTTATAACGAAGGCCTTAACTCCAACAAAAAAAATCAATTGAGCAAACCATGACAACCAAATTGGTGCTACTTATGCCAAAATAGTTGGGAAGACACCACGCATATTTTATTTCTTTGTAACATTTCACAAAAGCTTTGGAATACTTTATTAAGCACCTCAGATATGAATTGGGTGGTTCATAGTGATCCCAAAAGCAACATTTTGTCTTTTCTTGGTGGTGTTATGCTCTATGATAAAAAGATGATTATTTGGAACAATGCGATGGGAAGCTAATTGTTGGAATATTTGGCTTGAACGCAGGAGATTTTTTTGTCAATAGTAAAAAATCTTGGGAAGAAGTTTGGGAGTTTTCGGTGCTTCACGCCTCCGTTTGGATTGTAATTCATTTTGTGATTATCTCCTTCAGTTATTGCTACAAACTGGAAGGCTTTTTTGTAATGGTTTAGTAGGTCTTTTTGGGCTCTTTCACATATATATTATTGAAAAAGTCCTCTTTCATATATCTGCCTATTCCTGACCAAGGAAAATTGGTTGGGCATGATAGTAGATGGATGAGTATTCTTTAAGCCATCAGAGTGAGTTTTGGCAATGATTTTGTAGACACCATGAACCAAACTGATGGGTCTGAAGTCTTTTACCAGCATAGACATCTCCTTTTTTGGAATAAGACAAATAAAAGTCTCTTTGAGGCCAGCATTTAGGTTCCATTCTGTAAAAAATCCTGGAACACCTTCATTAAGTCAACTTTGATGGTGTTCCAAGTTTTTTTTAAGACTAACCGCGTATCCATCCGGCCCAAGGGATTTGTTAAGACTAAGACTGGTGATAGATGTCCAGACTTCCTGTCAAGTGAAAGGGCACTCAATAGAATGTGTCATTGCTGATAGGATTCCAATCAAGACTTTTGAGAGAGGCGAGAGAAGGGAGGGTTATTTCTTCCTCAATGCCTCCATTAGTTACTAGAATGGCCCCTGTACAGCTAATGAGCTCAGTGATGAAGTTTTTCCTTCTCCCAGAATTGGCCATTTGATGGAAAAAATTAGAGTTCTCATCGCCATCCTTGATCCATTTTCCTTTATTTTTTTCGCAAATCCTCTGATCTTCTTTGAAGATGACATCAAAGAGGTGGAGCTTGAGGTTTGTTCTATCCAATCTTTCTAAATCAGTGAGGACATTGTTTTCTTTAATAAAGTTCAAGTTTTGAATCAAAGAGGAGAGCTTTTGCTTTTCAAACTGAAGGGAGCCAAAAGTATCTCTATTCCATTCTTTAAGGAGACTCTTGAGGGACTTCTACTTCTGATTGAAGGTGAAGCCAGGCTCTCCTTTAGGGGAGGTAGAGTTCCACCAACTTTCCATTGAAGTGAGGAAGTTATTGTGAGATAGCCAGCACTTCTCAAATTTGAAAGGGGGATGTGCCACAAAGAAAGGATCCTGTTTCAAGGAGGACAGGGTAGTGGTCAGAGGTTGTCCTATCCTTTCTGCTGGATCTTGAGATTTGAAACAAAGAGATCCAATCGGAGGATACCAAAAAAAGGTCTATAAGAGTGTGGGAAGAAGGGTGATCTCTAAAGCTAGACCAAGTGAAGTTACCACTGTTGAGGGGAATATCATTGAGGTTTAAGTCTTGAATGAGCTTGTTGAACTCTTTCATGTTGTGAGTAAATCTGCCCCGAGTATTTTTCATGAGTCCAACTAGTTACATTAAATCTCCTCTAAGGCACCAATGACCATCACAGAGGCCAGAAAGATAGTAAATCTCAGCTTTGATTAAGAATTTTTGTTGTTGTGATATGAAGCTGGCTCATAGATCCCCGAGTTCCAGATGATTCTACTGTCTTTTAACTCATCTTTGATTGAGAGAGAAAAAGCACTTGCCACCCTGTCAATAATAAGGATATCAATCGATACTTTTACTTCAATTGTTTGTTTGCTCACTTATCATTGTTATTTGTTATACCTTATACACCAATGTCACAGTCACCCGGCCTTTGATGGTCACTTCAATTTATTTGTACAAATTCATGACAAGCCATTTAGCAAGTAATGTGCCTGAGCTTGAAAGCCACCCTACTAGGAGAAATTATTGGTTCTGGTGGCCATTTTTGCGTGACATAAATGAGAATTGGGAGCAAATTCTTTTCTTTTCCTACTCTTTGGCAAGGAATATCAAAGATTTAAATTTTGGATTCATTTTTCCATAGGCTTTGGGATCACTTTTTTTAACTTGTAAGGGATAGGCAGTTTTTGCTTTCTTTTTAGACTATCTGTATTATTCTTTTTTAGGATATCACATCCTCTTTTTTGTACTCTTTTCAGCTTTTAATAAAAAAATTGTGAATCTCTTTTTTCTTTTATGCAAAATCTCACCACATTGAATATCGACTAATTTAAGGTTACATATCTTTGATGAATAATATCTAGTTTCTTTCCCTCCGTCAACATGATAGGGACTTATGGGATGAATTGAAAGTCTGCAAAACACCTCTTTCAATCATTGTTGGGGAGAAAGATACAAAATTCAAGGCAATTGCGCAACAAATTCTTTCTCAAGTTGATAGTGGCAGGAAGAGAAAGGATGAACCAGTTGATGAACTCCATGAAATAGTTGAGATCCCGAGCTCTGGACATGCTGCCCACCTGGAGAACCCTCTTGCTGTAATCAACGCATTGAGTAGATTTTTGTTAAGATCCAACGAGGAGAAGAATGCTGTTTTTCTGTGAGTCACCTTTTTGCAGGTACCCTATTCATAACCTTGGATATTCCTGCACTAACATTGATTTTGATGAAATAAGAGAAGGAAAGGATTATTATTCTATATATTTGGTTGTTGCTCAAGTCTTGGTCAGATGTCATGCTTATTAAAACACAACGAGACCCAAAAGCTTATACTTATAGGGTAAGGTAAATTTATTTTTTCTAAGGTATCCGTATTCCCAAAACTCCCCTCACATGTAAGATTGAATATTAATAAAGGCCCAATATTTGACTATTAATATAAAATGAGAGCAAATAAATAACAGAGGTTTGAACTCCTAACCACCTACATAGATTCCTTGTTAAATCATCACTAGATCCAAAATATTATGCGAACTGGCTAAGGCAAATGTAACCTTTTATTGTATTGTATTCCCAACATTGATATCTTTATTTTGTTGAAGTTTATCTCACAGTAGAAACTCATTTTATTTGCTATAATTAATCCTTTGTGGTTATTTCACCCAGGGAATGGTCTCTTTGAACGGATTTGAGCAGTCGAAATTCATTTATAGGTTTGATGGATGCCCGAGGGCATGAAGGTATCATTCAAATGTGTAGTAATAGTAGTCTTATTTCTTGTTCTGTATATTTTAATGTCAAGAACTAGAATGATAGATATTCCTAGCTTTTTAATCAACATATCTGAGTTTGATATAATATATACCAAATATGAAAAAGAAATTCATAATTAATGACATTTCTGACTGTGACAGAGGCCTATCAGGTCTTGGATTAGAAAATCCCATTGAAAAGTTTAAAGAGATCCTTTTGATTGATGCATCTCTTGTAGACTTGTGCAAGTCTCAAATGTCTGAGATGCCCCCTTGAAACTGATGATATTGTTGACGGTAAAACAAAGCAGTCTAATCATCAAAACGTTTCTCCTTCATCCTATCATCTCAAGATGAAAACTGTCTTGCAACCGAGCCCATATCAATAAAACTACAGCCGCAGCCAAAAATGCCATGGAATAGTAGCTGCAAAACTTTGCTATTTTAGGATTATCAGCAAGCACCAAGGCGTTAAATGCACCCGAGAAGGCCATCATAACTGAAAGTAGAAAAGCGTGAAATGTTGACGGAAGACCCTTGAAGATTAAAGTTGGCACCGGATTTCCATTCACTTGCTCATGAGGAAGTATGAGATTAAGGGTGGCTGTTTTGAAGGAACAGGACAGAATGCAGTACAAGATATTGGTCGAAATTCTCGAGCTTGAACATGTTGGATTGACAGTATCTTTAGTGTTCTTCATTGGAATAAAATGTGAAGAATCTTTCTGGGGAATATCAGTTTTTAAGACGTAATTTTTATAGCTGATTAAGAGTTGATTTTCAACCAATAAAAGCTGCTTCTTACCAAAAATGATAGGAAAGAAAGTCTGTCTGAGGAATTTCTCAGAAACTTCCAAAGCTTGGAGAGAGCACTCACTAAAGAATATTATTAAAGACTCCTCACAGTTGGTTTTTGAAGTTTCTGGGAAATGAAACCAACAGAATAATAAAAGGGTGAAAAAGAGATAAAGAGGAAACGAAGTCCTTATGTTTGCTTGACTCGATTAGGAAAAAAAAATAGAAATCTTTGGACAATTTCTAAAGTAAAAATATTTTTGTTCATACTACATCAAATAGAGAGAGGTTTAAACTTATATTTAACAATCAAAGTTATGTTCAAGTTCGTAAATAAAACAAAAATACTACTTGTATATTAAAAAAAAATGCTTGCTTCAAACTGAGGGAGGTAGGTTCATCAACCATATTAGAGAAAATATTGATATTTAATCAATTAAGTTTAGTTATTATATAAATATAATAAAAATATTTCTTATATATAAATAATACTTTTGAGGATGAATTGGGTGGGTAAAAAAATTGGTAAATAATATATCTATTTATGTGTTAGAAACTAAGTAGTGACACTAGAACAGTTTAAAAATACACAAATTGCAGTTCGATAATTTGTTGAATCGTAGGTAAATAATTTATTATTTTTTAGTGAATTCATTGATTTATTTTTTCCTATTTTAGCTCAATAAGTTATTGAACTGCTTCAGTAAATTATTAAACTTTTACTTCGGTCATTTTAAAAATATTTTCACATTTCATTAGTTAGTGGGTAGAAATATGTTATGACCCATATTTATATGTTCTCAATTCCAAAATAATTAATGAACAATAATGGATCTTTGTAATTTAATAAGAATTAAAGTAGTAATGGTAAAAAGTGGGTGTGGTAATGTTTACTCATATTTTTTTTTGCCCATTAACGATGGCAAGGAAAAAGTTGCATGGGGCATATAACCAAGAAAAAAATATTTACACGATTCACTAAAATTCCACAAAAGCAAGTAATTGCTTTGCTTGAACTTGGTGTTTGTTTGCAATTTTCAGGAAGTTTCCTCCAACAAAGAAAAAGAAAAAAAAGGGTTCATACTTCATACTGGGGTTTCTTTTTCATCATTGTCTCCTTGTTCCTTTTCCTAATGACAAGTAATTTTTTTAGAGAAAGAGAGCGCTCCAAGTCACTTGCTCTCTTTTGACTTGAAGGAACAGCGAAAATAATCTTGATTAAGCATAGTTTGACCGAAAATACGCAAGTGCTCACTAGTCAACACCTATCTTTACTTATCTAAGAAATAGAAAATAAAATAATATATATTTGATTATGGAAAAGAAAACGGCTTAGTTGCTGCCCCAAACCTATTTTTTAAATGGGTCTATGTGGCGACCTCTTATTAAAAAAAGAGTGGGGTAGCAACCAAAAAAATAATTAACTACTTTCCATGGAGTAACCATCAATAACACGAACCGGAAGAAGAAGGAATACCATACTTCCATTATGTCGTTAATGAATTTCAAACGTTCCCAAGAACGAAGAACGAGTCGTCGACGTGCTTCGGAAGGATGAGTATGAATCTCACATTTCAAGCAGCCATTGGATTAATCCTCTGCCCCCAGATCCCATCACTATCTCTCCACATTGTAGAGGTAATGCTGGTGATATGTTTTGGGGTTTCTTTTTCCGGGTTGTTGCTTCGAAATTCATTTTCGAGATTTGGTAACATTCTCGACAAAATTGGTTCGGTTTTAAGTTTGATGATATTCTTCTTAATGGCAACCTCCTTCATTCCATCAAACTTGTGCTCAATCCTGAAATGAAATGAGATGAGATAGTAGAAGCGAAACGCGAATCGATAGTAATTTTTACTACCATTAATCTGAAGAAAAAAAAAACTTGGCAAGAACTGCTTGCTAAGTTTTATTCCATTAATTATGAAATTTGATGTCATTTTATTTTTTAAAAATGGCAAAGCTGTCAACTCTGCCTGCGTCGGATACTTGATGCAGCCGGTCCCAAATTGAATCATAGTGAATTGAAGTTTTTTATTTTGGAGAGGTAAACGAAGCAAAGGTTTCATTTTGAGTCCAGAATTTATAGAAATATAAAACTACAATTTTAGTGTGTTTTGGAGTTTTTAAATCTTTTGATTTACTTTCGAGTTTTATAATCTATTTAATTATTATTGTTAATTTTCAATCAACTATAGTAACGTAAATCTCATTGAATATTTTTTTTTTATCATATTATTGTTATTGATATGGTAAAAAATATTAATTTTATATTTTTATTGTTTATGGAGTTATTGCAAAAATAAAATAAAATAAAAAAAATCTTCTCATCTCTAAGTTCTAGGGTGATTTTCAAGCTAGGCATTCCCAAGTTTAAATGAAATAACTCTTTTTTTTTTTTTACGAATGAAATAACTCTTTTTGGTCTTTGTTATTATTGTTACCATTAGTTAGTTATAATAATGAGAAGTTAAACTGACCTTATAATTTTTTTAAATTTTATAATATTTTTTATATATATATATATATATAATGTTTAGATGCTATTTTAAAATTTACCAAAAGATTATCAATTTACTTAAAACCAATTAAATTAAATTTATAGTTAAACAAACAAAAACTAAAAAAACTAGCCTTTATTATTTATTATTGTTCTTCATTGTGAATAAATATAGTATTTTCATACATACATAGATCTCACTGATACGTTTCATCAAAAATGGGACATAAAAAAAATATGAAGAAGTTCATCTGATTATTCAATATTAAAGTATTTTTCTTAATATGAAGAAACGAAAAAAGTGATAACGAGAAACTATTCAAGTTTTATATATTTCTTTTATTATAAATATTTCATTTCATTGTTTTCTCCTCATATCTTTTAGAATCTAGTAGATAGTTTAATCAACTTGACATCTTGATGCGCAGACCAATCCTTCCATTAAATTAACTTTTGCAATCAAATTGAAAAAGAACAAAAATACAAGAAAGAGAGGTAAAATTTCATTTTTATTTCACATTATATATAATGTATTTTTGGGATTTAAAATTCATGATTTATTTAATTATTTCCCTGTCGCTGTTGGTTTATTCCCGGCGTGATGCAGCCACAATGATTATTTTTGCAAATGCAAGATGGGCATCCTTGATAACATACATTGGTGCATTTATCATTTGAAAAGCATAAATATGATATAACGGGACCACTTCCTTCTACACCCACTTCAAACCCAAACCCCACAAAATCCAATTTCAATATTTCACATCTCTAAAATTAAATAATATTATTTCAATTTTTGGAAAGTTAATAAAATTATAACGTATGACTACCATTTTAACAAGACTTTTTTCGTTGATTAACCTTTTTTTCCTAAAATAATTGAGTATATGTCCAAACGTTTGGAGTATTTAAAGAAATGTTATTTTTTTTTTGTGAAGTCAGGCTTTAGAAACCCATCTTTGAGTTAGTCTTCACCACGGTGTCAAAGACGGGTTTCTAAAACCCATTTTCTTGCCATGTGGCATCTTCCAAGTTTTTTTTTCTCTCTTTTAAAAAAGAATTGTGAGGGTGAATCAAAAAATAAAATCAAGTAATTTTAAAATATAAGTTAAAAAAACACTCAAACTCACTCTATCTCATTTAAAAAAAATCTAATTTTAAATATAAACTAATATGTATGATTTAATAGCAAGTTTTACACATTACTTAATATTTTTACTTATAACTCTAATATAACTTTATTTATTTGCCTGTTAATTTTCCCCCTATTTAAAAACTAAATCAATATCAGTATGAAACTTTTTGATGGAACTTCTGGGATCAAACCCACAAGAGAAGGAAGAAGGAAAAAAAATCCTTGAAGACGAGTTAAAACTCGTCTTCACCACATGGCAAGAAAACGGGTTTTAGAAAGATGAGTTTTAGAAACTCGTCTTTGAAGCTACGGAGAAGACTATGTCAAAGGACGGGTTTTCAAAAACCGACTTCACCAAAAAAGACATTTTACCTAAATACTTTAAACGTTTGAAGATATACTTAATTACTTGGAAAAATGAGACTAACTAGTAAAAAAGTTCATTTTAAGCTCTATAATTTAAAAGGGTTATAGGGCTAAATTATATTTTCTGATAATAGAGAGGGGTTTAATGGTTTTTTTTTAATAAATTAAGAAAAATATCATTTGTTTTCCAAATTATCATTACATTAATTAACGATTCGATGGAAGAAATCAAAGAAGAAATTTTTTTTTTTTTCAAAGGGTTTGTTGTTTCGTGGTCATGGTCGGGCTAGGCCTGTAAATTCCCGGTCATGGCCTGGAACTGACGAAGACTTTGGTTTTTCTTTTTCTTTCTAATTATTACTCCTTTCATACCCATTTATATTTCGACCTAAGCTATATAAAATGATTTTTTTTTTTCAATTTCATACCCATTAATATGATTTTCATTACGTAATTAAGGATTTGATTGAAGAAATTATGGCTGACAAATGACGAAAACTTTGATTTTTTTTTCTCCATTCTCCATTAATTTCATAGTCATTTAATTCCTTACTCATATAATGAAAATCATTAAAAAAACAAACATTTAATCCAATTGAAATTTTCATAGAGACATTTAAGCTTAAAACCCATATTGAGAGCTTGATTATAAGTCACCTTTGAAATAAAAAAGGGGAAAAAAAAAAGAATTTTGAGCCAGAATTTAAAAAGGAGTTTTTAATTAAAAAAAAAAGAATCTTATTAGAGGCATCCTAAAACCTATGGTGTATTAATTAGAAAGATGAAAGTTTCAAATTTTATTACAAAGAAAGACATTATTCTATACATGAAATAAAATAATGAATGAAAATATTCGGTTATTATAAAACAATGAAATAAGAATATTAAGATAGTAGAAGGAGAAAATTAAACCAAATTACAAATTAGCGCACATAATTTGTTTTAATTACAAAAAAGAAGAGTTTGATATAATCAAAGAAATAGTCACCCTAAATACCGTTAGCATATCCTATTAACAGCAATAGTAAATTAAAATACATGATACGCCGACCCCCACTAACTATGGCATTGAAAATCTGAGTGGCCTCTAACTCTAGCGCCATTTCCTGATTAGTCTCCAATAATCTGTTCATCATATCGTCTCTCCATTTGTTGAGTGCAGGGTCGGAATAATGAGATCTCCCATTGTCTAAGCAAGAAACAGAAAATTAAAACTAAAACTCATGCAACATTATACTAAATGCACAAGAAATCAAAATACAAAGTAAATGGATTGTCACCTCAGCCCTCTGAATCATTGAAGTTTTTGATCTAGACAATGATGATCCACTATTTGCAAAATTGATTTTCTGTTAAAATAATTCAGATTAAGGAATAGATGATAGATATTAGTATCTGCATGCTTTCAGTTAGTTTATAATTGGAGAAAACAACCCCTAATATGTAGTATCCAAAAAAACTGACCTGAGAAAAGCCAAATCTAAAAACAGTTGCCTTCTGATTTGAAATCCATGTTCCTGTGATGACACACACCACAAGTAGGATTCAGTAATTGAAATATTTATATTTAGTTGAATTTTTAACTTAATATATGGTAATCCCAAAAACAGAGTATTGATTTTGCAAACTCACCATTCAAATTAAGCGGTGGTGAAAGCTTGAGTTTGAAGTCTGTAGAAGCATTTTCGTCATCGATAGCTCAAAACTTAGGGTTTGATTACAAATCCAATCGAAACGGCGCTAACCCTTTTTTCTTCTGCTTTTGTACCGCTTAATATTGGGCCTCACCCCTCAACTTCCAAATCTCTCCCTCAACCTACCCGGGCCGGGATCCACCTCACTCCAAATCCATAATTTAAAAAAGAAATACCCCTAACATGTATGTTGGTTTTAAGTTTGCCTCTAACCTTTTAAAAGTTTTGTGACGACCTGACCTAAAATAACCAAAATAATTGAATTAAATATAAATGACTCTCTTAAAACATAGATAATTCACAATAAAACCAAATACTTGCAGAAGCTTTTATTTTAAAACCAAAAAGATGTCAAAACAAAACGTTAATTTTGTGGCGTCAATATTTAAATAATAAATCAAATGAGATAAAATAAATAATAAAACTAAAAATCAATCTAAAAGATAGAAAACATGAAAATGTAGTTCTCAAAAACGATGAAAAATAAAACAACTCCTAAAGGCTTCCAAGTATAGCATCATCCTCGTCAATCGCCCTGATTCTCATCATTAATATTACCTGCAAAATAAAAGTCTTTAGTCTTTTCTCTGAAACCAGCCACGCACCTTTTGATCGTGGGCAAAAAGTCGAGGAGAGCCGTGACTATGTAGTGAGATTTAACAATGAGGCAATCAAGGTGGAAGGTTATAGTGACGATAGCTCGTCGCTGTGATGGCCAGCTTGAAAGATGAAAAATTCTTACGGTCACTAGGCAAAAAGACGCCTACATATATACCGAGCTCCTCACTAGGGCACAAAAATATATGAGCGCTGGAGAATTACTAAGCAAGATAGACTTGGATGAAGGAGGTAGTAGTAAACTATCGACCCAGAAGAGAGAGAGACAGAAGAAGATTTTTCTTGGAAGACCGATCGTCATGAGGATGACAAAAGAAGGAGATCGTGTGACCAACCCGATAGCCGAGTCTTCCTCCTAATAAGTTTAAAAATACACTCCGACCACGCTCCGATCGAACAACTACTCTTGGAGATCAAAGACAAGAACTTGGTAAGATGGCCGCCTAGGATGATAACGGGGTCAAACAAGAGAAACAAAGACAAGTATTGCCTCTTCCATAAAGACCACAGGCATACCACCTCTGATTGCTTCGATCTCAAGGAAGAAATTGAGACCCTAATTCAAAAAGGATACTTGAAGGAATTTGTGAGAAGTAAAAGAGATGAGGAAGATCGGACCGTGATCATCAAAATTTTCCAATTGGAGAATTAATAACCATCTTTGGGGGCCCATTATTGAAAAGGAGCTCAAGCTCTAAAAGAAAGGACCATCTTTGGGTCACTAGGGTATTGGTCAAGGCATCAACATATTGATCAAACTCATCTAAAAGGCTCTACAATACCTATGAAGATGTCAAGCAACTTAGATTTTATTTCAAAGAATTTATTTATTGCGTTTTCATTTCCAATAAAAGTCTTTTATTGTAAGAAGTTGGAAAATAAAATGAATAAGGCCGTACTTTTTCTACTTATTTCATTTATGAGAGTTAAATCATTCGGATAACTCTTGGACTGGAGATTCCAAGGCGTAAACTCTACTGGGTGGGGGCCAACTATGTGATTATACTACAACAAAAGAAAATGTTCGAGTCCATCAAGGTGGAAGTTCAAAAATTTCTAAGTCCGCGGTGGAAGAACAAAAAAGAAAATGTTCAGGTCCACCAAGGTGGAAGAGCAAAATGAAAATGTTGGGCAGGGGCCGCCAGGGTGGAAGTTCAAATAGTTCTAAGTCCGCCTAGGTGGAAGAACAAAAAGAAAATGTTCGAGTCCATCAAGGTGGAAGAGCGAAAAGTTCTAAGCCGCCTAGAAAGAAGAAAAAAAAGAAAATGTTCTAAGTCCATCAAGGTGGAAGAGCAAAATAAAAAAATTCTAAATCTACCGGGGGGGGGGTGCGCACGAGCCGCACTGGTAGAAGAATTTAAAACGACTAAAAAGTTCTAAGTCCGCTACGGTTGGAAGAGCTAAATAAAAAATTCTAAGTCTACCGGGGAGTGCGGGGCTCGCACGAGTGCACCTGGTAGAAGAATTTAAAACGACTAAAAAGTTCTAAGTCCGCCACGTGGAAGAGGCTAAATAAAAAATTCTAAGTCTACCGGGAGTGCGGGGCTCGCACGAGCCGCACCTGTGTAGAAGAATTTAAATCAACTAAAATGTTCTAAGTCCGCCAAGGTGGAAGAGCTAAATAAAAAAATTCTAAGTCTACCAGGGAGTGCGGGGGCTACCACGAGCCGCACTGTAGAAGAATTTAAAACGACAAAATAATTCTAAGTCTACCAAAGAGTGCAAGGCTCGTAGAGGAATTAAGGAAAATTCTAAGTTTACTAAGGGTGTAAGGCTACTACACCTACAAAGCAACACTTAGAAAATTTAAAGAAAAATCAAACCATATCAAGACTCAACGAGAAATTAACTCTTAGAAACAAAGTTGAGTTTGGTTGGGGGAAAAAAATGAAGTCAAAGTCAAAGTCAAAGTCAACCGTTGACCGGTCAATGGGTCAATGGCTGACCCGTGGCGGGTCTGTCAAAACCTGACCTGCGGGTAAATTCACCTGTTGCCTAAAAAAAAATGGAGGAGAGCGGGTCAAAACCTGACCCGCGACCCCCCCCCCCCCACGGGTAAAACCACCAGGATGTGGAGTTGAAAAAAAAAAATTGATTGTGTATAAAGCTGCTGCATCTGATGCAGCAACAATTCTATAAAGCTGCTGCGTCAGTCTGACGCAGCAGCAGAAAAAAAAAAAAAAAAAACTTTTTTTCTTTTTCTTTTTCTCTTCCCCTCTTCTCTATCAATTCTTTTCTTATTCTACACTCTTTATCAATTCAATTTTTTTCAAATTTTATAATCTTTTCTTCAATAAAAGATAGAAAATTTTAATATTTTTGATTTCAAGAGAATGTTTACTCTTAAAATCAAAGGGGGCGAAATATGTGATGATTAAGCGTGACAACTCGGACATGCAACCCAACTTCAAAACGACCAGAGACTGAAAATTCAACCTACCAAGCTTCAACACTTAGTATTTTCTCAGAAAAAATTTATGACAGAAAATTGAATTACAAAAGAGAAATACAAGCTACAAACTATCAAAATTTTGACAAGTGCAACGGTGAAAAATTCAAGCTACAGACCTCAACACTTTGAATATTTTCAAGAAATTGACTAAGGTAAAATTCCGCTTTGAAAGAATACTCCCAAGTAGCATTGAACTCGCGCCTCAACTCAACTCGGGAGTAGGGGGCCTCTGTTGTGGGGTGAAATTGGATTACACGTGGAATTTTACAACTTGACAAAAAATTTCTACGGGGTGGGGCGCGAGGTGGACAGTGGGCACCGGTCTCGGACTTGGGCACTGGTCTGCGTGGTACTTGGGCACCGGTCCAAGCACCTCTACCTGGGCTAAAGCACCTAGTCCAAAGCACTGGTCCTAAGCACCTCGTCCGACCGTGGTACCTAGGCATAAAGTCCATGCACGGGGGCGGGGGGGGGGGGGCGGGGGTTTTCGACATAGGCGGGGGGGGGCTAATACTTAAGATTGAATACAAGTATCCACTTGGGAAGCGACACGTGGCGCAACCCGCAGCGACACGTAGTGGAGCAACACTGGCCCAATCGGGCGGGGGCGGGGGGGCGACGGGGATGATGTCATCAACCTAATCTCCTATAAATAGGAGAAGAAATTCATTCATTAGGTATCGATCTCTACTACTACTCTGCACACTAGCTCGCTGATCCGACTTTAGCATCGGGGGGGGTGGTGTTGGGCTGCACCGGTGCACTTTTCCTTTCTGTGCGGTACCTACGTAGCACGCCGTCGAAGCGCCGCACTATCTCCGACTCATCCGATAAATTAAGTTCGTTGCCTACGTGGAAGCTCTCCATTTTTACGCAACAACAGTTACAAATAAAAACATTTAACTATATTTATTAAATATAAATGTTTAAAAGTGTTTATATATAATAAACAATTTACCTCGTCCATTTCTTCTCCTTCATCATCCTTTATACCTTCATTCTATAGCATTAATCAAATCAATTTGTTGTGAAAGTGTATCGTTTTTTTTGTTATGAAGCGAAAATGGCCGATAATCCACGTCTCCTTATCATCAAATCTTCCATCATGTAGTAAATTGCATCCAATAAAACGACCCATGACATAATCGGATATTCGTAGAAGAATTCAAAGAAGAAAGTTTGAAAGAAAGAAATTAGGATTCTTACGTATGAACTTGCAATTGCTGTTACGATTACATTAAGAAATTAATTACAAAAATAAAAATAAAAAAGACAACTGCATGAACATGGAATAAGGGGCAGAAATCATGGCTAGAAAACTGTAATTTAAAATCGGACAGTTATAAACAAAAAAAGAAATAGACGTTTATAAATTGAAAAGGGCAAATCGGTCAGAATATTTTTATAACCACCGTATAAGACCCGATTTGTCTATTTTTGTAAATAAATTTGTATAGTCAGTTTTTTGTAAATATGATTACCGATTTGATTTTGGTGTAAATATCTCTAAATTAAACTCCTTTTATATATTTTCATTCCTCTTAATTTGACAACTTCAAATTAAATAATAAAATAGACACATCTATTTAATCTCTCATTAATTTTGGACAACTATAAAATTAATTAATTAAAATATATCGTTTTTATTTAATCTCTCAATTAAAAATAATTAAATAGACTATTCTATTTAATAATTATTTAAACAGACTTCTCTATTTAATTATTCTATTAATTAAATAATTAAATAGATTCATCTATTTAATTTCTTTTAACCAATCAAGGAGACTCCTCTATTAACGCCCACAACGATATATCTATAAACATAAATCAAATGATTTCTCAATAATTAGAAGACAGTAACTTATTTGAAGAAAAAACAATACATTCGTGAAATACATAGTTATTGCAGTTTCTCTCTTTCACTCTTTCAGTCATCCCATGTGCAGCCTATTACAGCCTCATTCAATCAATTGCAAATGAGTGACAATCGAGTTTGAATGAAAAAAGTGTATTTACCATTATCTTCTTTTTTTTTTTTAATTGATTTTACAAAGAAAGGACGATTCAATTCGTCGCAAATTCTTGCTTTGTGGCATGTAGCAATGGAATTAGGGTGATTCTTTCACTAATTTTCCGTCACTAAACCTGTTTTTTCTTATAATGTAAGCTAATTTAATAATACATGTTCTATGGTGAGATTTCCTACATGACATACTTTAATACATATACAATTATTTAACATACACATACATACATAAACAATTTAATTAATAAACAACTAAATTGGTGATATCTTGGCACTATCCATCTATTATCTATTATCTATTATCACTATTACTACTTAAAAAGTGTGCTAATGGGAGAAACATTTTTGACATTAATACCCTCCTACTATTGATAAATATCTAAACTACCATTATCCCTTCATTTAAATATTAAATATCAATTTATGCTAAATAATAAATAATCAAAATTATAATAAATAAACATCTAAATATTAAAAAAAATTATTAAATTATTATATGAACTTAGATAAAATAATATTTTTATGATTATATGTTTGGATAAAATAAATAATAAATAAAAATCTAAATGTTAAAAAATTATTATAATTTACGATTATAAATTATTATATGAACTTAGATAAAATAATATTTTTATGATTATATGTTTGGATAAAATAAATAATAAATAAAAATCTAAATGTTAAAAAATTATTATAATTTGCGATTATATATTTGGATAAATTAATATTATTACAAATATTATTTTAGATCTTATTTGATATTAAATTTTATATAATTAAAATCATATATAAATGTGATATATATTAGTTTGAAGTAGTGAAATTAAACAAAAATTAAAATATTTTTATTTTTATGTAGATTCCATCTATTGGTAAATATCTAAACTACCATTATTCCTCCATTTAATGGTAAAGAACATTTAAAAATTAAGTATGCCAACGAACCTCTTCAATCGATAGATCTACTCCCTTCCTCGAGGTCGGAGGTTTGAGTCCCCCTAACCCAATTTGATGTAATATCTCAAAAAAAAAAAAAAGATAATATTCCAAAGATTTATATTGTAAACATTATGTATTTGAAATGTCATTGATTTTAATATTGTGTGAAAATTCTTCTTCATTATAGTTTTGAATTCAAATTTTTTATCTCATTTCAATAATATTATTTTCACTCTTTAATTAAATCTCTAACGCCTTTATTAAAAAGTTTTAAGTCGTTTAAAAAATAATGGATGATCAAAATGATATATAGTACTTTAAAAGAGCAATAATACCCTATAAACATACACTAATCTTTAATCAATATTAAATTAAAAAAAGATGGAAAAATTTTATTAAAAAATGTGTTCAATAAAATATTAAAAAATACAATAAAATAATATTAACAAATAACGTGCAACGCACGTGCTAAAAACTAGTTTCTACAAAAACATGTAAAATATCGAGTAACCCAAAAATTAAGCCTTGTGAAAACCATAAATAAACTTTTAAATTAAAGCTTTGAAAGCTGCAAATATTCTTGAACTTTTTAAAAACTGGAAATATAAGCATCATGTTAGACTAGTTAAGTTCATTGTTATCCATTACAGAAAAAGAAGTTTGATAATCAACAAATAAAATAAAGCTCTCTAAATACATAAATAGTCCTAAAATATTATTATTGCAGCTAAAACGTATGTAAAAAAGAAAGGTGATGATTGATCTGCATAAATTTTTCTTCTGCATGTACAACTCTAACTTCAGCTTAGCATTAGATTCCATTGCGTTTGTGTAATCACTGATCCAATTGTTCACTACATCGGCATACCCTCTATATAAATCAAGCGAGCTCCCAGTCTACACATAACAACACGCAACAAACATATTAACAACAAGAATCCAAGGAAGTTAAACAAGTATTTGTATGAAATTAAATAACTACTGTGGAAATGGAAATTCACATAATTTGGTATAACTAATTGAAGAATGTGAAATGGTGAGGCCACTCATTCAAATGGAAAAGTAAAACTAAAACCCATGCCTAGTGATTAATGCAACATTAGCAGGAGAATTACTCACTTGATGAATGGACATATAAAAGGGATGATTCAACAACAGTCAAGGAAGTAGAAAAATCAAGGGCATATTTCTAGATAAATGGTCCTTAAATTTCTACTGAATTGCGAGGCTTTAAGTCGGCTAAAAAAAGACATTTACTTCAACAACAGTTACTTCACAATATCCAAAAAGTAAAAAAAACATATCGACTAATAAAAAAGTTGGAATGTAGTAATCAATAATATCAATTGGTGCAATTTTAGAAAATTTCAATGTTGTTAAAAGTTGTCATTTGAATCTAATCATATTTGATTGGGGTATGTGAGTTAGTGAAATGCATTTTATCCTATATAACAAGATTGCAACAGAAAAAAGAAATACACCTGATTTCTTTCATAACTTGAATCCTGTTCCCTGCCAAAGCATAAAATAATAATTTAATATACAAAAAACTCAATATGGTTTTAACCAATATGATAATGAGTTTAAAAGCCTTTATACCGATCTGCAACTGCAATGTCCTTAGCATGTTGCAACTTCTTCCAACGTCCTACAAACATCTTTCCTAGCTTACATGAAAGCCTGGAAACAAAAATTATGATAATCATCAACCATGCGTTTAAACACCATCAAGGACAGACATGAATCAGGGAGCGCTTTTAGGGTTTCAGGGGAGCTGCAAGGCGAGTCAAGCGCTCGCCTTTTTTTTTAAAAAAAGGCACTTGCTTTTAGTGTGTTGTCTTTATCTATTAAAAAAATAACCTAGCAGTCGTTTCTCTCTTTTTTCAAACATATAAAAACCCTCTGCCTCCAACGACAAAATTACTCTGCCTCCAAAAACTCATGGTAACAGTATTTAAACATATCCATACTAACTCCACATTTTTTTTTAAATTTGTTTGAAAAAAAAAACAGTTACATAATGATGTTGATAAAAAGTTTGAGAAATGCTTGATTGATTTGGTTCCTTGTGCTTTGAATCAAGTAATGTGAGTACATGTGGCACTTAGCCAATTGCCCACTTGGCAAGAAATGGAAGGTCAATATCCCTCCCCCACCCCTTCCTTCCTTCCCCCAACTCGATAATAGGATAGCTCTCCACATCCAGTCACCATAGCTTATCTTGTAATCATCTATATAAAGAACCATTCCATTCTCTTTCTATGAGGAGAAAAAGAATGCCTTCCATTAATCAAACCCTGCAAGATCAAATCCTGGTTGAGGAAATTGAAGGCCTCATTAGAGTTTTGAAAATGGATATGTGGAAAGACCCCAAATTGTTCCTTGTGTCTCTAATGCTCTTCCTTCAGAGCTCAATGTTATTTCTTGGGATGTAATGGTTGATAAGTTAAACAACATTTGGGCTCGTTTCTTATTCCAAAACAGTGTCAAGAGAAGCTTCCTTTGCTTGTTTATTTCCATGGAGGTGGATTCTCTGTTGGCTCAGCTTCTTGGAGCTGTTACCATGAGTTCTTGGCTAAGTTATCTTCAAAGGCTAATTGCATAATTATGAGAAAGACCTCTGTCGTTTAGCATTCCTTAACATTTTGGCCTGAAACTCATGATTTCGGGCCAAAACCTCTTACTTTTTGGCCTGAAACTCTTCTCTCTTCTTTTCTTTAGGGTTTTCAGTTGTCTCTGTCCACAAAAGCATTGAAGAATCTGCTTCAAACATCCTCGGTTTCTCATTTGAAAACAGCCCCTGTTTTGGTTTTGGATTCGTTTGTCTCTGTCCACTAAACCAATGGAGAAATCAAATGAAGGAGCAAGAAGGGATCCGACATGGAAATATTCATATTTACAAAATCCTAATGATGTAATGACTTTTACTTGCAATTTTTGTTCAAAAACATCAAAAGGGGGAGTCTGTAAGGTGAAGCAGAATCTTGTTGGTGGTTATCGAAATGTTACTGGATGCAAAAAAAAAAATGTCCAGAAGAGGTTAAGGGCGAAATTAGGCAATTTATGTTGAAGAAAAAGGAAGTAAAAAGATATGAGGAATTTGGATAATGGGATGCACGAAATTGATGATGTGGATCTTGCATATGATGATGAAGATGAACTTGAAACTCAAGGTAATGGCCATGGTAAAAGAAGCCAAAACTCATTGAAAGGGAGTATGGAATCTATAAAATCGAAGTGCAAAAAAGCCAAGAGCAAAGGGTCCAATGGATGTCTATTACACCCCTAATCCGGAACAAGTTGTCGATGATCGTGAAAAAGGAAAGGGAAAGCAACAAACGACAATGAATGAAGTATGTAAAAAAAGAAATGAGGGGTCGTGGTAGTCAATGAATTGGGCAGTGGTTCTATGATTCGGGTATTCCACTCAATGCTTGCAACTATGAAAGTTTTGCTCCAATGATGAATCAATTGGATAGTTTGGTGTTGGATTGAAACCTCCTTCTTATCACGAGTTGAGAATGCCGATATTGAAAAAGGAAGTCGAATTAACAAATAAGATGTTGGAAAGTCTCAAGGAAGAATGGGTCAAGTTTGGAAGGTTGGACAGATAGAAGAGATAGGACATTGCTAAACTTTTTAGTTTTTTTTTTTTTTTGATAATAAACAAGGCTAATTCATTGATGAGATGAAGAGCCAAAAACGGCTGAAAGTTACAAAAACGCCTTCCAATTTGAGGCAATAGTAGAAGTATTGTAGCTACAAAAATATTTACAACTTGCACTCCAAGAGGAGGCATTTAGAACACTAGTGTCCCAAATATCAATACAAGATCTACTACATCCAAAAAAATTCTCCTATTGCGCTCCAACCAAATGTTCCACAAAAAGATCTCACCGCATTAGCCCAAAGAGTCTACCCTTATCTTGAAGACGAGAGCCTCCCAAAAGAGAAATGACATTTTCTTTCGGATCTTTATGAAACACCCACCTCATATTAAAAGTCTCCAAGAAAGAAATCCAAATTGAATGTGAAAACTCACAATCAAAAAGGATATGACTAGTAGACTCCGAGCACACCTTGCACAGAACACACCAATTCGGCTGTAAGGCACACCAAGGCTTTCTCGATTGAAGTTTTTGATTGGAGTTGAGGCCATGTTTTAATAGAACGCTTCGTCTTATGCAAAAAGGGGGAGGACGATGTGCGCTTACTGAAAATATTTATTGAACGCATTAAATGAGCTTTTGAACAGTTATAAGAAGAAAAAAGAAACATTTAAAAAAAGAGAGGTTAAAAGAAATGAGATTGGAGACCGTTGAAAATCCAATATCCTCCATTCCCAACACTACACTACAAAACAAAGGGTACAGAAATAAGATATAAAAGGAGAACACAGATTCTATTCAGAGATGCATTTTTAATAGTCAATCAGAGAGGGAGAATAGTGAGTACCAGATAAGAAATCTCAAAACATCAACAAGGACATAGAGAATGAGCATGCCCTTCACGATAGATCTATAAAAATAAATCAAATGATTTCTCAATGATTAGAAGACGGTTACTTATTTGAAGAAAAAGCGATACATTCAAATCTATGCAATGACAAGTTGAATCAATTGCAAATGAGTGGCTAAATATTCTGTCATATAATAAATTAAGAAGCAGCTCACTTACACGCGAACATGTTTGTCCTTCAATTGGATGAGGGCTTGGCTTATCACGGAGATTTCCACCGGCGGTGCAGAATAAGATACACACGCAAACGGCGAGCTAGATGCAGCAACATTTAGAGATCGGGCCTCCCACGTCCCTGTCATAATCAAAAGAAAATTGAATTGAAAAGTGTATTTACAGTTGTTTATATTATTTTATTTTAATTGATTCTACAAACTCACGTCTATTAATCACGAAAGCCCTGCATTCAAATTTGAAGGATTGATCCATGGAGATTGTGTTCTGCTGGAATAAAATTTATATACAATCCAACCCATTAAACAGATTTATACCATTATAAAAACTTGGGCAATTCAGAACAAAAAAAAAATTACCTTGATGAAGAAGAGGGAGAAATTCGATTGAATCGAGGCGGCAACAACAAACGTGAGTTTAGAGAGTGAAACTGGGTTTGATGCATTTTCGTTAGATTAAGGGAGAAACGAAAGATTCTAACGAACGAGAGAGATGAAAATTAGGGTTTATCCGGGTTCCCCTTTCTCGCAAATCCCTCTTTTTCTCCACTACCCCGAAAGCCCAATCCCCGCTTTTGAACCGCTGAGTTTTTGCAAATCCCTCTTATCACATATAAACCCTTTTGAGGGTCAAACTACAGGGAATAAAAATCATTTGTATGGTATATGGATTTTTATTAACCCTTAGATACATCTCATTTGATTTCAGCCCTTTATTTTTTTATACCTTTTTAAAAAGGTTTTATTAAATCTAATTTAATTTCAATCGTTAGATTATAATCTTAAATCTCAACCATTAATTTTGAATCATAAAAAATACGTTTAGATTTTTAGTTAAATCTAACGTCGTGAAACTTCACACTCGTAAATATTGAGATTCTTTGATTCGGTGTGATCACATTCTTTTCATTTTGTGATCGATTGCTTTGTAGTGTGATCATATTGTAACCAATTAAATTTTATATCGTTGATGAACAAAATATACGTATCATTAAAAAAAAAAAAAAGTTGTGTGATCGACAATATATGATTGTCTATTTGGTGAAACTTCATGATTCCTATCCCATATATGTGATCACATCTCGTCAAATTCATATGCGTGATCAACTCATTCATACATTTATATTCTCATAAATAGAATTTTGTGATCGACTATATGTGATGTGATCGCAAAACAAGAAAACTTTATATTTGTGATTGATATGTGATCTAACACTAAATTTAAAAATATAAGAAAAAAATCATGACATACTTGGATCTTGTGAAAATTTTGAAAAGGAGATGATAGTTGGGAAAAATAACAGAGTTAATTGATGGAGAAAAAAATGATTAATGGAGATCCCATTTTGTTGCTGATGAAAGCCGAAAGCTGCAACAAGTTAAAAGAAATGTGAAGTAAAATAAAACAAGACACGACAAGAAGAGAACAAGATGCTATATATAGGATTGGGCTTCCATGAAAAGAACGCCAATGGTGAATGTTGAACCGAAGTATTGTAGGCTGTTTTATTTCACAAAAAAAAAAAAAATTGTATTGCAGGTTGTTTCTGGAAATGCGAGGAAATTCACTCTGAATCAATGTTAATCAATTACCCCAAAAAAAAAAAAAAATCCCAAACGCTGTCATTGATGTCGGTTCAATAGAACTGAAGATGCAGTTGTACAGAGATCAATTTGTTTAATTATTTGTGGTTCTTTCAGGTTTCAGAAATGGAATTCTTCTTTCAGACTGGCTGAATTCATATATATATATATATATATATATGTTCTGTTCTAGAAAAAGAAAAGAATATTAAAGGGATTAGACGTCGGTAAATGTTATATTCTATTTTCTAATCCCACTCGAGTTTAAATACTGTTCCCTCCCGGTTATTTTAGAAACAGATACCAAACTATGGAATCTTCTTTTAGAAACGGAGCGAAATGTTTTTATAATCGAGTTTCTTTATTCATTTTAGAAAAGTTAAGGATAATTGTAAAACTTACTCTTACATATCGTATCCAAATAAGCACACCTTTGATTTGTGAATTTCCTCCCTAATTTGTAATTGTATCAATCATAAATCACTCATGAATTTTCATTAGAGAGGTTTGTGCCAACTTGAGCATATTTGAATTAAATTAGATATCTATTTTTTTCTTATGAGATTGAAGGTTTTGAGTCATCTCTTCAATTTGATATAAAATTTATAAAATAAAAAATATAGAGATTTATAACAAGAGATTGAAGGTTTGTGCCCCCTCCCTTGATGTAAAATTTATAAAAATAAAAATAAAGAATTGTAAAGGTTTATAATAAGAGACTGAATGTTTGAATAACCTCCCTCGATTTGATATAAAATTTATGTAAATAAAAATAAAGAATTATAGAGGTTTATAATAAGAGATTGAATGTTTGAATTCCCTCCCTCGATTTGATGTAAAATCCATAAAATAAAATAAAATAAAACTATAGAGGTTTATAACAAAAGATCGAAGGTTTAAGTCTTTCTCCCTCAATTTGATGTAAAATTTATAAAAATAATAATCATAGAAGTTTATAATAACTATACCCTTTTAAGTTTCAATTCAAACAATTGACCTTAACTCTGTAAAGTGTTCAAATTAGGTTTACAAAAATATAGTTCGATAAATTACCTTTTTAAAATGTTATAACCCTAAAATATCATAGTAGATAATATATTATTAATATCAACATGAGTTCTCCAACCTTAGGAGAATTTTGTGACCGTGGTTAAGGACAACGAGATTGAGGCAATACGGGAGTTTTTGGAGACCTACTAAAAAATTTACAATAATGATAAGTAAATTTATACTTTAAAAGAGTAATTTATCAAATTAGAATTTTGTAACATGTTACGATGAAATTGAAATTTTATTACCAGCCTAATATTTCAGAAATGGTTTGCTTAAGCTAATAAAATAAAATAAAATAAATCAATTTTTGGTTGGCGAGCCTGCCGTCTACTGCCACAATAGATGAAGTTCCTTCATTTTCCCATTACTAATGGCTCTTAAATCCGTACTAAAACCCAGAATCTCCAAAATTTCCATTACCTCCTTCTCCTCCCTCTGCAGAAATCTCCTCTCCTCTTCTTCTTTTGAATCCCCACCTCCTCCATTAGCAAAGAAGCTTCCTTTCTCACTCTCCGTTCATGGGGTCACATTACAAGATCCCTATCACTGGATGTCCAATACCACTGATCCTGATTTCACCCATTACCTCTCTCAAGAAAACTCGTACTCTGAAGCTTTCATGGCTGATTCTCATATTCTTCAACGCCAATTGTTTTCTGAAATGACTAATCGAATTCCCACCAAGGTTTCCACTCCCCCTGAGCCTTGGGGTCCCTGGTTTGCTCATTCTCATTGCTTTTTTTTATCTTTATTCTGTTCATGAATTAAACGTTATGTTCATTGGAAATGGAATTGTTTGTTTGATTTTTATTGATTGTGGTTTATGAATGTATTGTTATACTTGATTAGGTTGTATTATCAGTATATTCCTGAAGGAAAGGAATATCCGGTTCTATGCCGTAGATTACAAAATGAGAGAAGGGATTTGTTGAAGAAACTAGTACAATTTGCTAGCGGAAGTTTTGGGAGGGAGGAAGTTTTGCTTGATTGGAATGAAATTGCTAGTACTTATGGTATGTTTATCAAAGGCAACCCTGAATAAATTTAGCAGATTTTTCAGTGTATCATTCGGTTATTGACGGTAATCAATAGTAATCACTAATTGACATGCTAAAAAATCTGCTATATTTTTTTAATTATGAATACTTTCTAAATAATGTTATATTTGTAATGCCTTTTTTTAAGTTGGTATATTTGAGAAAGAGAGAAGTAATTGTATACTGGGATAGTATCTTTCTAACTGTTTTTATTTATTATTTTCGTTAAAATGAAGAGTTCTGATATCAATTTTCATGATTTTCCGTTCTCCATTTGAAAGAGCTATAGATTTTACACTCTTTTGTACTTATTTTGAACATTGAAGGAAAGGGGGGTAGCTCGCCGTATGTATTGTATGTCATCTCATGAGAAGTGTTTTTTTTTCCTTCCTGACTTATAGATGCATTATAAGATTGATTGAAATTTATGGTCCATCAAGCTTGTTTTCATTTTCAATCTCACTTTCAATTATGAGAATTTTTGTTATGCATTCATTTTTATAATGAGTTCCTCGCCATTTGTAGGTTATGTTCATGTGGGAACTTGTCGTGTTTCCCCGGACCACAATTTTCTAGCATATACAGTTGATATATCTGGTAGTGAACATTTCATGCTTCAAGTTAAAGACCTGAGAAGTGGATTGATAATTCCCAAGTTACAAAAAGGAGTTGTAAGTTTGGCTTGGGCTGAAAATGGCAAGATGCTTTTTTATACACAAGCCGATGAGAATCAGCGACCTTACAGGCAAAACTTTGCACCATTTAAAGCCCTTCCTTTTTTAACGATATTTGCTAAGCAGCTCCTCCCTTTCGTTTTTCTCTATCTTCCAATTTAACAGGGTTTTTTCCACGAAAGTAGGATGTGCTGACACAGAAGATGTCTCAGTGTTCATAGAAAATGATCCCAACTTTTGTGTGGACATTACGAGTACGAAAGATGGGAAGTTTGTTACTGTGAATTCAAACTCAAGGACTTCTTCTGAGGAAGGAATTTTTAGATTTTTCCCATTTCAATTATTTTTCAAAAAAATCTGTTTGAGCTTACTGTGGGACTTCTCTTCTGAGGCTCTACTCTGGTTTCTCTTTCTCAGGTTTATGTTATAGACGCTACCAACCCTTTAAGTGCTTTGCAAAGAATACATAAACGTGTTCCCAGTGTTCAGTATTTTCTGGAACATCATCATGGTTTCTTTTACGTCCTAACAAATTCTTCTCTGGGAAAGAATGGGAATTCTTCTAAGCAAGAATATTATGTTGCTATATGTCGAGTTGAAGATATAAAGTCAGCAGATTGGCAGGTTAAATCTATGCTGAACTTGTACTGCCTCTGATCTCAGTCTTACTTCTTTTATCATGATTTTAATGTTTTCCATTTTAATCTTAATTTTTAGGTTCATTTTTTTCAGCTTTCTTATTTCTGCATACATCTGCATGTATATTTTATAGGATATCATCCTTCCGAGTGAAGATTTCAGTGTACAGGATATGGACATTTTTAGTGGACATCTTGTGCTTTTTGTCAATAAGAAGAATGCACCCATGTTATGTTCAATCAATTTGCCTATTGATGCTAAACATAAGGTACTGAGATTTGCGCTTTCTTGCTCTGTTGTTTGGGTAACTTTTTCTTTGTTATTTTTAAAAAATGTAAAAAATGCGTGGATCTTTCTATTTTAAAAAAAGATTTCTCTGACATTTTTTTTGGGGGGGGTACAAAATTGCTTCTTCTAGAGAGATTTCACCATATCCATTTATAATTGATGAAATAGTTCCATCTCCTTTTCTAGACGTATAAATGCAATATCTATTGTTCTTGTGCTCATTAGATTGTGTGGTGCTTTCTGCAGCATCAAATCGACATTGAGGAGCTTGACCCTTGGTTTTTCCCTCTTCCATCAAATTTCTGCAGTGTTATTCCAGGTTCAAACCATGACTTCATGAGCTCATTATACCGTGTGGTGCTTTCATCTCCAGTGGTATAACTTTATGATTTTACCTACGTATCTGCATACAATTAACATGGATTATGCCCTTGATAGAAGAATGCTCTGTTGGTGTTGCCTCAACTCCTCACCCCCCCTTAAAGAATTTAGCGACCAGTTTTATATTTAGATTATGGAAAATACAAGCAGCTACTATATGGTATCTGATTTTTTCTGATGAGTAGTTCTACTGACTTTCTTTTCTCTTGAACCCAGTTGCATCTACAATTTCTTTTTAATCATGATAGAACTTGAACTTCTAACTACTGAGTTGAGTTTAAGAGTAAAACTATGGTGAATTGACTTGTTCAATAATGAACTAAAGAATCATCGTTCTTCTATGCCCCTTGGTAAAAAATAAAAAAGTTTGCATGGATTTCATCTTAAATTTGCTAGTACAAAAGGTTGGAATAGAGTTTAAAATTTAAACTAACCCTTAAATGTGCTGCTGTAAGGGTTTTTTTTGTCCTTCCATACATACATCTAACCTTTCTAAAATTCTTATCCTCTCCGTGGAATTGCCAGATGCCAGATTTGATTGTTGATTATGACATGTCTAAACGGGTCTTCTCAGTTATTCAGCAAGAGGAAGTACAACTTAAACATAATGTTGAGGAATACTCACCAGATCCTCAGTTGGATATTAGAGAAGTTTCAGCGGCACAAAACAAAAGAGAAGAAGACTTTCAGAATAGTGAATCCCAAATCTGGAAGAACTTTTCTCATGCATACTGTTGTGAGAGGAAGGAAGTTATTTCATATGATGGCATCAAAATACCCTTGACCATATTGTATTCTCCAATAACTTGGAAGAAAGGAAACTCTCCTGGAGTTCTACAAGGGTATGGAGCATATGGGGAAGTCCTAGATAAAAGTTGGTGTGCTAATCGCCTAAGTTTACTTGATCGTGGTTTTGTGCTGGCTTTTGCTGATGTGAGGTAGTTTCTAGTAAATTCATGTTTTCATTATATGTCCATGAATTTTAGAAAAGCTGGATAGGAGTGTGTTCAAGTCCATATTGAGTGGTAGGAGGTTTTTTGTTGATAAGCACAAAGCTTGAGTGATGTTTGGGATTGTATCGTGCTTTTAATGCCTCCAATTGGAGTGCATTTTGTAAATATTTTACTAGTTTCCCCCTCCTTCATTGCCTCTAATTGGCAAGCTTTTTTGTATTTTCTTGTAGGCCTTTTTTGGGGCTTTTTCACTTATCAATGAAATAGCTCAGTTTATTATAAAAAAAAAAAATTATATGTCCAACAACGCATCTTGCCCTATATGCATATGAATATACATTTATGTATTCGATCCCAAAAAAAATATATAAATTTATGTCAAAACCACCATTGTGCCAATCTCTTTCAGAAATCTTCATATAGAGACTAATGTTGGTTAAGTGACAGAGAATTTTCTTCATTTCAATTTCTTTTGTTAAAAAAATTAGTTTTGAAGCTTACTTATGACTTTATATGATATGGTAGTAAATGTTTATCACATAAGATACAGATAAGTTTCATTTTATTTGACAATTTTTACTCTCTAATAAAAGACATGGATTTTGTGGGCAGGGGAGGAGGTGGTGGTGATTCTTCATGGCATAGATGTGGGAGTGGGCTTGACAAACAAAACTCAATAACTGATTTTATCTCTTGTGCAAATTACCTCATAAATAATGGTTACGTTCATAAAAATCAGCTTGGTTCTATTGGATGTAGTGCAGGATGTCTTCTTGTTGGGGCTGCTATCAACATGTATCCAGACCTGTTTCGTGCAGCCATTTTGAAGGTTGGCCTTCAGCGATACCTTGGATATGCAATTGGACTTCAGATCTGTAAATGAATTTTCTATACTTACTATCATTTTTTTTTAAGAATGGGATGGTCATTTATGATTTTGACAGTCAGTGCCTATCAGCATGGTTAAGTTAAGTAAACAAATAATCCAAACACGGGTTTGATTGGGCGAGTCTTATTGAATCTTAAAGATTATTTTTATCAATTTGGGTGTCTTTCAATTGTGGTTCTGTTGTTAATGTACCATATATTGATGTATTTAATCCAGTAATTTTGTCTAATGATAAGATGAAAGTGGGCTTCATTATTCCCAGGTATTTGTAATGTTGTTATAACAATTAATGTTTCGCCATTATGGGCCAGGTTCCGTTCCTCGACATATGCAACACTTTACTAGATCCCAGTTTACCCCTCACCATCCTTGATTATGAAGAATTTGGAAATCCTCAGATTCAGACCCAGTTTGAGTCTATTTTAAGCTACTCTCCTTACAATAACATATCTCAGGGAAGTTGTTATCCTTCAATGCTCGTCACAGCATCATTCAATGACACAAGGCAAATCTTGTTTCCTTTTAACTTTTGTAATGCCATCTCATCAACATATTTGTTTTAACATGTTTCCATTTTAACGCACTTTTGACTCCTAAGCTTATGCCAGAAAGGATAAACATTCATTAACAGGGTTGGAGTCTGGGAAGCTGCCAAATGGGTGGCCAAAATACGAGACAGTACATGCTCTTCTTGTTCAAGTTCAACAATTTTAAAGACAAATATGCATGGAGGGCATTTTGGTGAAGGTGGTCTATATGGTCAATGTGAAGAGTCAGCTTATGAGTATGCTTTTCTCATCAAAGTCCTTGAAACTTCAGACCATAATTGAATGTCATCTCGCTGTGGTCAAAGAACTCCCGTCTCCTGGGTTTCAGAAGGCAGAATCTCTCGATTATCTAAAAAGGTTAGTATTCTAATCTCTATTGATTACTAATGACGAAGTTTAAATAGTTTCTGTCATTAATTATAGAAAGTTTAGCATCTAAACTTTTAAATTTCACTTCTCTGGGTAAATCACATCAATAGTCCTCCTATGAATGGCTTCAAGTTAATTTTCGCATTTTGAACTGGAAACTTCACCTCTGGTCTCTGAATTTGAGCATCTGGTCAGACTGGACTTATTCAGCTTGGAATGTTAGGAATACCCATTAGATGGATATGCGCATAATTGTAATTGGTTAGAAAGTTTGTTAGGGGAGTTTGGTTATAAATAGCGAGAGCTAGTAATATTTTAATTAGGCAATTAGATGGTTGTTTTGGCTTGAGTTTTAGTCAAGAGGGGAGGCATCCAAGTTCCTCAAATTACTTGGTTGAGATTATTTTAATGTTTTCCTTGTTAGTTGTTTATTATTCAATATAATCAGTGATATTCTAGTGGGTTCCTGTCAGTCTTGTTTTGAGAAAATTGCTTGGTATTTTAGTCAATCTAACCCATTATGTTTTTTAAATTGTATGTTGCTTCTACATAAATGGAGCGTTGAAAAAGTTAAGAGGTTTAATTTTCACCAAATCACATACAACTAATGAAAGTAAGATGGAGAGCTAATCTTTGGTGGCATGCTTGGGATTCTATAGTTTTTCGTACTTTTTGTTGGGTGAAAGTTGCTAACCCTCTTCTTGTAGCTTTTGTGTATATTCCATGTATTATAAATGGAATACTTTCATTTAACTTTTAACTTTTTTATTTCGTTTTGTTTTTCTGTTTGAGGATTCCTCATCCTCTAAATTGTTCTATTATTCCTTTGATCAATCAAAGATTTTCTTTCAATAAAAAAAAGGTAAGACGGAGAGCTTCCGCGTCTTCATTTCACAGGCACGGACCATTTGTCATTCTGTTGTAATAATGCTAAACAGTTAATTTAAAAAAAAAGAATTGTTTGCTGAAGTAATATGCATTTATATTATTATACATGTGTTTTCAGTTTATTAAAAAAAAATTATTATACCTGTGTTAGTTATACGTCAAATATATAATTGTAACAGTACATTGTATTATAAAATCTTGAAACAATACAAGCTTAATTAATTATTACATTTTGCAGAACTTGATGACCTGAGCCTTCCAGAATTACATTTAACAACCAATCCATAATTTCAGGCAATCCAAAGCATTTGATCCAAGTAATGCATTTAACCAGGTATTGGAATTTTCTAACTTCTCTGATGAAAATAATGGATGCAGCTTGACTTTCACTGGACTACGTCTTGCTCAAGCATATATGGAAAAGTTGTAGAGTAAAAATGTCCGGATGAATTGCAATCCTATTGAAACCGCGTTTTGTGAGCAGAAGAGAAATGCTTTGCTGCAGCTACCATGGCTGCCTCTGGCTCAGATAGGGGTTTACCTTTTGATGACTTTGCATTTCCACCATCAGAACCAAGTAAGCAATTGATGAAAGATTTTAAAGTTGACCGATACAAACTCTCTTTCTTGCCTTTTTCCATTTTATTCTCTCACCAAAACCAAACAAGTAACACTGTATGAAGAAGAGAACAGACGGGGGGTCAAACTTATTGAATTTGGTTTAGTTGTTCTTAAGCTTGTGTAAAAACTTGCCTTTGATCTCACCTATTTATAAGCATAACTCTGGATACTTGATAATCAAGAAAAATATGTCATGTTTGACGGCTGGAAATGAAATGTTTGTGGCTTTTGAGTTTTGCTGAAATTTTTAACAAGCTTTCATCTTCTTTGTATCAATTGCATGGAAACTGCCCGTTTTAACTTGTTTACCAATCCATTTGCTATTGGGAGACGAGAATATTTTGAAAACTTTTTGTTGAATTTCTTGCTTATTGCCCAAGTTGACACCACCTACGTAATGCCTGTGTTAGAACATTCTCCTTGGAAATTAATAAAAGTCAAATTAACACGTGCGGTAGTCTAGGCTCAACAGTCGAACTTTTGTCGTTGTGATTATGACGATGGGTGGGCGTTAACTAGAGGTGTAAGTAGGTCGGTTCTTCTATCAAAATAATGTCAAAATAGTCTAGATCGGTTTTAGGGAAATTGAAAACCTTTAAAAAATAAAATCGAATTGTACCAATTGACTTCTCAATATACTTGAACTAACCCGATCGAAACTGCTGTCAAACTTAACTAATGAACTTTTCAAAAATTATTCAACCTCATACTAATATACTCGGTTCGGTCGGTTTTGGCTTGCTGGGTTGAGAGAAACAATGTCAATGCTTATAGAATTTATAGTTTAAAGTTACATGATCATGATTAGGTAGTAGTTTAGTTAGTTTATTAGTTTTTTTGGAAAAAAAAAAAATCCTATGGACATTAATGCTTGAGAAATGTCTTGTACCAATAATTTGGAAGGCATAAGCTTTTTGAGAAGTTATGATTGTGGGGCAGTTACCCTAAATATGGCATGTCCAGGGTGCTAGCACTTTCTACATGTAGGACCAACATTCAATCAATATGCAGCCCTTTGGCTTTGTGTGATTCCTTTTGGTACACCTCATCATAATGTTCATACTTCAATTAAATTTTACTCAAGTGTGTGTTCGTACCTCAGTTAAATTTTGAGAATTTTTCATGGGTATTTATAATTTATTGTTTTTTTAAAAAAAAAATAAACATGACTCTAATCCCTTCATGCAATAACTATTGATTGACTGTGCCAACACGAGCATAACTTAAGTGGTTTGACATCTACTCCCTTTTCATGAGGTCGAAGGTTCAAGTCTATCTTTCCCTAATTTGATGTAATATCTCAAAAAAAAAAAAGATTTGTTCAATAAAAATAACATATTTATAAATATTATTGAAAATCTTACAAAATTTATAATTATTTTAAAAAGTGCTATTGTAATAAAGATTTAAAACAACTTGTTAGATTTGCATTTACCCCTTAATTTTGATGATTCTACAATATTTAATATTACAAAATTATAAGATAATATATTTTGCAGACAATCACTCAATTAAATTAATCTATTATAGTTGAGATTGTTTTTTAGTTGTAATTTCAATGAACTACCATGTTATATCTTTAAATAAACTTATAATCATCAATTTTTTTATTAAAAAAATGTGAGAAAACATTATCTTCTATCTATAAAAGGAGATATGCCAACATAAGTATAACTCAAATAGTTATACACATGCTCTCTTCTCCCATCTTCTAATTGAATGTAATTAGGAAGAAAAAAAAATATCAAAGTTTTTGTTTAATATCTTAAATTTTAATTGATGAAAATTTTTCAATTTCGTGGAATAAATCATTCTCTTCTATTTATAAAAGGAGATTTCGATTTAGTTATTTAGCCGGTGGATAAATCCTTCCTAAATTCAACCTTAATCCTCTCAAATCATATTATTTTCCTAAAAATCTATAATTCTTTGGCAATCGCATACTTAAAAATAAAAAAAATCAATCCTTTCAACTAAAGAAACACATATTATTTTCACAAAAATAAAATAATATAATAAAACATATTCAATTGGTCAGAAAAGAAGAAAAAGGGAAGAAAGATCCATTGTATCGGTTCAATGGGAATCACTGACATGACATGTCAGCAGCCATGGTTTCTTCTTAACGTTTTTGATTATCAACTTTGTCTCCTTTATTACAAAATATCTACAAATATAATATATATATAAGAAAAAAAGATAAATTAATTTAGTATTTTTGATATTTTATTTATTTATAAATTCTCGATTCGATTTGAAAGGCATATTTCTTCTCTCTCTCTCTTTTTTTTTTTTTTTGAATTACATATTTATTCTCTTTTCTTCTTTTAGTTATTAAAAAATAAAATAAAACGGTGAGCCATGACATGTGTGTTCTGTCACGCGGTTTTTGAATTAAAATTCACAAGACACGTGACAGGATAATACTGACACGTAGGATAATTAACACGTGTCTATCTCTTTATGGCCAACCATCCAATGATCGCACCCCAAAAAATGTGTAATTCTCACTCATCCTTTGACTGTGACTCACCTACTACTCGTGAGAGGGGAATAATTATATAATTTTTTCAATACTATTTTTGTATCTGAAATTTTTTTGTCATAATAAATTATTACTAATTATTATGTATGAGTAGTCAGAGGCGGATGTAAAAATTTGGGGGGGGGGGGAGGGAGAGTTTTTTTAGGGTGGGGGGGGGGGGGGGGGGATTTTTCCAATTTATTTAGGGTTAGGGGATGGAAAACATCACATTGACATATTTTAATAAATTTATATATTTTATTTACTTTTATCTTTATTTATTAGAAAAAATATATAAAATATGGTTATATTAACTTATAAATTATAAAATGTTTAATATTATGTTTTATTTTTATCTTTAAAATGTATATTATAAAATATATCTTTTTTATATTTTCTTTTTAAATAAGAATTAAAAAAAAAAAAATAGGGGGTGAATCTTCGAGAAGGGGGGGGGGGGTTTGGATTTGGTTGGGGAATAGGGTAGGGTATGGGGATTTAAAATCCCCGGCGGAGGGTTGGGGGGGGGGGGGGGGGGGGGGGGGGGGGGTGCCATCCCTCCGTCGAGGCGGATGTAAAAATTTATTTAAGAGACGCAAAAATCACATTGAATATAAAGGGGTAAAAGTAGTAAAAATTAGAGAAATCTCACATACAAAAATATCAGTTTTTACATACAAAAATTTGATTTTTCAAAAAATTAGAGGGGGTAACTGCCCCTCTCCTTAGATTCATCCTTGCGAGTAGAACCCATCTTCGAATAATACGTAAAATTGAATATAATTTAACTGATTAAATATGAATACTTCAGTTCTTATAAAATCAAAGAGTGGAGTTCATAATTTATTTAATGAGACTGTCACAAAACGATTCATCTCTTATCACTATTGGATATGTAGTTTTAATTTTCTTTTATTTTTAAATAACATCGTTCATATAGATCTAAATGTTATAGAGCGTTCTTTGTATTAAAAAAATGTTACAGAGTATTCGAACATCCCTTCTATATATATATATATATATATATATATATATATTTTTTTTTTTTTTTTAAATACCTCCCTTGTCTATTTAATGTAATATTTATTAAAAAAAACAAACAAACATAACACCTCTATATATCTAATAATATTATTATAATAATATAGAGAGTTTATAGTAGCATTAATTCTTTTTTAATAACCATGACATTATTAAAGTCAATAAAACCCTAACCACGGCCCTCCACGTGCTTGCTTATGGCACCCTACCTTTTGAAAATGTTTAGCATTACAGTGGTATGAATGAAGCAACGGTTTCATATTATTCTTTATTATCATCAATTAAATGTAATTAAATCCAATCAAAATTATCTTATTAATTAGTTTTTATGGGACCCACTATATTTCTCCTATTTATCACAACTCATGAGCGATAGTATATTGCATATAATCTAATTTTTATTTATTAGAATAAAAATATGTTACATATATATATGCAATATACTATAGCTTATGAGTTGTGATAAATAATTTGAGATAAATGAAAGCAAATTTGCTATTAAACATGATATACAAATATTATATATCTAATTGCAAAAAAAAAAAAAAAGGGCCGGAGCCCCCCTTTAAAAAACAAAAATTTATATGTTAAAATTGAATTTTGTTAAGTATAAAATTGAAAATTTAATACAATTTATCCAATTCCCCCCATTTCCTAATATTAGCTTTATATCATTTTTGCCCCCCTCAATTTTTTAAAAAATGAAAAAATAAATGTAAAATTTGAAAATTTTACTATCACTTATCTATTTTGCCTCTTTTTATTTCTAAAAATTAACTTTATGTATTTTTTACCTCCTCTTAAATTTTTTTTTTTGCTCCGCCCCTGCCTACGAATATGATCGGGTTGCAAACTAAAAAAAGAAAAAGAAAACGAGCCCCTAGATGAAAACAAAATATAGCCACGTTAAAACAAAATAGTTTATTTAAAATTTAAAAATAAAATGCCATAGATAGATACATAATTAAAAAATCTCAATTCAGAATAAAAAATACTCAACTAGGAATATATAAATAAAAACATGTCGATTTAATTTATGTAAAAACTTAACATGATGATGAAATCGACCTGTCTTTTTCATACAACCATTACAAGCCTGCATTGCGTGCCAACATATTTTGACCATCTGAATCATGAAAGGTCAACTTCGGTGGTATTTTTATTTTATCAAAAATAAATAAATTATATACTCGTCTCAATAATGATATATCACGTATATTTATAATCGATAATATATAATAGCACGACATACAATTTTTTTAATCACTTTCCTATAATTTATTAGGTATAGAATTAATATTTATAACAGAAAATTTTCAAACCCAACTAGATAGAGAGGATGAGAGAGCAAAAGTAATAAGAAGCTTTGAAAATTAAAAGGCAGTTAGGAATGATGATCGGTCGAATTACATGGGGCAAAAGAATAATCACTTTTGAAGGATTATTATTTTATTATACTTCATAAAAAACACACCATGTGAATATTTATCATTAATCCATCATCATAAAAATTAGAAATAATTGCACCTATAACCACATTAATTTACTTAAATTCACTTTTCATGGTTGTTTGGTTTTTATTTCAAAATTACTCAATAACCACCATAATTAGAGGCTTAAACGGTTGCAGCCGAAATCCAAGATTACAGTTTTATCCTCATAGACTCTCTCTGCTACATGTGATAATATCAAATCTTAAATGCATTTTTTCCCTTTTGATTTAATGAGTAATTACTCCTGAAATTATGGGATTTGTAACATCAACATTAATTCAAAATATCCCATGATTTGTTCATAAATTTCCTCTTCTTTCTCATCTTCTCTGTTTCTCCTTTTTTTCACGTTCTGTGAATGATTAAGGTTTTGTTGTTCTTTATCTATTTGTTTATTTTCTTCATCGTCTTCTTATCTACCACGTTTCTGCCGGAATGAGATCTACATCTACATCGTCTTTTTATCTACCACATTTCTTATCTACCATGATTCACGTTCAAGAAGATTCGCTGTAAAGTTTCTTTCAATCCGGAATCTCATTGCTTGTTGATGGAAGTTATTACTAAATCCAAAGTTAGGGTTTATTTAGACGTCAAATCCGATAATGATGTTGCATTCCTGGAAACTTTTCTTTTCGATAACTTTTCCGCTGTTGTGTCTATTGTGGTTGATATTAAAAAACCTGTTTCTAATCATGTACATGTTGACTCTACTAGCAACCATCCCAATCTCTCATCCAATCTCAACCCGTCTTTGATTTAGGTGTTTATAGATCTTATCAAAAAGGTTCGTCGTAAAGTTTCTTTCAATCCTGACTCTCATTGCTTGTTGATGGAAGTTATTACAAAATCCAAAGTTAGGGTTTATTTAGATGTCAAATTTGATAATGATGTTGCATTCCTTGGAACTTTTATTTCTAACAACTATTCCACTAATGTTGCTCTCGTGGTTAATATGAAAAAAACAGTTTCTAATCCAATACCTATTGACCCTGGTACAACCCTTCTTGTTTTTTGATCCAATCACAATCTGTTTTCGATTTAGGTGTTTATAGTAATCCCGAAGATTTTTATGTTCACTTTATGCATAAAAGGCATGGGATTCATGTTTGTTATTCTAAGGCTTACTGTGCCAGGGTAATAATTTTGAAGGAAATCAGAGGTTGCTCTGTGGAAACTTATGCCCTTGTCCCAAATTTTGTTATGTTATTGGGTCGCATAATCCTGGTAAGTAATAGTTATTTATTATAAATGTTTATATTTTATATATGGTTTATTTTTTAGTAAATCTTCATATTTTTTAAATTTTTTTACAAATGTTTATAATTTATATACTTTTTTTCAGGATCCTTTATTCGATATTTCCTGGAAGAAAGTCAGAAGCTTGAAGATTTTGTTTTCTTGTATTTTTATATTTTTTAGATTTAATTTTTATAGTCTTATTTATGTTTAGATTTGATTTTTCCATTAATTTTGTAAAATTTAAGGGATTTTAAAATTCCTTAAATTTTGCATAAATTAAGGAGAAATTAAATCGGGGGTATGTTTTGTCTTTTCACAATCTAATTAATTTGGCCGCGGCGGTTTTTGGGTAGTTTTGGAGAAATTATTCAATCTACCAGCTATATTATACCTGTTTTTTAATTCTTTGACATGTGTCCTCTTAATTGCAAAGTAAAAATGATAATGGCATTTCAACTCTGATTTTTTTTTTAACTGGGCGGAGAATATATAAAAATAATAAGAAAGCCCAAGTTTTTTTCTCGAGTTAAGGAAATCTCAACTTATTTTTTATAAAATAGAACATAATCTTCTATAAAAATTTAAATTAATTTGATAAGTTTTAAATATAATTTGAAACTATAAAATTAAAAAAATACGATTAAAATTTACATAATTTAATGCGTTATTTAAAAAATGGTATTTTTATAATATTAAATTTCAAAAATAATAAAAAATTCTCAAAATTTAAAAAAAATAATACTTCCATGATACCATGAATTCCATTAATTATTTAAAGAATTTATCAAAACTGGAAAAACTAAAAAAAACTTGAAAATGTATTAAATTTAAATTAAAGAAAAACATCTCAATTACAGACATAAAAATAATAATAATACTATGGATCATTAATAATGCAATTTTTTAATGAAAATAAATTCATTAATTGATGATAGTTAAAATTATTATTTTTAAAAATAAATCAAATTTGTATTATTTTTTAAAATAAGGTTAAAAACGTGTTATCAAGAATAATATTTCTAATATAAAACTAATAACTAAGTATCATTTTTTTAGTTAATAAATAAAATACTCATTGTTATGTATGTGGGATAATTTCAACTCAACAAAATAATAATAAGTTAAATTTATATATATTTAAATATTAATAAAATTTCAAATTATACATAAATTTATAAAAAGGAGATAACCTGGATATAGAAATTTATTCTATTTAATATTCAATTTTTTTTTAATAATTATCAAAATTACTTGCATTAAAAAATGTTCCACTCCAGAATATTGTATTATTTGCATTTGAAAGGAACACGTGTCAAATAATTAGAAAACAGGTATAATATAGCCGGTAGATTGAATAATTTCTCGTAGTTTTGATATATATATATATATAAAAGATACGGTTTTCTTGAAATTTCCATTTATTAAATGGTTATTACTGAAATTAACTCTAAAAATTATCATATATAAAAAAATAAATTTATTTACCTTTTCTATAGATATTATATAGAGAGAAAGAAGCACGAAAATCAATCGAGTCATGTTCAAATAAGAAATTGATTTATTTTATATGATGTATGAAGAAGAAAAATTACAATTAATAATTTAAGAGAAGATGGTGAGTAACTTTGCAGTTGAGCTAATATCAATTAAAGAATCAGAATTATTAAAACGGGCCCGTTTGGTAACCTTCCTCGTTTCTATTTCTTGTTCCTGTTTTTTTTAAAAGAGAAAGAGAAACATGTTTGGTAACTGTTTCTTATTTCTTGTTTCTGGAAGAAAAAAGAAATTGAAATGTGTGGTAACTATTTCTTGTTTCTGTTTCTAATTTTAAAGAAATAAAAATATTTTGAAATTTTTACAATTTAAAATGATATATGTTATAAGTCAAAACGGGACAACGTATTAATTTATCAATGTGTTGAAAACTTTAGAAACAAGAAAGAGAAATAAGAAACAATAATTTGTTGTTTCTAAAATTTCTACACAATTTTGGGAAGTGTTTCTAAAAAATTGAGAAATAAGAAATAAGAAAAGTTATCAAACAACCTCATTTCTTAAAAAATGAGAAATAGAAACAAGAAACAGAAATTGAGAAGATTACCAAACGGGCCATAAGTGATTGAATCACTCAATCTAAATCATAAAAAGAATATTGGTTATATTCATAAGTATTTATCAATAAATGTTTTTTTTGTCAATTAATTTTGCTCCTCCTGACTCCCGTTTTATTTTCATTGGTTAAAAATAAACTGGTGGATTTTATATAGTTAATAAAAAATAATATATTTATTATCCCTTATTGTATTTCATCTAGTGAGAAGAAAACACATAGGACAATGAGGTAAATATATTTCTTGTTTATTTAAAAAAAAATTAACGGTTTCCAATCCGATAATGTAAAATCTTATTAACATTACCTTGACAAATATATTTCTATAATCCACAGACTTTCTTTTTCCTTTTCGTATTAACATATTATAATAAAAAAAAGTGTCAAAATCTGAGGATAAAAATATGGATTTAAATCAGGGTATTAGGTTTGAACTTGAATTATATTACATACAAATCACTAAAAAACAAATATGAAAATATCTTTTAATATTGATATCCATAAATAAATCAGTTAAATCTGAATTGGACATTTTGGTCAATTCGAAGGTCGTTAAATGGACGGTCAGATCGGGCAGAAATAGAAAGCAAAAGTACACTGCCCATTAGCCGATTACACCAGGTGTCCCATTATTCATCGGTGACCCAGCCACGTCATTGACGAATCTCTTATCTCCACGTCACCATCTCTTTCTCTCTCTAAAATTAATCCAACGGTCATAAAATCATACATCTCTCATCATCTTAACAAATCCAACGGATCAAATTACGCATTCTAGAGTGTTCGAATCACAAAGGGTGAGAGAGTGGGTCTGACTTCTAACCAGGGTTAGTTTATGTTAACCGTGGATTCACTCGAGTTAAAGAACGTTCTGAGAAACAGAAACAGAAACAGAAACAGAAACAGACGAAATCGAAATCATAATTTTCTGAGGGTTTTTTATAATCCTCAGTTTTTTCTCTGATTCTGGTTTTTTTTCCCTTCAAGTTTTTGTTTTTCAGGGATCGGATTTTCAAACCGTGACGGTTTTCTGGTGATTCTTAATCGTCGTGTTCTTCATTCGGATCTCTAAGACCTGTGAATTTCGGTAAGTTTTTGTTTTCGTTTTTGATGTTTTTTTTTTTAATGATTGTGTGTTTTGAATATCTTTCTTCTCATTGTTGGATCCTCTTTTTCCTGATTTCAGCTCGTTTTTCTCTTCTTGATTTTCTTTTCTGCTCATTGTTTGAGTTTCATGTTTCCTAGATTACAGTTTTCAACTTTGAGGTTTTTGTCTTTGGGGAAAAAAACCTAATTTTGTAATCTTCGTTGTGTGAATTTGAAATCTGAGTGAAGGTGTAGAAAATATTGATATATTGAGGTTTTCTCTTAGAAATGGACTTTTTAAATGGATATTGCATCATCAAGTATTTTTTTCTGTATGTATTTATGTATTTTTTTTTTGTTTGTTTAATCTCTTGCGGGCTTTAGTTTATCTCGTATCTTAGATTGCTGTCCTCATGATTGTTAATTTCGTTTCGATATGCTTGTATGTTGAGGTTTGAGAGTTTGTTTTGATTTCTTTGTTTTACTTCACTGATAATCAGATGCTGTGAATCTGGTGAGATGGATCTGTAGATGTAGAATTTGGCTGCATCTGTGTTATCTGTTTGGTGCTGAGTTTCGTTTCTCTGAGAACGATGGCCGAGATTGTGTTTTTTCCTACCTATTGATGATTCTTTAGGGAGCTAAATTCTGTTCCTGTTCAACCAGCAGTCGGTTTTGAGTGAGGCACCTTCTTGGGAGGGAATACATTCTCTTCCTTGGGCATCTCAGTCATTGGCTGCAAACACCTTTTCTGTTTCTTGTTATTTAATGTCACGAAAGTTGGACAGTCCAGTTCAGACACAGATGGCAGTTGCAGCACTCAAGAGTCCACTCGGCAGGGATTACCATGGGAAAAATAATATGGATCAAAAACTGCCCGTTGGGAGGAGACAAGTTTTTGTGCAAACCGACACGGGATGTGTCCTGGGAATGGAATTAGATCGCAATGATAATGCTCATACAGTGAAAAGGAGGTTGCAGCTTGCTCTCAATATTCCTACGGACGAGAGCTCGCTGTCATTTGGGGATGTGATACTTAAGAATGATCTTAGCTCCATACGAAATGATTCTCCTCTTCTTCTCACGAGAAATCACTTGCATAGGAGCTCATCTACTCCATGTCTGTCACCCACTGGGAAGGATCTCCACCATAGAGATCAGAGTGGTCCTATTGAGATATTAGGGCATTCAGATCGGTTTTCTGGAACGAGACGATTGGTCAAAGAGATTGTGAAAGCAATTAAGTTGGGTATCGATCCTATTCCTGTTCATAGTGGGCTCGGTGGTGCTTACTATTTTAGGAATGGGAAAGGTGAAAGTGTCGCCATTGTGAAGCCAACTGATGAAGAGCCTTTTGCACCAAATAATCCAAAAGGTTTTGTTGGTAAAGCTCTTGGACAACCTGGTTTTAAACGTTCAGTGAGGGTTGGGGAGACTGGATTGAGAGAAGTTGCGGCATACCTTCTTGACTACGAGCATTTTGCAAATGTGCCTCCAACTGCCTTAGTGAAGATCACTCACTCCATCTTCAATATCAATGACTGGGTGAATGGGAACAAGCCTCACAAGAAGAAGTTGGTTAGTAAAATTGCTTCCTTCCAACAATTCATTCCACATGATTTCGATGCCAGTGACCATGGGACTTCCAGCTTCCCAGTTGCCGCTGTTCATCGCATAGGTATACTAGATATTAGGATTTTTAATACGGATAGGCATGCTGGAAACCTCTTAGTTAGGAAACTCGATGGTATTGGAAGGTTTGGCCAAGTGGAGCTCATTCCAATAGATCATGGTCTCTGTCTACCAGAAACTTTAGAGGATCCGTACTTTGAGTGGATTCATTGGCCTCAAGCATCCATTCCGTTCTCAGATGATGAGCTCAATTATATTGAGAATCTTGATCCGATTAAGGATTGTGAGATGCTTAGGATGGAGCTCCCTATGATTCGTGAAGCTTGTCTTCGGATTTTGGTACTCTGTACAATTTTCCTGAAGGAAGCTGCTGGTTTTGGTCTCTGTCTTGCTGAAATTGGTGAGATGATGAGCAGGGAATTTCGTAGTGGGGAGGAGGAACCTAGTGAACTTGAGCTAGTATGCCTTGAGGCTAGGAAGATTATAGCAGAAAGGGAATTTTCTTCCCCCATTATTGATTGGGGCAATGAGGACTTCCAGTTTGACTTAGACTGTGAGGATGCGGAGTTAGATTTTAACCCAAATATAGTGACGGACGACTATTTGAGCTGGTCTCAGTTCCAGTTTGGATTTGGAAGCATGCACGGGCGCAATCCACTCTCTAAATTGGAGGAAAGCATCGAGGAGGGAGAGGATAGTGGAGAGGAAGAAGAACATGGAGAATTAACAACCTTTCCACGTAACTCTGAACTGCTTCCTTCCATGTCAAAGCTTTCTATGTCTCTCAAGAATACCATACTGGGTGAGAAGAACCAGAAACACGTAAAGTACTCGGGTGTAAAACCTGAATATGGACACATGACGAACACATCTTCGGGGCATAGGAGTGCGAACGAGCAGTTTCCTGCCAGTGTTAGCTTTGTGAAGGTAGCTGATATGAATGAGGAAGAATGGTCACTGTTTCTGGAGAAACTTCCCGAGCTGCTTCGCCCTGCATTCGCGAAACGGAAATCTGCGGCGACTGGGCAGAGGCAGAGGCAGAGACTTGGCACTTCCTGCCAGTTTTGAGTTTGAGGCTCAGTGTGTTACCGTGATAGAGTACTATAGATAGTATTAGAGCTGTGGAAGTGAATGAATATCAGTGTTAGGATTGGCTTGCTTTTACGGGTTTTAGTTCTCCATGTCAATGGGAGCTTGAGTTAGAAGAACCCACTGTATATATTCTTCTCATCAGCTAAGTGATTAGCTGAGTAGATTTGTTTGTATTCCTTGCCTTCCCCTCCACCCCCCTAAGATCCCTCTTTTTCTTTTCTTTTTTTTTGACTTGTTTGATAAATAATTTGTATGCAACCAAAAACCCTTGAAAGATGTAATGTAAATAGGGTACTTTAGTATCCGTACCTGCTTTGATTTTATCCTTATATATTCTTTTTTTTTTCAACCAGAACTATGGCATTCCTTACTTTTCCTTGTTGACTCAAGATGCTCGTGAATTGAAATAATTAATTAACTAATTAGTTTTCTTTTCTTTTTCTTCCCTTTTTCAATGTATACTTGTTATGAAACTTGTCTGTTCATTTTAAGCTTTGAACTTGTTTAATTTCTTAAAAAATATTACATGATAGATAAAGTTTCGATTTTTATTGAAACATATTCTCTCTTCAAATCTGAAAGTAATGAGTTCAAATTCGTATATAATCATCTAATTAAGATATTATCTTACGGATACTTCGAGGAAAGAGAGAATCTTAATCAGCATGCTTTGATTGTTGATACTTGAAAACGACATAGTTAATCGCCTCTCGTTTTCTTTCAATACAGTTGGCAAGCTATCCACAGATTGTTTTGGTTGTTATCTTTCGTGCCGTCATGTCGGCTCTCTCCTTTAATGGATAATAAGTGCTTTATTATGAAACCTGTATAATTCGACAAGGACAGCAGTTATGTTTTCTTTTGAATTAACTTATCAGAAGAATGATTAAAGCCATTTTTAATACATAAAAGTAAGCAATAAAGAAGAAAGCATATTAATAATCACAAACATATATCATCGCTTGGGTCCCATGAATTATTATTAGACTTGAGATAATTTGAGATAACTAAGTTGATTTGTACCTGTACTATTGATCTTTTTCTTTTTGGTAAAGTCTTTCCTTTTACTTTCTTTCTCATCACTGTTAATTGTGTTTGAAAATATGATTTGCTTTCATACCAATTCATTTTTTATTTTTATACTCACGAGTGTTTAAACCAATTAACGTATATCTTGACTAATCTCATAGGACAACCATCTTAATTATGTAACACTTAGGGTCGAAAAACACAAGTTGGGGGTTTGGGAATTGAAAATGGAATGAGAGAACGGGTTTCACAAACTTATTCTCATGTTTGTTTCACAGTTCTTTTACATTATGATTGACATCACATTCCCAGGTTTACTATTGGATTTGACATGTCGTTACAACAGACTCACATTATTTTTCACTATTCATTCTCATTCTCATACAATCTAAACACATATATCACAAACTCAGACATCACGAATTTATACTTTACTATCTCAGGCATCACAAATTCAAGCTTCAGTTTCCCAAACCCCTAACTAAACACCCCATAGGATAATGTCTTAGGTAGATAACCATTATAGCTTGTAACATGTGACCTGGTCATTCGATTTAAATGATCATAAAATGAAATATTGGTTTTTTGAAAGACAAACATGACAATCTTATGAATTGCTTGGGGGTGATAGAAAGCTTTCTCCTAGCTGAGCTGTTTTGTTAGGATTTCATTTTTTGATAAGTACCACTTAACAAACATCAAACCCTAGTTACCCATCAAGAATATACAAAGTTAAAGTTTGGTGTGGCATCGGCATTGCAAACCTAATCTTCTTAAGTGATCAAGAAGCTCTGAAATTAGACTGAAATTAACATGAAATTAATCAGCAAGTTAGTGAAAATGGTGGAAGGAAAAGAAAATATCAGTGTGGATAGAGATTGTAATTCCAAGAATGGAAACAAAAAAAAAAAGAGATAAAGTGCATTTTTGATTTGACTTGTTTTGTATTTTTTGGCAACCTGTCAATTTTAGTGGGGTTCTTAGATTATTCTTTAGATGATTTATAAACCAAGTTATAATGATTCATAAATGGAAGGATAGAATAGAAGACAGGTGTGGGTCTTAAGCATGTCTTGTTTTTCTTGGGTGACAACTTGAAGCAATCTGATACAACAGAAAATTGGTCACTGTTTTTTTTATTTCTTAAATCTGTTCATGTATAGACCAGTTTATACACACCTCGACTTATTTCACAGGATAATCTCGACCCTACGCACTTAGTATTTATAGTCGGTGTTCTTTTGAAAAAGAAGTAAATTATAATTCCAATGGAACTATATGTTACATTAAAATTGTCCCATTACATTTGTAAAATGTTGTTATTCCATTGTCATTAGATTCTGATAAGCTTGATAAATTCTATCAATTATCTGAATGATTCAGATATAGTCACAAGTTAAAAGGTGTTGATAATCTTGGTAATAATTCTTCATGTATATTTCAAATAAGAGAGGAAAACTTAAAGAATTTGGATAAAACTTGGTTTATCTCGAGGATTTTTGTTGGGCCAAAGTCTATCTTTGATCCAGCGGGGGGGAAGGAAGATGATCCATGGACCTGATTCTCAGTCCAATATGAAAACTCCAGTTTACACCACAATCATTTTTTTTATATCCACGAGTGTTCGGGCCAGTTTACGCGCACCTCAATTAATCTAACGAGACAACCATACATCCCTACAACACTTGGCGTTGAAAAACTCGTAAGATAATATTATAGGTAGGTGGCCACACATAGATTTAAACGCATGACCAAAATCGTGAAACTCATTCTTCTGTCATCTTTTTTTTCACAAGGGGTTGTATAAGATATTTTGTCCTTAAAACTGTGAGAAAGCTCCATATTTTTTTAAAGCAAGCCATGCTATGATTGATTTATGTTCTTTTTTAAAAGCTCATTACAAATATTATATGCTGAAAGAGTTATATAAAATGTGAAATTCCACAGATCCAACACTCCATACACCCAAAATAATTAGTTTCTGATATTTTAGAAGCATAGCTTGAGGATTTTGAAATATCCTCCATAAAAATTTATAAACAAATTAAATACATTATTCTCATTCTCCATCAGCTTCGGGTTGTCGTTGTCGATGCGTTATCCCACAACTGTAGTTACCGCGAGTTCTGTGCTTGTTGATAAGAACAGATCAGATCTCCTAAGGGCATAGTAGTATAGATTAAGAAGCTGATGGATTCATCTTGGTTCCTCTCCCATTTTATGAACAACTTATATATTTTATATTATTAACTTATGATAATAAAAAAACCACAACTTTGAAGTAAGATTAGCACTCATTGAACTTAAATATGTCTCCATGGTCTTTCTGCAAGGTTTACACATTCACCGTGCCTAAAACAATCAACAAGATGATCAATTGTCAACCCTGCAGCTTGCATAAACGAATAGACAATCACTGGCCCTACAAACCGAAAACCACGCTTCACCATGTCCTTGCTGATGGCTTCTGCTTTTGGAGACCTCAGAGGAACATTTCTTGGATATCGAAATCGGTTTATTGTCGGTTTAAAATTCACATAGCTCCACATATAGTTACTGAAAGATCCAAAATCTCTGGTGATCTGCAGTTGAAATTAGATTCAGTAATTCAAATCATAAATGTATAACATAACTGATAAAAAAAGATGAGCTGATCTAACTTGCCTTCAATATGCATTTCGCATTGTCTACTATGCACCTCACTCTGCTATCTACCAACATAATAGCTTTGTCGGATGCTATATCGGTTATCTCTTTCTCCTTCATGTTTGCGACAATGCTCGGATCAAATCCGGAAAAAGCTTCTCTATGACCAACCACACATATATTTATTACTTAACTAATGCTAATCATCAGTACACAAAGTTTTACTTAATGAACCAGTAAATGTTACCTGAATAATTCTCTTCTTTTCACAATTTCAGTCCAATTGTAGTCCATCAGCATGCCAGACAGTGCGAGCAGCTCAAAAAGTCGACTGCATAATCGTTTTTTTCTTCAAATTTGGTATACGTATTCCATTACTAATAGGTAAAATGAATGAAAAGTTACACGGCTCACTTACTTGTCGTCGTACACCGGAACACCCCAGGACTCATCATGAAACGAGACATATGCATTGTCTGTGTCAATTACATGAGAGGAAAACATCAATAATTAAGTAGATTTAGCAAGTGGGGGCTAAGGCATTATGATTCTATAAATGGAACAAACAAAATTCATATCAAAACTTATATTGCCATTGCAAACTACATTCACTTTTATAAGAAAAGTGGGAGTTTAAGCAACCATTGGTTTTGGATGAATAGCATTCTTAATCATAGCAAATGTCTGAACTAAAAAGCGGTAGTTTCCCGAGCAAATTCTGCTTATTGTTTAACATTTGAATTGTTCTTGGACAGTGCTATCTAATCTATAACAAGCATCTTCTATGATAAGAAAGGTTGTACTAAGTAATGTGAAAATAATAATAATTATGCATATAAGCTGAGGCTTACCACTATTCCCGGTAATCCAGTTGCACCTCCTCAATTCCCCATCACTAGATTCCTGACTTTGTTGTTGGATATTTTTAGCCACTGGCACTTCCCTTCTTTCCAGAGGTGCAATCAGTCGAAGCGAATATGAAATCTTCTGATCGAGTTGGATAGAGCCGTCTGTAAGAGAAGAGTCGTTCGAGTTTTGGGACAATGACAATGACAGTGAGGATAAAGATAATGATGAACCACTTCTTTGAAGGCCAATTGGGTAGATCCTCTTAAGGTGTTTGGACAAAATGCTTTGGCTTGTTCTATCTTTCTCTTTAGAATATGTGTTTTTCTCATGAAATTGTCTTCTAACAGTGGATTTTGATGACATAATGGCAAAAGATTTGATTCAATGAGACAATTTGATGCAAAATGAGTTGAGATTATTAAGGTTTGTGGGAGAATGAGAGAGTGATTAAGTAGAACAAACAATGTTTGAGGTGGTTTACCATATTTACCATACTTGGTTGGTGAAATGTGAGCTTCAAAATTATGGATCACCATATTTTCTTCTTAGTTCTCAAGCAAAATCCATATATGAAGTTTATAAATTCAAGATTAATATATACTGAAAAAGACATTTCTTCACTTTTTTTTTTCATTGAATACTTCCTCAATTGTGACATTTTTTTAGTTTACTTAATAGAAGATACAACTACCACCATTCCCCGTTTTTTAGTTGTTTGATTTGTGATTCATTGGTTAGTCCTTGAATTTCTAAATAATACAGAAAGAAAATAACAAAGAGTCCACTTTTGTGACTGTGGAGTGGATTTACATACGTACTGAAGATATTCCATTTAAGTAACACTATTACTATGACATTAAAAATTGGTATTATTTTATGTGTTTTATCCCTCTTGCTACGAACTAAGAAAGCATTTTTCATTCTAAACTTTATTTAGAAGAAAAAAAAAACTTCTTTCAATTGCTACACAGAGAAATTGACCAATTTGACAACGTCTTACTCATTTTCTCGTGGGGTTAGATTCTTATCGGTACGAGCCCGACATAGACAAATGTTGATTTGAGAAAATTAATCAGCCAGTCCACCTTATAGGATTCCAATTATTAAAATCAACCACATTGAAATTTAGTAATGAAAATGGTGTTTTGGTAGCTTTGAATAAGAATTGAACAAACACCATTTTCATTAAAGTTAAACTGCCAATAATCCTATTTAGTTGTACTGTTTGTCTCAAGCAAGTGTGAATGGGGCCATGACATTCTTAATTTTTACTCCTTTACCTTAAAGTTTGAGACATACCCTATGCCTTCATAGATTAAGATATGTCATCTTTCATTCTTCTTCTTCATCTCCTTCTTCTCATTCTTTCATATTTTAATCTTTGTAATAGATTTTTACTGAATTTTAACTAATGACAATTTTCTTTGATAATAATTTGAATCTTATATACAGACTCTTTTAGTTAATTTGTGGATTTTTTAATAGTGCCAATGGAATTTAAAAAAATAATTTAATGATTTTTTTAATATGAAAAAACCTATATTCTTACATTTTAAAAATAGTCATAATGAAAACAAGTCTTTATTAGGACAATTATCCGTACTTATGTACTCGAACCCGAGTGATCTTTGATTCAATCTCGAATAAAAAAATAAATAAATCCCCAATTCACTACTCTCAGCTTTTAAAAAAAATCAATTTAATTTACAATATTTTCTTTTTTGTTTTTCTTCAAAGAAAGAACAAGAAATTTGAATAATAAATGGAAGAGAGAATGAGCATCATCTCTAATTGGCTTTCAAAATTGCCGCGAAAGCCAACAGTTCGCTAAAACCCTAATTCCCTTTGCTTACCGTTAATCCCTCTCTTATGAATCACACTCATTTCTGATTTTTCAAAGCTTCCAACTTTTTTTCACTCTTAATTTCACATTTTTGATCAAATAATCGCCGCGATTTCTTCAATTTCTGGTTCAATTTCCATGCTTAATCGTATCCGTCAATGGGAATCGTTACATTTTCTCAGAAAGTGTAGAATTCTCGTTCCTTTTAGTTCCTTCATCTTTACCAAGCCTTCAGTTTCTTCTGCCTATCTCGAAGAGGAATCCATCGGTTCTTCCATTGTTCTAGACCCTAAAGATCCTGTTCGTGAAATCCTTACGGGTTTGAATTCCTTTGGTTTTAAAGCATATTTTTGTGGAATCGACTTTCGGAATATGGTTCCCACTTTGAATGAAATTGTAGTGGATGGTGTTCTTGATAGCTTGAGAATTCAGAACTCTGATTTTGCTTTGGCTTTTTTCTACTTGTTGAGAGATGAATACGGATTTCGGCATTCCAGATTCTCACGGTTTGCTGTTTCTCATATTTTAGCGGCGGAAAAACGATTCAAGCAGTTGCATTCCCTTGTGAAGCAATTGATTGAGGACGAAGGTATTGGTTTTTGGCATTTTCTTTTGTTATGATTGATTGGTTGGTTACTAGGCGTTGTGGGGGCAAAAGCAGAGAAATGGGGGATTGTTTTTCTGAATGTTTAATGTTTATATTGGCTAGACTGAGAGACTTGGAGTTTAATGATAGTAATATCCCTACATTTGCTGCTAAATAGTAGTTGAAAAGCTTAGGTTTTTTTTTTACTGAATACACCCCTCAATTTTTTGAAGTACTTAATATTTAATTTTGAGATGTGTATTTTCTGTTGTTTATGCCTCTTTTTGTTATATCTCAATTTCTCTGGTAGGTTCTGGTTCCGCACCTTCCTTGTGTGATTTTCTCTTGAACAAATTTGGAGATTGGGATTCTAGTGGTGTGGTATGGGATATACTGGCATTTGCATACTCCGGACATGAAATGATTCATGATGCCCTTTTTGTCATAGCAAAGATGAAGGATCTAAATTTACGAGCTTCGATTTCAACTTATAACTCTTTGTTGCACAACTTGAGGCACACTGAAATTATGTGGGATATATACAATGAAATCAAATCAAGTGAGGCCCCCCAGAGTGAATACACTTCCTCCATACTCATACATGGTCTATGTGAGCAATCCAAGTTACAAGATGCAATTTCATTCCTACAGGCCAGCAATGAAATGGTTGGACCTTCTCTTGTTTCTTTCAATACCATTATGTCAAAGTTTTGTAGAATGGGACTAATAGATGTTGCGAGGTCATTTTTTTGTTTGATGGTCAAGAATGGACTACTTCCTGATTCGTACAGTTACAATATTCTTATCCATGGGTTATGTGTAGCAGGTTCCATGCATGAAGCGCTAAAGATCACTGATGACATGGAGAACCATGGTGTGGAACCTGATGTTGTGACCTACAACATTCTTGCCAAAGGGTTTCTTTTACTTGGTTCAATGAGTGGGGCGTGGAAAGTTGTTCAAAAAATGTTGCTAAATGGTCTAAATCCGGATCTTATTACGTATACAATATTGATCTGTGGACATTGTCAGATGGGAAACATTGAGGAAGCCCTTAAGCTGCATCAAGAAACCCTTACAAGGGGGTTTAAGTTGAATATCATTTCCTACAGTGTGTTATTGAGCTGTTTGTGCAAAGCTGGACGAATAGAAGAAGCATTGACATTGCTCGATGAAATGGAAACTCTATGTTTGAAACCTGATTTCATAGTATATTCAATCCTCATTCATGGCCTCTGCAAGGAAGGGTTTGTACAAAGGGCCTACCAACTATATAAACAAAGTTGCTTGCAGAGAATTTTTCCTGACTACTTCGCACAATGTGCTGTACTGTTGGGTTTACTTGAGAAGGAAAATATATCTGAGGCACGGAAATATTTTAATACTTTTACTCGTATGGATCTGATAGAGGATGTTATTTTGTATAATATTATGATTGATGGTTATGTTAAACTTGGTGATATTGCTGAAGCTGTGCAGTTATATAACGAAATGATTGAAAGGGGGCTTACTCCTACTGTTGTCACTTTCAACACTCTTGCTAATGGATTTTGCAAACGTGGTAACCTAGTGGACGCTTGGAAAATGTTGGAAATCATCAGGTTGAATGGATTACTACCCAGTGTAGTAACTTATACCACCCTTATGAATGCATACTGTGAAGCTGGAAACATGCAAGCAATGTTTGATATACTCCATGAGATGGAAGCAAAAGCTGTTTTTCCAACTCATGTAACTTACACCGTGCTAATCAAAGGACTCTGCAAACAGAACAGGATGCGTGAATCTCTCCAGTTACTTGAGGATATGTATGCAAAGGATCTAATCCCAGATCCAGTCACATATAATACTATCATCCAATGTTTCTGCAAAGCTAAAGACATTCCTAAAGCTTTGCAGCTGTATGATGAGATGTTACTTCATAATCTTGATCCTACCCATGTCACTTATAACGTTCTTATTAATGGTCTTTGTTTAGATGGTGACCTAAAGGATGCTGATAAAATGTTGGTTTCTCTAGAAGACCGAGATATTAGCTTGTCAAAAATCGCTTATATGACAATAATTAAAGCACATTGTGCAAAGGGTGAGGTTTCTAAAGCATTTGGATTCTTTAATAGAATGTTGGATAAGGGTTTTGTTATTTCCATCCAAGATTATAGCGCCGTCATAAATAGACTGTGTAAAAGGGGTCGAATAAATGAAGCAAAATACTTCTTTGTTATGATGTTATCTGATGGCATATCTCCTGATTCTGAAATTTGCGAGACAATGCTTAATGCTTTTCATCGACAGGGCGATTATGTTTCAGTGTCTGAATTCCTTGCCGTGGTAGTTAAATCTGGCTTCATTTCATATTGATCCATCAGAAGTGATTTGTCTATTACATCTTGTCGTTGTGAGGACTGTCTTTTGGCATAAAATGTTGGCATCTGAGGTCTTTGCAAGAATAGCACTAAGAATTAACTAAAGCTTCAAGCTTGGATCCAGGTTATCAAAGTACTTGGTGCTTGTTCTCTTAGAGTATTCTTTAGATATATTATCATATTGACATTGATCTTTCTAATTTATTCAACTGGCCGGTAAATAGAAACGTGTTCTCATTTCCTTATTCTCGAGTATTTGCAACTTTAAGACCAACTCTAACCTGAAATGTTCACACTAAACCTCCTACAAATATCAAATCCTACACTCTCTCTGTTACAGTGACCTATGGCACATTTAAATTCTTATAACTGATCTTTCCAATCCACATCTTTGAATTCTTCCTAACTATGGCTTTGATTCCTTTTCTGAGTTTGTCAATATAGTATCATAATCAAGAAGCAGTTGTTTATTTATTTATTTGTTACTAGTCTTGATTCTTTAAAGTTGCACAGCTTTGGTATTTGTTTACTATAGAAACCTTCAAAGGAAATTTGAGATCAGTTATATGACTTGCTGGTCTATGTTTGCAGGGAACGCGGGACGATTTTCTCTTTGCAGAAATGACCAAGTTTTACCCCCAATAAAAGTGACAAAATATATACTTTCGGGAAAATCCTGTTATGGGATTTCCTAGATTGGAGGTTGTAGTCCTATAAGCGGTGATGATAAGCTGTGACAACTATTGTTAGCCAAGACCGATACCATTGCAGTTCAGTTGAATTGAAGCCTTGAAGGTAAATCACTTTCTCAAAGTTAGTTATGATACTATTTATTAAATTTAAGTAAATAATACATATTAGTCAAAGTTAGTTTTATAAGTGAGGGCGGATCTAAGAAAGGTCAGAGAGCAACTACCCTCTTATTTTTTGGAAAATGACCTTTTTAATTGAATTTTTTATTAGAAAGTAAAATTTTTAATATGTTTTTTTTCTTTAATACTTTGCTCCCTTTTATTTATAAAAAATAGTTCGATTAGATTTTTACAAAAAATAAACAATAAAAAATCTAACTCTGTTTCTGTGATAGGGCAACACAAAATTCTTCTCTCTTAATTGTCTTTTTTTTTAAATAAATATATTAATTAGTATATACTTAATATATATTTATTAATATTACTTGTCCGATCATTTACTAATATTAAGATTAAAGAAATTTAAAATAAAATAAAATAAAGACATGCTGCCAATTTCCTCATCTCATCTATCTTTTCTTTACTTTGATTCAATAATGGAGCAGGTCTCATTTGCTCGGTTCAAGCTGCCTCAACTTCTTCATCAACTCATGCAAGTCCTTCCATGAACTCCCATTGGTCCCTACTGCATCCACCGCCTCTCTTCTCAGTTCTTTCGCTTTAACTTTCTCAGCTGAATCTCCATTAAAACACTTGGCAATCACTTTCCCCAACTCATCTGAATCAGGCACAGTGTTTGCCCCCTTACACACAGCAACAGCTACTCCCATTTCCTCAACCAAAAGCCTAGCTGTTACAAACTGATCAGCTTCCATTGGCCAACCAAGTATCATCACTCCAGCTACTATGCTCTCTAAAACTGAGTTCCACCCGCAATGACTCAGAAACCCGCCCAAGGCTCGATGGTTCAGTATGGAAACCTGTGGTGCCCATTCCTTCACCACAATTCCACGATCTGAAACACGATCTTCAAACCCTACTGGTATATAATTAGACCCATCTTCCATATGATTAATAGTTTTAACAACCCACACGAAACGGGTTCCGCTTTTCTCAAGCCCGGAAGCCATTGCTTCCATTTGGTGTTGGTTCAGTTGCTTTTGACTCCCAAAACAAACGTAAAGAACAGACCCATCAGGGCATCCGTCTAGCCATGCTAGTACATCAGAGCTCGAATCTCGAATTGGCTTACCTCCATTTCCGAACTTGATTAGATTTAGTGGTCCGATACCAAAGACAGACCCATGACCCCTCATATTTCTCAAGTGCTCCAAATGCTCATGTTCCAAGGTCTCAAAGGTATTGAAAATACTAGCCCAGCTCGACGAATTTTCCATGGCGTCATCCCTTAATAAATCCCAATCAGGATCTGATTCCCTGTAGGATATCGCCAATGTTGGCAAATGCTCCTTGTTGAAGGATGGGGATTTGGGTAATTCGGAAATCTCAACAACTGTAGAAGAATGAAAAATTTTCGTTTTTGTATGAAGCCAGCAGTAGTCAATAACATTGACAGCGAAGGCACCAGAACTGTAGAAAACAACTCTGGGAATTCGAAGATGGTTAGCTAGATGTTGAGTCCAGCCGAGAAAGAAATCAGAAACGATGGCTATGGGAGGGGAAGGGTGGGAATTGAACCATTGGATAATGGGGTCATGGAGTTTACGGAGAGATAAGATGATGGCAACATTGCCATGGTTGCCGATGTCTTTGACGTTTTCGACACCAGGGGGAAGTTTGGGATGGGGAGGCATAGGGAGGACAAGGGGGAGGATTGAGGAGTGGATGGAAAGGAGAGGATTGAGGAGGGGGAGGTTTTTTTTAGTTACTAAGATAGTGAGAGTGAAGCCATGAGAAGCTAAGTGATGGGTGAAATCAAGGAGTGGGAGGATGTGTCCTTGAGCTGGGTATGGGAAAATCAGCAGGTGTGGGGAGCTGGGCAAAGGCGATTCAGACATGATTTTTTATTCAAGATAGAGAGAGCAGTTTGTCAGCTTAAACTTTGCCTTGGTTGACGGCAATGGTAAGCACAGAATATGATCTGAAGTTTTTTGCTTTTCTTTATGAGACTTGGGAGGAAACACATTCCATCAAATAATTTTCTTTTCCTTTTCCTTGTTCCTACAAAAAAAAAAAAAAGCCCGACTTTTCTTATCTCATCTTTTTTACCATCCATCCACTTTATTTAAAATAAAACAAAAAAAAATGTACAATTATAATATCCTTATATAAGGAAAAAATATTTTTATATAAAAAATAACTTGTTTTACACAAACTCTTTTTATATAAAAATATGTTTTCTTTATATTATGGATATTATAATTGTACATTTGAATAATTTTAGCCTAAACTTATTCTATTGATGAAATTAGATATTTTTGTTAGAGTTCTCGTGGGTTGTACGTCACATGTGAATATACAGTAATGATGACATTTTTTTAAAAGGTATGTGTGGGTTGGACTCTTTGACTAAGAAGAATAAAAAAATATTTTTGAAAATTTTCAAACACGTTTGTTATTTTTAGAAATATCAATTCAAAAACTATTTATTTTAAAAGAAAAAAAAACCATAATAAAAGGAAATGCGATAGTTTGGAGACAGAGACTGTTTCTTAACGTAGTAGATGGGATATTTTTACTTCTGTGGCTATGCCTCCATCTATTAATGGTATGCATGTTTGGATGGACCCAATATCCTATCCTAAAATAAATGATTTTCTGTCACAAAAGCCATTTCGTTAGGGATTTTTTGTGAGGATGCTAATGTTTTGTTTTTCAAATTCTCTCTAATGCCGTTGTGATGAAATACTTAGTTGTTGTTTTATTAACTTATAAAGCCTCTTCATTTTTGTCAAAGGGTTTGGGGACACAGTTTGGCTTTCGATTTTATAACATTATGGATTTTCTAAACTTATCATATTTAATAATATAAATATGCCACATAAACAGGTTAGGAGAAGTTCTTTCTAACTAGTGAGGTGAGAAATTTTATTTTTGAATGAAAAAGACATAACTAACTTACTTTCTATAGAGTGGATACCCCTACATCCATACTCACAGATATTCAATTATTAAATAAAAAAGACATCAAAGAATTGAAAAAAAGAAAATCTCAAATGAGAATGTGGTTAAATTATAACTATATAATATAGAAGTGTCTACACTCTTAAGAGTAAGTAAATTCTTTTCCTAAAAAGAAAAAAAAATTACTTACTCTATTTTTTTAAAGTTTCGAGTCTCTTCCTTAATTTGACGTATTCTCTATAAAGAAAAAAAAAAGCTCTCTATAAATTAAAGGCAACATTTATTTCGTGCAAAAGAATTGTCTACAGAAACAAATGGGACCCACGCAGAGGAGAGAGGTCTTAAAAGAGTCTGTGAATTCACGCGCCTGAGGGAAGCAGAGATGGTCGCTTGTGACGTGGCGCGATTATGGAGGTCGAAGAGGTGTACCTGTTCAATGGGACGATGATAGACCGTTTTCATTGCTCGTAACACATAATCATGATTCGTGTGTCCTTTCTTCATTTCTTGTATACATCATGTAGGGGTGCTTGGTTGGATGTTAGGTGTGAACAAATTTAAATTAATACCCCCTCACTCTAAGAAAATTATAAATCACACTCTTATATCGATTAGTTTTAATGAAATTTAAAACACAACTATATTCTACACCTATACAAACGGGTCCCCTTGATTCAATTCAATATTTTAATCACCATTTCGTTGAACTCATCCAAACCAAATTGGATTTTTAAATAAAAATCAAAACTTTATTAAATGAAAAAAAAAAAGTCAAAATGCGACCAACCATTTGCGACCAAAAAAGGGGGGTAGTTTTTTGGTGACCATTTGGTCACTTTTTTTTGAAGGTTGACTCAAAGTGACCATCTGGTCACTTTTTTGGCGACCAGATTGCGACCAAAATCAGAAGGAGTCATAAAAAATGGCGCGAAAGAAGCGACCAGTTGGTCACCTTCAAAAACGACCAAGTGGTCGCATTTTTGTGACTTAAAAAATGGCTTGGTAGAAAAAAATGGCGTGAAAGAAGCAACCATTTGGTCACCTGAAAAAACGACCATCTGGTCGTATTTTTGTGACTTAAAATATAGTTTGGTAGCAAAAAAAGGCGCGTAAATTTAGCGTATTTTGCTGGGAATAAAGCTACCAGTTGGTCGCCTATGGAAGTGACCATCTGGTCACATTTTGGAGACTAGAAATATACGTTGGTAGCAAAAAAATGCGCTTAAATTTGGCGGGAAGAAAGCTACCAAGTAGTCGCCTTTGGAAGTGACTATCTGGTCGCACTTGGAAGTGACCACTTGGTATTATAAGAAGGCGGGAAATTTTGGCGGGAGAAATACGATCAGATGGTAGTAATTTTGCGACCATAAGGTCGCAATTAAGCAGAGGAATGCATTATAAAATCTCCTCCTCCCATTGTTTGTAAAGATAAAAAAGAAAAAGAAAAATGAGAGACTGAATGTATATTCGTTTGATAGACGGGTATTTGAGCGATGAGTTCGTGACCGGGGTTGAACAGTTTGTTGAGTTTTGCAAGACAATTGTTCATTACGCGAATTATGGTGAAAAGCTACGATGTCCGTGCAGAAAATGCGACAATAGGAGAATCATACCCTGGGTTCGATTTGAAGGTTCATCTTTATAGTCGGGGATTTGTGGAGAATTATTATCACTTGGGTGTATCATGGGAGACGAGGGAAATGTTCAACGCCGCAATGACAGAAGCGAGACAAGACGAGGGTAGCGGCTCGAATGCGACCGCCGTCGACAAAAAACCCAATGAAATACAACAAGATAGTCGAGTCAGGAGATGATACTTGATGGTGTGGGATATGGGGGCGGAAATGAAAGTTATCGCGAAAGTTTGAACGTAGACGACGAAAGAGAATGGGTTGTTGAAGAAGAAATGAATCCCGAAGCACGTAAGATGCACGATCGCAAAGACAATGAGTCGGCCGGTGTACGAAGGTTGTCAGGTTAGTCAACTTGCTGCTGCTACAGAACTATTAAATATAAAAGCGCAGTATAACTTACCTGCTAGAGGATTTGATTCGGTCGCATCGTGGTTTCGTCGATGCGCTCCACAAGAAAACCTAATGCCGCAAAGTTTGTACGACACGAAAAAGCTAGTGGAGGGACTCGGGTTATCCGTAGAGAAGATAGATTCGTGTCGAAACGGATGCATGATCTACTGGGATGTGGATGCGGATCTGCATCATTGCAAATTCTGTTTCCTTTCAAGATATAAATAGGGGAAACACGGGATGATTCCGTACTCCCGCATGTTCTATTTACCGCTGACCCCACGTCTGCAACGGTTGTATGCATCGGATGTCACAGCTTCACACATGAGATAGCATCACGAGCATGCACATGATGAAGGTGTTATGCGGCATCCCTCAGACGCTGCGGCTTGGAAGCATTTAAATAATTGTCATCCTGATTTTGCACAAGATCCAAGAAACGTGAGATTTGGGCTTATGCACAGATGGCTTTAACCCGTTCGGGGCATCCAGAGCGCAATATTCAGTTTGGTCGGTGATGGTAACCCAGTATAACTTGCCACGATGTGTATGAGAGACCCGGTGATTTTTCTCACAGTGATCGTACCTGGCCCGAAAAGCCCAAAACAGAAGCTGGATGTGTATTTGCAACCACTTATCGCAGAGTTGAAGAGGTTGTGGACAGACGGTGTCATGACGTACGACATCTCGAAGAAACAAAATTTATTTTTGCGCGCGGTGTTAATCTGGACGATCAGTGACTTCCCTGCGTATTCAATGTTGTCAGGTATGTTGCGTTCACGTTCATTATTTCTTGAGTATGAGTTTTGTTATTGTTTTGCTTAGCGTTCATTAGTTTAGTAATTGTAAATATCGATCCTCATTCTCTATTCAAGGATGGAGTACGACCGGTAAATAAGCATGTCCACATTGCATGCTAGACACAAATGCGTTTTACCTCAGAAACGGTCGAAAAACTTGTTGGTTTGATTGCCACCGTCGATTTCTGCCGTTGAATCACGCGTTCCGTTCAAACCAGTCGACCGGAAGAAGAAGGGTCGGCGAGTAAGAAAGGAAACCCCCCGATAATGTACAATGGAAGGCGGATTCGCACGGTATAGATGCTATAGGGATGCAGGAAGATTACAGTGGAAGGTGCAGAGCTTGCAAACAATGCGGCTGGAAAAAACACGGGTTGGAAGAAACGGAGCATTTTTGGGATCTACCGTATTGGGAAGATCTACTTATCAGACACAACCTGGATGTAATGCATATCGAGAAGAACTTCTTCGACAACATTTTCAATACGGTTTTGAACGTTCCTGGCAAAATAAAGGACAATCAAGGCACGCTTACGATGTACGGGAGATATGTAACCGCCCTGAGTTAGAGCCTGACGACAATGATAATTACGCAAAAGCAAAGTACATGTTGACGATGGATGAAAAGAAAACACTATTTGAGTGGATCGGATCCATCAAATTCCCCTGACGGATACGTTTGAATCGAGTCGGTGTATAGGCAGTCAAAAACATATCATGTTCGGTATGAAAAGCCACGATCGTCATGTATTCATGCAACGATTAATGCCCATCGCGTTGGATCGTTCCTAGAGAACAGACATTGGGAGCCGCTTGCCCAGTTGAGTGTTTTTTTCAGGGACTTGACGTGTATAGAGCTGACTGAAGCTACTGTCGCTTCAATGAGTTCGGAGATCGCTGTTATTATCTGTAAGTTAGAGCGAATGTTCCCACCTGGCTTTTTTGACTCAATGGAGCATCTTCCAGTGCATCTTCCATACGAGACATTCTTAGGGGGTCCGGTTCATTATCGCTGGATGTACCCATTTGAAAGGTTAGCAAACTTACTTTGTATATAATTCAAATTTTTTAATGTTAAACATATCAGAGGTTTACTTAATTGTTTGTAAACCACAGGTACTTACGTAGGTTGAAAAAGACGGTCGAAAATAAAGCAAGAGTCGAAGGATCTATCTGTAGTGCGTACCTAACGCAAGAGACTACCACGTTTTGTTCATACTACTTTGATCAACACATTGCTGAGCAGTTTCGTCCAGCGACACGAAACATTGTCGAAAATTTACTTGAAGGTGTTGACGTAAACGACCTGCCCATATTTACTGAACCTGGCATGACAGTTGGAAGATCAGTGCGTAGGTCATTGACCGATTCTGAGTATCACGTAATGCAGACCTACGTGTTATGCAACTGCCCAGAAGTCGAGCCTTACATCGAGTGAGTTTTCGTAATGTTACATTATTCCATTGACTTAACAATCACAACTGTTTAAAATATTTTCTTACTATTTTCGTAACATACAGACTATTTTTGAACGTATACGTTCGAATGACACGAGTCGGTCTTACAGCCGCTGAGGAGGGGTCAATAATCGAGAAGGAGTTTCATTTCTGGTTTAGTGCATATGTGAGTTATTTGAAATTGTCAAAAATATCATGTCAAGTCATTTGTTGAAAAATACTATATCCTTCTAGTTATACTCTATGTGTGCTGAATGACAGGTGGACTCCCTGCGTTCTACGGTAGATGATCCTCGCATGATTTCTTTGGCAAAGGGACCTGCACGAATTGCAAGGTCATATACCTGGATACGTCGAATCTGATTGATTTCAAATGAAGGCGCATTCAGTTATCAGGCAACAAACAACAATGGTGTTTGCATAAAAGGTCAAGTGTTCGGCACCGAAGACGATTACTTTGGAGTAATCGATGAGATTCTTGAGATTCAATACGCAAGTCCGACGCTAAAACACATTGTTCTGTTCAACTGCACTTGGTTCGAGCCAATAAGATGAGGCGGAGTCCGTAAGATTCATCATTTACAAATCGTTGAGGTAAACAAGTACAAGCATATGCGCACCGCTGATAGGTTTGTGCTCGCTTCACAGGCAATTCAAGTTTATTACCTGAACTATCCGAGTAATAGACGAGATCTGACAGATTGGTTAGTTGTTTGTAAAGTTAAACCACGACAGGTAGAAGAAAACCTGTCCGAGAAAGACAACCATACGAGCATTGCCGGGTGCTTTTCAAGAAGATCAGGTAATATGTCGTGCAATAGACGATGGCCAGGAATCGCAGTACCGCACGTCCTTTGAACGATGGAACGATAACATTGCATGATGACGATACAAATGCTTCCACTTCTCGCGAACGTGACATTGATGCTGAACTTATTCGAGATGATGAAGAAGAAGAAGAAAAAGAAAAAGAAGAAGAAGAAGAAGATGCAATGACTGAAGAAACTGAGGATGAAGAATAATACACTTTGTAAATTTTTATGATTCACTTTATGTTTTATAATATCGTCATTGTTGTGTTTCATTAAACAATATATATAAATATGTTATAAAAAAAATATAGAGGTATAATTACGACCAAATGGTCGCATTTTGCTTCAAAAATACGACCATCTGGTCGTATTTTTAAGCAAAAATGCGACCATATAGTCGAGTCGTAACTATGTAAATGCAGACTTAAGTTTTTTAAAAATTTGTATTCATTTACGACCATTTGGTCGTATTTTAGTGACTATCTGGTCGCTTTCTTCAGCGATAAATTTAAACTTTCATTAAATTTTTGGCGGTGAATTTGATAATTACGACCATTTGGTCGCAAAATAGGGCGGTTAGTTTGACAATTACGACCATTTGGTCGCATTTGTTGATGGGAAGCGTGATCTGACAGCTGGTTGTCATAATGACACGATTACGACCAGTTGGTCGCATTCTTCTTAAAATACGACCAGCTGTCAGAGTGCGACCAACTGGTGGTAATCGAGCGACTTTTCGTTTCTCGTCATAATTACAAAATTGCGACCAGATGGTCGCAATTCTTAATTTAAACTCCCCACTCGATTCTTTCCCTCCCCCACTAGATTCTCTTTTCATTTCTTTTCTTTCCTTTTCTCTTTTTCCCCGTTCTCGTTCCCTCGTTGCTTTTTGCCCATTCCCCTAAACCTCGTTCTTTCTTACCTATCCCGTTCCCCATTTTTCACCCATTCCATTTCAAAAACCTCAAAACCCGGTAGCGTATTCGAGGTTAGTTTTCGTTTTCGTTTTAATTAAGTTATTAAAAATTGTTTTAGTTTCGTTAAATTTAGTTACATTTAATTGAATAGTTTAGTTTAACTTTAAATTAGTGTAATTAATTATGTTTAGTTAGTTACTTTAATTTGTTTAGTTAAACTTAGTTAATTAATTGAATTTAATTTAATTACTTAATTAAATTTAGTTGCATTTAATTGAATAGTTTAGTTTAACTTTAAATTAGTGTAATTAATTACTTAATTAATTATGTTTAGTTAGTTACTTTAATTTGTTTAGTTAAACTTAGTTAAGTAATTAGTTAATTAATTTAATATAGTTAAATTACTTTTAGTTTAATTACTTAATTAAATTTAGTTTAATTACTTAATTAAATTTAGTTTAATAAATTATTAATTTAATTTAGTCACATTATGAGTTTAGATTACTTTTTTTAAATTAATTCAATTTAATTAGGTTGATTAATCAGTGTAGTTTACTTACTTTAATTAATTTAATTTACTTTGGTTTCATTAATTAATTAATTTAATTTAGTAAATTAAATATATTAGATTACTTTGATTACTTACTTAACTATTTTTCTTAAATTTAATTAATTAATTTAGTTAAATAATTAGTGTAGTTTACTTAATTTAATTTAAATAATTAAATTAAATTTACTTTAGTTTAGTTTATTTAATTAATTATTTTAATTTAATTTATTTTAATATACTTAACGCCAACGTCGTCCTCCGATGTCCGGCGATGATGCGCAGGACCGCACTGATCAACCGCCAGAGGATGACGCATCGGAGTTAGACAGTTCTCCAGATGCAGGGGACTGGACGCATGCTGACCTGGACGAGATATTACGGTTGGACGAAAATCCCGACCCGACATATCCTTCCGCAGTACCCGAGTCGCAGATTGCGACACCGCGTTTGGGGGATGACTCACAGGCTCCAACCACTACTGTCGCGGGACCCTCCACTTCTGGCACTGCGCCCGATCCAGCGGGAGCTGGAGCTTCTGGCACTGGCCGTCCTCGGGCCACCGCCAACCCGACCCTTCGGATCGAAGGGGATACGTAAGTAGACAAGTAATTTTTTTAATTAAATATTCATGTTATTTATAACCTAAAAATATTGTTTACTCTTTTTTTTTGCAGAATACAGCTGCATCAAACCTCTTCAAAGCGGTTTTGATAGGTCCTCCAGAGCATGCCTCTACCCAGCGAGCTTCGATGGATGAAGATTCCGACGACGGAGAAGCGTCGGATGTACGACAACTGGAAGATAAATAACTTCACTTATTTTTATAATTAATTAATTTATAAATTTGTAACAATCAATTTATTACTTTAACGTTTTCTTATTTCAAATTTTTTCAGGGCAAGTTTCCTATGATCGATCCCGATGTCACGGACGGTCGGATATTCCCTCTATGGGACAGATACATGCAGGATCGATTCAAGGACCTCATGTACCGGGCGCGGCAGAAGCAAGCTGAACACCGGCCTGTGTGGATGAGCGAGGAGGAGCATGCTCGACTCCTCGCGAGCTTGCAGTCTCAATAGGGCAAAAAAGTATCTACAAAGAATAAGGCCAACCGGGCCAAGAACCCGAGGAAGCACACCGGTGGCGCGAAGCCTCACGACGAGCACCATCGTATATTGGTAAGTAATTGTCATTTTTCTTTCAAGTCATTTTTTTGTTTTTTGTTTCAATTATTTATTAATTTAATTTCTGTCTCTTTTTATAATATGTTTAGGAAGAAAAGTACGGTCGTTCTGTTCCGCCTGATGAGCTGCACCTGGTCCTTCACACGAAGAAGGACGGGACGATCGTCGACGATAATGCGCAACAAACTCAGGTATTTAATATGTTTTTTCAATTATTACTTAGAATTTGTTCATCATTTTCTAACTTTTACATACTTTCTGAATTTTAAATATTTAGGACCGTTTCAAGGAGTCTTTGAATTAGAGGTTGCCCACACCCGACTCGCAACCAATTCAGGAAGACCGTCGACAAGCGTTCTTGGAGGCTGCTGGAGGCATTCGTCCAGATGGATCCGTTCCTGGTCTCGGCACGTACGGGAGGCGTCTTTACGCGGATGTGCCTCGGCCCCTGCGGAGCGGAGCGAGCACTAGCTCCGGCCCTTCTCCGGTTGAGCAGCAGCTGCGCGAGGAGGTTCAGCAGCTTCACACCGACATGGACGCTATGCGCGACGACTTCGTTTCTCGAGTCGCTGCGATTGAGGCGGATATGCAGGCACGGGTTGAGGCCCAGGTCGCAGCATCTTTGGCCGTGTACTTCAGATCCCGAGATGGCGGGCCTTCATCATCGACGTCGCCTCTACCACCCCCCGCCCCTCCGCAGTAGATAGATGATTTCTTTTTGTATACAACATTTTTTGAATATTTGATTTATATATATATATATTTTATTTTAATTCCAATTTTTTATTATTAAATTTTAATATTCATTAAATAAATAAATAATAATTAATTAATATTAATTAAATAAATAAATAATACTTTTAATATTAATTAATTAAATAAAAAAAATTATTCAATACGACCAGATGGTCGCATTTACTCTAGAAGATAAACGACCATTTGGTCGCATTTGGCCTAGAAGATAAACGACCAGATGGTCGTTTTTTATCCCTGAAAAACGACTATCTGGTCTCATTTTGCCTGAGTCCAAAAGTGACCATTTGGTCGCTTATAAAAACGACCAGGTGGTCACTCTTTCATGTGACCAACTGGTCACTTGTCTTCAACATAAATTACGACCAGATGGTCATTTTTTAAGCGACCATTTGGTCGTTTTTTCAAAATGTTGACTTTTTTGCGACCAAACTTTCTTGGTCGTATTTTTGTGACTATCCAGTAGCACAAAATTCCAGAACGACCAGCTTTTTTGCCACCACTGTCTTGGTCACTTTTTTGGTCGCATTTTACAATAAAAACGACCTGTTGGTCGCAAATGTCTGGTCGCAAATAGACTTTTTTTTTGTAGTGAAATAGTAAAATTAAGAATGATCTTCATCACTCTAGTTGTTATATTTATAACAAGATTTTATTATTATTTTTAATTAAGTTTGTGTTTCTATTTGTAATTTGAGTTTTATTTATTATATAGGATTTTTTATGAATTGAAATTAGGCTAACATATTTTTGAAGTTATTTTTGAGATTTTTGTTTAACTTGTCATGATGTAAATTAAGTATTTGAGAATAGTAGAGAACCAAATAAGAAAGAAGTATAAAAATCAAATCAAATTAGACCGGACCAAACTAATCCGGTTTTGTTTGGTTTGACTTCAATATGTTGCACACTCCGGTTTGTATAAAATCCAATCTATAATACCTCTAAAAGGGGCTTAAGAGGAGAAACTTTTGATTTCCTCTTTTGCCCCTTATTTAATTATTTAATTCAATTTTTATTATATAAATTTAAATTATAAGTCTTATTTGATTTTTATTAAATGATCTATTTATTTTAATTCATGAATGTAAAACTCATTTATTGGGTAGTGCATAATATTTGAATATCATTTAGTTTTTATTTTTATATATATCTTAATATATCTTATTATTATACTTTAATCCACAATTATCCTCAAAATCTTATATTATATTTTTATTTAAAAATCATTTTTTATTTTTAGAAAAGAGTTATTGACGTTTCATTATTTGTTTGCATTTTCACATTGATCTCCGAATTTTTTTATTAATACGAGAAGTTTTGAGTTTTAAGTTTTAATAATTAATTAATATTTTTTAAGTTTCCAAGAAAATCATCTAAAGACTGTGAATCTATGTGCTTGCCGTGTCTAATTTTTTCATACGTATTTTTAAGTTTATCCTAATAAATATTGAATGAGGTTCATGAATTTTTAGCCTCGAGTATTGCAATAGTTTTCATATGACATTTAAAAGATAAAACTCTTTGATTATTCAATTAAAATAATTGAAAATTTCACAACTATAAATACATCCTAATAAGAACAACCAGATTGTTCTATATCAATATCCAAATTGATAAAATGTCTTTTGAATAATATATATTCCGACCAACTTTGAAATTGATTCGAGAGAAAAGTGAGAGTGTAGAAAAAATAGTAGCAATGATTGACAAATTCGAATTTTGAAGGTGATTTTTTTAGTTGTAGAGGTAATATATTGTATTTTTCTTCTCTTATATGTTATTATTTTGAGTTTTGTACAATGTATTTTAGAATACATTGTATTTTCCATCTCTTATGTATTATTATTTTGAGTTTTGTTCAATGTTATTTTAGTTTTATCACTTATTATATCACATGTTACAATTTTCAGGGCGCATAAATTATATTAACAATACTAATCAATCATACTATATAAAGGAAAATCAATGATACTTTTTCTAACGTGAAGGTAGTTTTATTTTGTATATAGTAAAAAATAATTAGTTTATTATTTTTCTTTAATTTTTAACATTTCATTAAAAACACGTAAATAAATTATCAAGTATTTACATACAAATAAAGTTAATTCATGTTAGTTTCAATAAGATGATAATCATATTTTAATTGAAACAATTACATCCAATATTAATTTCAATGATAATATTGACAAAATTATATTATATGATGAATTGTTAATTATATAAAAGAATAGTTTTTATTGTGTAAAATAATTTTGAAAGAGAAACATAATAAGTTTTATTTTTTTTCAATATAACACAATATTTTCTTAAAAAAAGTTTGACTATATACACAAATACGGGATAATAGTTTATTTATTAAAAGATATAACGAGTTATAAAAAATAATATAACATATAAAATTTCAAATCTGATAAGTAGTATTTGACATTTAACATAAAAGTGAAAAAACACAATATAACTTTCAATTTTATGTAGAGTTTAATTTTATATTAAAATATATTAGTTGACATTCTCAATTATAAAAATAAAATAAAAATTAACACGTGCAACGCACGTACTATTGTACTAGTCAGTTTTAAATTTCCAGCATAATCCAAACAAAACCAGTCTAATGTTCACCCTTAGGCAAGAGGGTAGGGTAGGATGGGGTGAGTTTAGGGTAGCAACTTGAGGTTGTGAAACCTGAATTTATATAACTTGTGTTTGGAGGTTCATTGATGTGTGTTTTAATAGACTGAATTTATATAAGTTTTATTTGAATGTGTAATGAGGTGAATTTCTAAATTATAATGTTTTAAAATAATTAATCGATCATATTTTTTTAAAGCATTTTAAAATATAATTATAATTCTATAAAATAAAAAAAATTAACCAACTTAATAAATAAATAATTCGTGTCTCAATAGTTGAAGAAAATGGTGAGCATAAATCCGTCATGAGAGGAGAGGCTAAATGGTTGCGAAATCAAGGAGCAGAAGAAAGTGTCCTTGAGCAGGATATGGGAAAATTAACTAGTGCTAGGACTAGGAGTTGGTCGACGACAACGTCATTGACATAGTTTAAAATTTCACCTTCGCTCACCACAATATTCAAGAAAACCTTAAAAAATAAAAAATTTCTCTCATTGTTAGGCATTAAAACTAGGAAGAATACGCACAAAATGTACCTAATGAAGTCGTACCTCGCGGAGGGGCCATGACCCCTGTTCTATAAGGGTATAAATTTTTATTTGTAAATTATAGGAGGTATGTTTGCATTTGACCAAAACTACTGGGGTCTTATTTGCATTTTGTAGTAAATTTTATATTAAAATTGAATTTTGAAAAAATAAAAAGAAAAATATGATTTAAAATGGGTGAGCCCATTAGCCCAAACACGAGGTCATATGGGCTAGCTTAATGGGCCTGAACGGGTCGGGTTCCACTCTCACCCTCACTCACTCGGACAACAAGTGAAGGAAATATTCAAAGAAATCATAGGTTTTAAGGAGGGTTTTAATGGCGGCCACTCTGTTTCTCTTTTCCGCTCTTCCCTTTCCGTAAGACCTCTTCATCCTCCATCTCCCCTTCCCAATTTTGAATCATTTTTCTCTTTACTCTTAGAGAAGAGAATATTCTGTAGAAACTACGTATGTCGATTTTATTATATTCATCTGCTCCATTTATATCAGCTACCATTTTGATTTCTTGAACTGGTTTCTTCGAAGAATTGGAGGATTTGAAGCACCTAAAGAATGTGGAGAAACATTGCTAAAAGAGCTGCTTCGAGGAATGGTAATTTATTCTCTGAGCTGCCTTCTTTTAGCTCCGTGAAAATGATTCAAGATCATGTTTTTCTCGAGAAAATTAGGTCTTCTAAGGTAGATAGAGACTTAAACCCTTGTTTCCAATTAATGGGTTTTTATAGAATTGGTTTTATGAACTCCAACTTTTCACATTCGAGTGATTCAGTCGTTTTTTCTGGGGTTTTAAACCATGTCAAAGGCTATGCAACTGCTGCCGAGGCAATCGTATCGGAGGAGGACTTATCGGGCTCCGAAGAAATTCAGGAATTGATGGAGGAACTGATTAAGGAAGATAAGGTGGAGTCCTTCTTGAAACAGCCTAAGAAAATGGTGGATGGAATGGGGGTTAGTAAGTATAATATGTTAAGGAAGAGGCAGATAAAAATGGAGACTGAGGCATGGGAAGAGGCTGCTAAAGAGTACCAAGAACTTTTAACGGATATGTGTGAGCAGAAGCTTGCACCCAATTTGCCTTACATGAAGTCTTTATTCCTGGGGTGGTTTGAACCATTGCGTGATGCAATTGCTGCGGATCAAGAGTTTTGTAAGGATAAGAAAAATAGAGTGTCTCATGCTCCTTATTTCGATCATCTTCCGGCAGATATGATGGCAGTCATTACAATGCATAAGTTGATGGGGTTATTGATGACTAACAGTGGAGGAAACGGAAGTGTTAGGGTAGTCCAAGCTGCTTGTCAAATAGGTGAAGCGATCGAACATGAGGTTAGTTAGCTTAAATTCTTATTTATGTAGTCTACAATTTCATATTATTTACACCATCAGTTGGTAATAATGAAGGATTTGTCAGAGAACAGAGAGGGAAAAATAGGCATTTTCTTTTGTAATATCTGTTTTTTCCTGATTAGGGAACTGATTGTTTACGGTTTGACTTGGTAAATATTTAATTTCATTCTTCTCTTGCCATTGCTTTTCATTTTTATGACTAAAAGTCTGTTATCGCTTGAGCCAAAATTGTAGTTCAATTTATCCCTGATGCATCCTAATTGAAGGAAAGGGTATGGAAATAAAAAGAAAAGGGCATGAATAGCAATACTATAGTGCACTGTGTGACGGTATAAATAGTTTTCCTCTACTTCTAGTTCTCTCTCTCTCATTTCATCGTGTTAAAAAATATCCACCAGACCATTGTTTAGCTGCTTTTCTTACCCTTTTTTTGTCCGTTGTCTTTTTTTTTTGTTATGAAGATCTATGTTCTTTTTCAGAAATTAGCATCTGAACTCTAATGCACATTTCAATTGAATGGTGTCAAAATATTTGAAACATTTATTTGGATTATTCTGTTACCTGTAAAACAGATTAGGATACACAAGTTCTTTGAAAAGACAAAGAAGAAGAATGTAAATGATAAAAATACTGAAGGTGAAACCGATCCTGTAGCCAAAGAACAAGAGAAACTGGTCAAAGAACAAGAAAAATTGAGGAAAAAAGTCACCAGTCTGATGAAAAAACAGAAATTGCATCAAGTGAGGTTGATAGTCAAGGAGCAGGATGATTTAAAGCCTTGGGGCCAGGATGCTCATGTCAAGGTATTTTATTTTTTATTTTGTGTTCATAGTCTCAATTGGAAGTGATCTGTTAAGACTGTTGATGGCTGTAAGTTACTGTTGATTTTAAGCATACATAACTATTACAAATTGTTTTATGCTGGTTGTTGTACCTTCTAGGTGGGTTGTCGTTTGATTCAATTGTTGATGGAAACAGCTTATATTCAACCCCCAGTTGATCAGCTAGGAGATGGTCCACCTGATATACGCCCTGCATTTGTCCATACCCTTAAAACTATTACAAAAGAAGCGCAGTTAATAAACCTCACTCCTCTGATTTTAGTGTCTCTGTTAATATAATTTCAATTTCTTCACGTCTTTCTTCTTTTACATGTTCTTTCTAAGTCTATCTTTAAATAAATCTATGTCTCAACCATATTACCTCCACCATTACCCTAATTATTTGTGTTTTTATTTTGTTTCTTTCATTAGGAAGACTAGCAGGAGATATGGTGTAATTGAATGTGATCCACTTGTTCGTAGAGGCTTGGAGAAAACTGTATGTAAAAGCCATATATTATCTGTTGGTTATTTTTATCACTGTAAATAGACGTTAGATATTATTATTATTCCACGAACTTTTTGCTCAAAAGTTGTGTGTGTTCTCTCTATTGCAATTACTCATTTTTTGTCTTGATAGTGCTCAGTTTTGTTTCAGGCTAGGCACATGGTCATTCCTTATATGCCTATGTTGATTACACCTCTTAATTGGACCGGGTAATTCATTATATTTTGAAGCCATTTTAGTAATTCCTAATAAGAACTACTCAGTTTCAATTGGGAATATACGCTTTCCTTCGAGTTATAAGAGTTTTGTGATGCATGGTTTGATTTTGTGCTGTGTGCTTTTTTTGTTTGGTATTTGATATCTGCTATTCTTTTATAGGTATGATAGAGGAGCATACTTATTCTTACCTTCTTATGTTATGCGAATACATGGAGCTAAACAGCAACGCGAAGCAGTTAAAAGGGCTCCAAGGAAACATTTAGAACCTGTTTTTGAGGTTTTAGAGTGCTGGAGTTTGTTATTCTGGTTTATTGCCTTCAGTACATATCTAATATTTTTATCAGCCTCGTCCTCCGCCCTTTCCACAGACCTTGTTGAAAGCTTATCTCTAGTAACTGTCTTAAAATAGTAGCACTATGTTACTTCCTCTTTATGGAAGAAGGTTTCTGGTAACTCTGCATTTCTTTGGCTGTCTTTTAGGTTGTGACACTACCTTGAAGGTGCTTCTATGATGTAGAAATTTTACACGAAAAGTTGATACTCTTTGGTCAACGAAAATTTTAGCTAGTTTTGTTAAGTGTAGTAAGGAATAGATACATCTCAGCAAAAAGATTTGACACTTGAAATAGAATCCATAAACTTCAATTGCAAAAAAAAAAAAAAAAAAAGGAACAATTATTTAAAAAAATTATTATTTTATTTATAATTATGAGCATCCTCATAAAAATAAAAAAACCTTGAGTACATTATCTTGATTAGGTTATGCACACTACAATGAATCTCTTAGGTCAATAGTGTATGCCAAATAACCAAAGATAACCCTACAATATTTGGTGTTAAGAAAACATGTGGGATTGGTGTCTATCAAGATTTGACCTATCACCTTAAAGTATATAGTTTACAGCTTATACCTTCAGCTGCTAGGAAAAGCATGGTGGTTTTATTTTTTTTAACTTTAAGGTTCTTCTCTCATATTCATTCAAAAGACAATCTTCACTCTTTTGCTCGGTCATTATCTCAAGGACATATCAAAATGGCTTTAGGAAATAGTGGTTAAAATTATTCCTTGAGAGATTTGGTTGAAGAGAAACCGTAGGATCTTTGACAACAAGGCTACTGATGTGAATGAATTTTGGAATCTCATCCCATTCAAAGTGTCACTACTCGCTTCTCTTAATTTTTTTGCAATTATGATTTCATTTTGATCAATGCCAACTGGAAGAAATTTTCGTAATCTGTTGGTTTGGGTTGAATTCTTATCACCATCTTCTGTTTTCCCGTTCTTTTTACCGATATCTCCCTTTCCTATAAAAATAGGTTCTCTTCTATTTTTGAAAACTGTTTGCACTTCATTAGATTATCACAGTTTTGCATGTTGTTTGTTTAACTTATGCAATCTATGTTGCTTTTAGGCTCTTGATACACTTGGAAAAACCAGATGGAGGGTGAATAAAAGAGTTCTTAGCGTGATTGACAGGATATGGGCTAGTGGAGGCCGTCTGGCTGATTTGGTTGACCGTGAAGATGTGGGTCACATGAGCAGAATGCTATTTATTCTTATTTCCATTTCCCCATCTCCTCCTATGATGAAAAATGAATTATACATCTTTCTTTTGTAACTTGACTTCAACTTTAAATTATACAGGTTCCTTTGCCAGAGGAGCTATGTGTGGAAGATGAAGCAGAAATTCGAAAATGGAAGTGGAAAGTCAAGGCTGTGAAAAAGGAGAATAGTGAGAGGCATTCACAGCGGTGTGACATAGAGCTTAAGCTTGCAGTAAGAACTCTTTAAATGAATGAAATTTATATACAAATCCTCTTTTTGGAATGTATTCAAATGAATTTTATTGGGAATTGGGACAGGTGGCTAGGAAAATGAAAGATGAGGAGGGCTTTTACTATCCTCACAACCTAGATTTTCGAGGCCGTGCATACCCCATGCATCCATATTTGAATCATCTTGGTTCTGATCTATGTCGAGGAATTCTAGAATTTGCAGAGGGACGGCCTCTTGGAGAGTCAGGGTTACACTGGTTAAAGATTCACTTGGCGAATCTGTATGCTGGTGGAGTGGACAAATTATCATACAAGGATCGGATATCTTTTACCGAGAACCATTTAGATGAGATTTTTGATTCTGCAGACAGGCCTCTTGAAGGAAAGCGCTGGTGGTTGGGTGCGGAGGATCCTTTTCAGTGCTTGGCGGTGTGTATGAATCTCTCAGAAGCATTAAGAAGTTCCGTACCAGAAAAAACTATTTCCCATATGCCCGTACACCAGGTATTACTTTTATTATTATTGTTAGTCTGTCCCAAACAATCAGGTATTCTTCATTTTGGAACTTCTAATTCCCTTTCTAAACCTTAACCACACAGTTATTCTGCAGTTTTTATTATGGTTTATCCTCATTTCTTTCCTCATGCTTTTGGCAGGATGGTTCCTGTAATGGCTTGCAACACTATGCGGCTCTTGGGAGGGACAAGGTAATGAACTTCACTATCTGTTGTTAGATTAGATTACAATACAAAGTCAGCTGTAATTCAGGCTGTTTCTTATTGGTGTACATTTTTGGGGACTGAAAATGTCTCAATTTTATTTGTAAAAAAATGTCTCAATTCTTTCTTGGGCATACCTAAAGCTGCCTTAATTATATCATGCTGCTTGTACTCCAAATCAGAAAACTCTTTAATATATTTTCTTACTTTTTGTTCAAAATATTAGTTTATCAAATTTTAGTAATCTTTCTTTTCATTATTTATCCTTTTCTGAATTTCTCATCCCCCCAAAAAAATAAAAAAAAATAAAATCTTTGAGATAACATGTTTTGTTCAATGTTAAGTGTTTTCTTGATTGAATTTAATATCATGTTATTTTTGGTCTAGTTTTTTATAATCTTTTGGGGGCGCTTTTTTTATACACCATATTTCATATTATCAATGAAATCGTTTCTTAGATAAAAAATTTAATATCATGTTATTTTTCTTCAGTTGGGAGCAGCAGCAGTTAATCTTGTAGCTGGAGACAAGCCTGCAGATGTGTACTCCGGAATTGCTTCCAGGTTGATGCATCTCTTGCTTGCATGTCTGATTGTGTCTGAGGATTGATGATTACTAACTGTTCTAGGATTTTCAATGGGGGAAGGAAACTGATTTCTGATTCTTTGAAAGGATGTTGGAAAACATGGCTTCTTTTAAATCCCAGCTTGTTACCAACCCTGTAGCTTTAGTTTATCAATCCAGGTTCATGCATTCTACAAACTACAGAAAATAAAAGTATCTGTATAACAGAGGCTCTTGATATTTGAGATCAAATCTAAATACTTTGTGGAGATTGGTTGACCAACTAAATTAAACATGCACAAAAGCAAAATTAGCAATTAAGGAAGTCTTCCTTGTACTTTTCTGTACAAGAAGTTCGTAAAATTACTCTGTGTTTTGAATCTTTTGATGTATATTGTTCAGTTACATTGGTTTTTTAATATATTATTATCACTGCTTGGTGCAGAGTTCTAGATATAATGCAAAGTGATGCAGAGAAAGATCCTGCAAGTAATCCAAATGCATTGCATGCTAGGCTTTTGATCAATCAGGTTAATCTGTTTACTCCTTTGTCATATGTTGGGAACATTGTTTTAGATTATAAAGAGATTTTGACTTCTAGCCAGTTCATTAAGAGATTCAGATTCTCACTGCTACTCTTTCATCCATTGATTGTCACCGTATCTTTGTTTATTTATTTTCTTTTGGTGGGGGGGGGGGGGGGGGGGACTGGGAGTCTGATTTCTAATTTGACAGAAGAGAAATAGTTATAAAATCTGTTGATATTGTAGAGCATCGAAAGTTTCAATAAAACAAAGGAGCTTATAACAGGTCATTTAAAAAACGATCTTGATGTGTTTGAATGACATCACGTGCATAACTATGAGAATGATTTTCTTTGATCTTTTCTGTCATAGCTTCTTGTATGCTTTCCTCTAATGGATTTCAAATCTGTGACCTCAATCAGGTTGATCGCAAACTGGTGAAACAGACAGTGATGACATCAGTGTATGGGGTTACTTACGTGGGTGCACGTGACCAGATTAAGAAAAGGTTGAAGGAACGAGGATCCATTTCTGATGATCCGGCCTTATTTGCTGCTTCTTGCTATGCAGCTAAAGTAAGTCAATAAATTGAAACATGCTTGTGAGAAAATAGTAACACACTTTGGTCTGTGTGCAACTGCATGCCCATAAAACAGTTTTGTTGCTTCCCTCTATTTTCCTTTTAATTCCAAGAAAAAAACTGGCCCCACCCCCGGAGGGTGGGGGGGAATGAAAATGAACTTCTTCTGATTATAGCACTTCTCATGCAGACTACCTTGACTGCCTTGGGGGAAATGTTCGAAGCAGCAAGAAGTATCATGAGCTGGCTTGGTGAATGTGCGAAGGTAATGTTCCACTTTCCACAATTATGATACACTTGCTCATTGGTGGTTTGTAGCCGTGTCTACTTTTGGAGGAGTTTGAATTCGAATTATTTGTATGAGGATGTGGAGATGTCACGTGGCTGCCTATTTACTGCGTTGGCCATACTTGGGTAGGTCACATATATGCAACGCAAAACTCTTTAAAAAAGGCAACTGAGAGGACATATAGTGGTCTGTTTATTGTGCATTTTTAATGGATAAGAAACTACCTTTCTTTCACTTGATCCATAATTTGTTGGTAGTGAGTGTAGGACTTATCTTTCATGGAGAATGTCATGGCGCTTTTGTGATCAGTGATAGTGACATAATGGTTGAGACGTATGCAATCTTTATTTTTGGAAGGAGGATTGGTTTTGACAGCTTTGAATTAAGCTTAGAAATCTGATATTATGTGCATTTCAGTAATTGTTCCTATCATTTACCAATCAAGTAAATCTGTAGCTTTTCTTTGAACATTTATTCATTTAATTTGCAACAGGTAATAGCTTCAGAGAATCAGCCAGTACGGTGGACAACTCCCCTTGGACTTCCAGTGGTGCAACCTTACCGGCATCTAGGAAGGCATCTTGTAAAGTTTTAATCTATTTGGGAAATTTAAGCTACCAACTTTTTTTAGTCCTTTGTAACAGTTTTGGATTATAATATTGTTGATTCTGTATGTCACTGAAGTTTCACACGAATTGTTGCAGATCAAGACTTCCCTACAAGTGTTGACCCTACAACGAGAAACTGACCAGGTTAGTCACAGTCAGTATTCCCTACCTTCTCTGTATTTTATCCCACTTCCTTACAAGTATTGATTTAACTTTTGAAAAATATATCTAAAAATCTAATTGACAAGTGTATTAAATAAGGGTCTAATTAGGCATCTGGTAGATTCAATCTGTTTAAAACATTTTAAGATTTTTGTCAAGAACTCCATACGAAATTGTGAGTGGAGAGAACTCCAAGGTCAACCATTGTTTCTCTTGGAAAAGGCTGCAAGGATTTATCTTCGAGTCACATTAAGTCTGTTATTTCCTTTAGGTCATGGCTAAGCGACAGAGAACAGCGTTTCCTCCAAATTTTGTACACTCCCTTGATGGTTCTCATATGATGATGACTGCTGTTGCCTGCAAGAGGGCAGGGTTAAACTTTGCAGGTTTGATCTGTTTTCTTTTTCCTTCTCTATCATCCTTTTTTTTCCTTGCACAAATGTGGATTAAATGTTCAATTACAGGAGTCCATGATTCATATTGGACCCATGCATGTGATGTTGACGAAATGAATAGAATACTAAGAGAGAAGTTTGTTGAGCTGTACGAAGCCCCAATTCTGGAGAATGTAAGTATCTCTCCTCACAATCAACACCCCCCCCCACCAAAAAAAAAAAAAAAAAAAAGAAAGAAAGAAAGAAGAAGAGGAAATCCCAACTGTAAGTTTTTTTTGGAGATTAGTGAAAAATGTGGGCTTCTTTTGGCTTGTTAAGTTCTTCATCAGCCGTCCCATCTACCATAATTTTTCCTTCAAAAAAAAAATAATAATAACAATGATAACTGTTGAGGTTTCTATTGCTAGATTCTCATTATATTATTTCCTTTTGATCAATGGAAGTTTTTCCTTTCTATAAAAAAAATATATAACAAGTTAGTTTCAATTGTTTTTAGGTAATTGAACCTATAGAAAAGCTTAGAAATTTGAAATGGTAATATCTTTTTAACGTAATTGTAGGAGGAAATCTGGAAACTCATTTATTTTTCTGTTCTATTTATTGGTTGGATAGATTAGTTACGCAAACCTTTGGCACAATTTTCTTCTAGATTACTAGCTCAAGATGTATTGAGTTCATGAATAAGTGAAGAGTTTACTTTTCACTAATAGATCTAGATCTTCATTACTTTTGAGTATTGAGATTTATTTGTATGTTTTAAATACAGTTTTTCTTTCTTTTGGGTATGGGATATACGGTTTGACTTTCGTTTTCATGGGGCTTTTGGTTTTTTCTTGCCTTTTTACTACTGTCTTTGTATCTTCTTTCTTTATATCAATGAAATGAGCTTATAAGCCGTCTTTTAAAAAAAACAATTTCTATTTCCTACATGAAAATTTATGACATGAGGCATTTGGGGTATACGGTTTGACTTTTGTTTTCATGGGGCTTTTGGTTTTTTATTGCCCTTTTACTTTTAAGTCTTTGTATCTTCTTTCTTTATATCAATGCAATGGGCTTTTAAGCCGTCTAAAAAAATCTATTTCCTACATGAAAATTTATAACATACCTGACCTCAACTTGTTATCATATTGATTTGTTATTATTGTTTTACTTTATCGGAGGTTTTCATCTGGTACAGTGAATCTATAGGCAAAATACTCTCTTGTGATGGTATGAAATATCTTGGTTGCATTATCCAGTGATCAATTTTTTTTGGATCAGTATGTTCTAGTTTCTGTTCGTTAGATTTTTCTCTCTTGTTAATTCAATTAAAAAATCTTTTCTTTACAGTTGTTGGAAAACTTCGAGAAGACATTCCCCACTTTGAAGTTTCCCCCCTTACCGGATCGGGGAGACTTTGATCTCAAAGATGTTTTGCAATCTTCCTATTTCTTCAATTAGCGTAACCTAGATGCTTCAATTAAACAGCTCCTTCTTACATCATAGGCTGATGTCAGTCCTATGTAGACAACGGCCGGTAATCCTCAATTCATGGAAATCAGACTCTGGAGGCAAGTTTAACATGCTTCTGTTTGAGGAGGTAACCAGACCAAGGGCCAAGATGGCTAAGATCAGTGCCGCACAGCTACTTGTACATATGTTCGGAAGTCCAAACCATTGGCACTCTTTATACATTTTGGAAATTCATGTGCCTTTCACATTTTCAACTTTGAAAGGGTTGAGAAAATAAAGAAATGTTGCAGCAACATTTGAAGCTCCAAAGTTTAAATATACCACAACAAATTATGGCGATAACGATGCAGGGAGACTTAACCGAAAGGGCCTCTTGTGAGTTCGTTAATTTTAAGAGAGATTTATAGACTCTCTGTTTCAGATTGCTGAAAGCTCACTGAAAACAGAACTCCCAAAGGTCAACTATTCAATATTGTTGACAAGTAGTTTTAGCTGTCGCCCTAATTTTTATTCATTATATATTAATTATGTAAAATTCGTTTCAATTATTGATTCATTCACCATTTGAAGGAAGAAAGGGTCCTAATGAAATATTTACTTTCATGTGAACTTGAATTGGAATTGATATTCAACACCAACTTTTTGCAGATTTTCAATTTTGAGAAAGAAAGATCACGTGCTATACCTGCTAATTTGACATTTACTTGACTTGGCTTCCTTTCAGAATTGTATTACAAGGAGGATTAAGTTTCAATGATACAGGAAAAAGCTTATAAGAGGTGGTCTTCAATTATTGGATGAAATCAAACCTTCTCTACCTAAAGGCTAAAGTTATATACCAACCAGGGAGTTTGGTGCATGAGAATGGGATGATCTGTGTTTGATAGATAAGAATGTAAAAAATGGTTTAGTTTTTTTTATTTAATTAACTTTTTAAAAAAAAAATTAAATAATGATGTAAAATTTTACATAAATTTAATGTTTATTTATGATATGTTTATGATGTCAATGTTAATAGCAATCATCGGAATAAGAAGCTTGGGAATATGATTCCTAAATCTCAACCAAACATGAAATTTTTTTATTATAGCAAGTTTGTTTAATCAATTTGACTATGTGCTTTACGATTTTTTTAAAGCTACTAAAAGCCAACTTGTACATTTGCATGAAAGTCAACATAATCTGATTAGGTATCAATGAATGTGATAAGCCCAAGAGATTGCTGAAGCTTCCTTAGTTGATTACCCAAGAAAAAGTAAATTATAAATCATTTAATATATACATAATTTTGATGGAACATGTTGGTTTGATATTAAGTGATATGTTGCTGTCCATTAATTGTAGATGTTAAGATATCAACTGCATAAATGGACATAAAATTAAACAATAATTTTTCGTTTTCATTTTTCAACAGGTTCTAACAAAAATAATATATATTTCTTATCAAACATAATTTTGGCCTCAATTCCAAAATTTTTGGAAATGGAAACAGGCTGTTGGCTGAGTATACTACTGATAATAATCTAGTTTGTGAAATTCTAAAAGCTATCTAAATTTTAGAACTCTTGAATTCATTCTCGTAGATGGATTTAACCTTATTTCGATGTAAGACGATTTAAATACTTGGTTTGTGATATAAAGTGTATCTCATGGAATGATTAAAGTCCACTTCTACCTCGCCCTTACCAAAATCCCCTCTCCTTTATCGATTAGAAAAAAAACTACGGGTTTGTGGTATAAAAAACTAGTCCCTTCCTTCTAGCTATACACAACTGGAAACTGTCAATAAAATATGGATAGTGTAACAGAAAGACAATATATCATGGGATTAAAAAAAAAAACATTAAATTAAGCTACCAACCAACTAAAACGTGGTTTTCTTTTATTATGTGATAATTCTTATATAGAAAACATTCAATCAAACAAACTCAAATATCAATTTGGTCCATCTTTCTCTAGATTATGACTCAGTCCCTTATACACTTGGTCTTCCTTGTCACTTTCCCAATTCAATCTGCTGCATTACATTATTAAAAAAAAAAAAAAAAATTATGCAAAGAAGATATTAATTAATACCATGTTTCACAAATAGAAAATATTTCATAAAGAAAATCAAATAATTTTCAATCAGGAGCTTCTCTACAATAATAATTCTTGAAGAAGTAGAAGCCAGTAAATAAGAACCCACAAGGATTTGAGATCATATCATAAGCAGCAGCAGCAGCAGCAGCTTCAAGCTTGAAAGTTGGTATCTCAAAAGTTTGTACTCATAGTTGAATCCAAACTTATCTGATTTCATCTGTTCTGTTTTGGTTTTGGTTTTAGTTTCGGTTTCAGTTTCTGTTTCGGTTATAGTTATAGTTATAGTTTTGGTTTTGTTTTTCCTTTTAAAAAACAAAACCAATAATGGCTTTGGCTGAATCTATCTTAGCTTCCATCTCAGAGATCTTAGGTTCTGAAGTATGCACCGAAATAGAATGCGAAAAGTTTGTCGAAATCGGAAGCTACTTTTATAGAGCATCTTTGGCTGTTATGGAGCTACAAACAATAGAGGCAATAAATGTAGATGAAATCCTCCAATCTCTATACAAAAGCATAAATCTTGCCAAGGATCTTGTGGAGAAGTTGCTAACTGGCATTCATCTAGTGTCGGATACTGAACCAACTAGAACCATAGGTCTACTTGAAGAGGTGATAAATCAAATGGGTGAATGCTTGAGCAAGATACCAACTTCTACATTTGGAGAACATACTTATGCAAAAATAGCAGTTCAATCACTTTCAGAAGAGATGCAGAATACATGTACATCCACTAAAATTGTCGAAGCTCCAGCCTTGACCGACAAGCAAACGATACAAACTTCTTTGGAGGAAGAGGAACAATTAGAAGAAGAACCATTAGATATGGAAAAAGACCTATACCCCATCAACATGGATTCTTACATAGAGTTTGAGAATACACAATCCTTAATTAAATCGCAGTTGTGTGAAGCTGTTACCAAAAAAAGACGGGGAAGCCGAAGGACGTATATAAATTCGACATCCTCGGCAAAACTACCCTCACTGGCTCACTATATAGAGCCACTCTTTGAGACCTTTTTCTGTCCATTGACAAAGGATATCATGGAAGATCCAGTAAGCTTAGAGACGGGAGTGACATATGAAAGACGAGAGATAAACAAGTGGTTTGAGAAGTTTGAAAAATCTGAGGAAATTGTCTGTCCAGTCACAGGGAAAAAGCTGATTTCTAAAACTTATAGTTCCAACAGAGCTCTGAAGTCTACAATAGAGAAATGGAAGGAACGCGATGAGATAGCGAGGATCAAAGTAGCACAAGCAGCTTTGTCCTTAGCTAGTTCAGATGAAATGGTGCTTGAGGCAATTAAAGATCTGTCAAGTATCTGCAAAGGGAAGAAATGCAATGTGGAACAAATTTGCAATCTTGACATGTTACCCAAACTCGTAAATTGTCTGGAGTTCAGGGACAAAGATGTTAGACATTCAGTTCTAGACATATTGAAGCAATTGGCAGAAATCAATGAAGAGAACAAGGTTTAAACTCACACTAATCTTCTTATTATTACATGACATGCCCCCCTTCCCACAACCCGAAAAGTTATCTGTCTCTCGAATTATTGTAATGAACATCGTTACTTCCCCGACCATATATGACTAATGGAAGCTGTCCAGGCTAATTTGGACAGTATATTCTCAGATATTACATCACTATTAGATAGAACAGATGAATTCCATTAATCTAATCTCTTGATTGTAAACTGTACAGCAGAACTCTCTTACATTCTCCCAAAAACCATAGTGAAGTAGTCTTCATATAAAATCATAGTTTTTAATATTGAATGGAATAATTTCCCTGTCCCTAGCGGTACAATATAAAATGCCCAATTATTCTTGGCAGTATGGTCACAGTACAGTACAATATACCGGTCCATGGAGTGTCCTCTTCGGTATTTATGAATATTCATAAATACCTAGAGATTACACAGTTAATTAGTGAAAAAGAAAGTAGTGCTTCAGAAATCTTGCAATCCAAAAAAAAAAAAAAAAAAAAAATCAAACAAATGCAGAAATTCAGATCCTTGTTTCATTTTCTATTTCTTATTATGCAGAAGATGATCTGCCAGAAGTTGGACATGTCAACAATAATCAGTCTACTATCAAGTACTCACCAGCCGATCCGGAAGACATCTTTACTTCTGTTGCTTGAGCTTTCAAGATCCCATTCATTGTGTAATCAAATTGGTTCGGTAACTGGGGGCATATTGATGCTGATTACCATCAAGTACAATCAGACCGATGTATTTGCTTCAGAAACGGCTGATGAAACCTTGAGGAATTTAGAAAGATCTCCAACTAATATCAAGCGAATGGCGGAAAATGGATTCCTGGAACCCCTCTTGAGGCATCTTATTGATGGTAAGTGAATGTAAAACTCTCACACTCCCACTGCAAGCATCCTTCACATCATTAAAAGAATAATTTTTTAATAGAATAACTGAAGTACTTACAACCTGGAGGAGAATCTGTTGGGAATTATAAAATGTTCATATGAGGAAAATTGGAAATATTGATAGTTAATTCAACAATCACACTTCATTTCAGAATTGAATATTGGTTCTTTTGTATGTAATGTATGTTCTGAAATTGGAAGTAATATGTCAATCAAGTAATTTTAACACAGGTAGTGAGTTGATGAGAATAGAAATGGCAAGCTACCTAGGGGAGATTGTCATTGAGCATGATCATAAAACACATGTGGCTGAGAAGGCCTCTCCAGCTCTTGTCGAAATGGTGCACGAGGGAAATGCACTTGTCAGAAGGGCAGCATTTAGAGCTTTGATGCAAATTTCATCTCACAAGCCGAACGGTATAATACTTGCAAAATCTGGAACTGTGCAAGTCATGGTTGAGGAAATGTTCACTCGAACGATCTATGGTGAACTTAATGACCCAAAAACAGAAGCAGCTGGAATCCTGGCAAATATATGCGAGTCTGGTATTGAGCTCGGGACCGTTCAAGTTAATAATCACGGCTGCACTATGAGTTCAGACTATGTAGTCTACAATATCATTGACCTGCTCAAGAACTCAACCACAGATGAACTTACCATGAGCCTTGTCAGAATCCTATTATGCTTAACAAAGTTCCCAAAGCCAGCCGCCATCGTTGTTCAATGTTTAAAAGGCACGGAGGCAGGTGATATCATCATAGAGTTAATTAATAGCCCACATGAGGAACTAGGAGTAGCAGCAATAAAACTACTTATATTACTTGCTCCTTACATGGGCTACACAATTGCAGAAAGACTCTGCAAAACCAGAGGCCGATTAGAGAATCTTATCCGGAGCCCTCCATGGACAAGCCAAATCACAGAGAAGCAGGCACTTTCAGCAACATTTCTAGCAAAGCTACCCCATCAGAGCCTATCTCTGAATATTGCTCTTGTAAATATAAACATAGTGCCCAAGATCCTGCAATCAATCAATCAAATACAGAGCAGTGGAACAAGAACAAGCAGGTATTCAAATGCTTTGCTAGAGGGTTTAGTTGGGATTCTTGTTAGATTCACAACGACACTATATGAACCTCAAATGTTATTTCTGGCAAAATCACACAACTTTACATCACTATTTACCAATTTTCTCACACCAACATCGAGTGATGAAGTTCAAAAGCTATCCGCCATCGGGTTGGAGAATCTCTCAACGGCATCATTGAGTCTATCTAAGCACCCAGATGATAAAAAAAACAAAGTCATGAAATTTCTCCACATACCCAAGTTTCTATTGCCTAGTCCATCAAAGAAAAAACACTTGAGAGTATGCCCAGTTCACAAAGGAAGTTGCTCTTCCCAAAACACATTTTGTTTAGTCCATGCAAATGCAATTGAAAGGCTACTGACATGTTTGGACCATGAAAATGAAGAGGTAGTTGAGGCAGCTTTGTCAGCTATATGTACTCTTGTAGATGACAAAGTTGATATGGACAAAAGTGTAAGCTTGTTAAGCGAATTCGACACTATAAGACATGTTTTGAACGTGGTAAGAACGCACAAGCAAGAATCTATATGGCATAAATCATTTTGGTTGATTGAGAAGTTCTTGCTCAAAGGTGGGGATCAGTCAATTTCTGATATATCACAGGATAGAATGTTGCCTACTATGTTGGTTACTGCTTTCCATCATGGAGACAGCAGTACAAGGGAGATAGCTGAGAAGATATTGAGGCATTTAAATATGATACCAAATTTTTCTGTTCCTAACTATACCTTATAAATTATGAATGATATATAAAGAAAAAAAGGGAAGGGAAAGGAAAGGTCTCTTTGTTTGTAATCTGTATAGAATTTCTGTCCATTTTTTACTTGCTGCATTGGAGGAGTTGGTTAGTGTTAGTCATTAACTACCACATATTTTTGTGTGAAGAAGAAAAGTGTGTTGTTTTTTTAATATTTGTGAGTGTCCAGACTAGTTTATGCGCGACTATTCTCACGGGAGAATTACACGATCCTCCCACACTTAACATCGAGAAACGTGTATGATAATACATGTTAGGACAAGATGACATTCATTTCATGACAATGCATGCTCAATCCAAGCCAGAATGGAACAGTGACCCCTTTCCAAGTTTATGAGATAAAATTTTGTACTATAGTTGTTGAAAGCAATCATACTATTGTCGTATGAAAAATATATAAAATAAAATGATACTGAAAACGTTTATATTATTAGAGTCTTATAAAATATCACGTGTAACTGTCACTAATAATAATTAGGCCGGCAACTATGTATATGATTAATGATAGGGTAAAGTACTCATTTCGTCCCTGAGTTTTGGAGCTCGTGTCTATTTGGTCCCTACGTTTTCAATTTGTGTCTAAGTGGTCCCTGAGTTTTGGATATTGTGTCTATTTGGTCCATGCGTTTCATTTGTGTTTATTTAGTCTCTGAGTTTTAAATATTGTGTCTATTTCGTCCGTGAGTTTTCAATTTGAGTCTAAATAGTCTCTGGATTCTTAAAAATAAGTTTAATTCTTTCTTAATTTGTTAACTCATTAACATAATATCGACTTAACGGTGACATAAAATGTTTAATTGATCAAAATATTGACATGAGATTTATGAAAGATTTATTCTTATCTTAGTATTTTAACCAATTAAACATGTTATGTCAGCATTAAGTCAATAATATGATAAAAGTTAACGAATACGTTAAATTAAACACTAATTAAACTTATTTCTAATAGTTCTTGAAAATCTAGAGACCAAATAGACACAGTATCCAAAACTTATAGATCACTTAGACATAAATTGAAAACGCAGAGACCAAATAGACATGACATCCAAAACTCAATGACCACTTAAACACAAATTGAAAACGCAGAGACCAAATAGCGACCTCCAAAACTCAAGGACTAAAGGGGTAAATGATAATAGAGAGAGTACATAATTTTGTACTAAAAGATTTTTTTTTCATACGTTTATTTTATTTGCAATACAGATTTGAATAGAAAGATTCTTAGAGGTGAAACAAAGGACTATTCAGCCGTCTAAAAATGGTTTTTAATAGACTGACATCACTGATTCACAATCATTTTGATCTAAAAAATTAAGAAAAAAACCTGCCCCCATCTATAAAGTAATTTTTTTTATGTAGTTTTAAAATAATTAAAATAATAAATAAAAAATATTTCTAAAAAAATTCAATAACCACCAAAAACACAAACATAAAAATGAACTTTTAGAATAGAAAGTCTGTTTGGAACTTAGGAGCAAAAAGGACAACTTTATAAAATATATAACATCCGGTCTAAAACTAAAATAATTTAAGTATCAGTAATCAATTTTAAATTCTCATATCTCACCTAACAATAATTTTTATAAACATTGTTTTTAAATTTATATCCATAAACATACATGTTTTTCAGATACTTTTTCAAATCTATTATTTATTCTAAGTTTCAGTAAAAAAAATTGTATACAATTTTCATAAAAGTAGCATCATGGATCAATATATATCACAACAAATTATTAAGAAAATAGTCCCATAGAAAGAATGGAGTCTGGAAAAATGTACTTTCAAAATTTAATCTAAGTCCAATTGAAGAAATGAATCATCAAGAGATTTATTTATTTATCCACTCAAACATAGTGGAGCAGGTTTAAGGCCGGCAATTGCAAGTTGCCACCTACTTTTTCCTTTAAAATAATATAGAAATTTTTTCATGATTAACAAGATTTTAGAAAATATTATTTAGAAATGCATTATCTTTAAAAAATATTTATAAATGTGCCATTAAAAAAATTAATCATTAATTAACTTTGGAAAATAATTGATTTATTATAATACAATGTATTACATAACGCCAATAAACATTCATTTAATTAATTCATTGATTGATAGTACATCATTCATGATAAATTATTAATTGACGTGCTTAATAAAATGATATATATATATATATATATATATATATATATATATATATATAATTATTATAGAAAAATTTACTATAATTATATTTATTTGAAAAGAAATATTATATTTATAAATATTAGAACTTATTTATAATTACCCAAAGAATTGTTAAACTTCAAATCAATGTCTGTGATTAATATCTGGACCAATCACCTTCTTCTCCTTTATATTATTTTAGAGAGAGAAAGAGAGAAAAAAAAACTTAAGTTTATCCGCAACATTTAAAATCTAAGCTACCATTCCAACACCTGTCTCTGATGATTTAATCATATGACTAATTCCACATGTTGTCTCTTTCTAGAACGGCTGATGACCTATTCTCATTTGGCTGATATTTGTCTTTTCCCTAGTTGAGCATTTCACCAATGAATTGAATATAAAAGAGAATAGAGAGAGAAAAAAAAAACTTGAAATTGACAAAATCAAGTTTTATAGTATTTTATGAAATGAGAATAACCTGGTGAAGGCTTAAAATTAATAACACAAGTTATATATCAAGAGGTATCAGCAGATTTGTAACATTAACAGTAGTATTCTTCTAAAGAAAAAAAATGGCTTCTTTCTCTGTGGAGGAGTTTGTGGGAAATGGGGTTCTGAAGGATCTGCTTCCCACTTTGCTGGAAGAAGGCTGGGATGATGTACCAACCTTGAAGGTTATGAATTCTGAGGATATGGATGCCATGAACATGACTCGAGAACAAAAGGTCGGTAATCGATACTTCCTCTTATGTTATAGGACTAGCAAATTCAAATGTTTATATCCTTAGTTTGATTTCTGAGGGAAGAAAACTTGAATCAAGTTTTATTTATTCATGAAATTGTGAACAATTCTCATAGGCAAGCACTTACTTTTTTTTCTTACTTCAGGAAGCACTGGAGATCAGATCATTCCTGCATGACAGAGCTCTGATGCAGTATGGGGACACGCTTGAGTCCTCTGGGAAATGTTTGCCTGAACTTCTAAACTTGAGTGTTGAAGATTTAATTTCTCAATTTCGTATGAAAAGAGGACATATTGCCCGCTTCAAGGACCGGACGAATTCATGCGTCGATCCCGTGACCAAAAATGTTGATGGAGCTTCTTCCTCAACTACAAACATCAAAACTTATCAGCCAATGAACTCAAATCAGAGAGAGAGTATGAGAAGCCGAACATTTAAGGATAAAACAGTTGAGCAAGCAATTAGTGAATTCAAGATTGAAGACGGGTATATATTCAAAGGGATTGTTGCAGCAGGACCAGCTGATCCAAGGGCATGTGGCTGCGTACAACCTCCTCCTATTGTTGATAAAGTTGCTCCTTATCCCGTAATCGAAAAAATCTCCATTCAGAAACTAACTCCTGAATATAAAATTGGAATGGAGCGTTTGGTGACAACCAAGACGCCCCCAATGAAAGCTTCAAGTCTATGGCAGGATAAGCCTGCCATAGTCCTCTGTATTAGACGTCCAGGGTAAGTTCTTTTAAAACATGTTCCTTCACGACCTGACTTTTAAGTTGCAGACGACCAAGCTTTAGTTATGAACAAGATGCATAAACCTGCTGCATTAGCTATAAAAAAGCAGGAATAGAATTATGGAATGTGTGATATTTTTACTGTCATATGTATATATCTTAGTATTTGAGTAACATTACGCGTGAAACTGACGACTTGCATCTCTTGAGCTTGAGAACAGGTGCATCATGTGCAGAGCAGAAGCTCACCAGCTATATGCCAAAAAACCCATATTTGATGCACTAGGATTTCAACTAATCGCTGTCATTCATGAGCACATAGAATCAGAGGTATTTATAAAACGTCTGGCTCTGGCGACGCATCCACCCTGTTTAACTAAAAATTGTGGTTATGCAGGTGAAAGACTTCTGGCCCAGGTACTGGGGAGGCTTAGTACTCTTCGACCAAAGTAGAGACTTCTTCAAAGCCCTAGGTGGTGGTAAACTAATGAAGGAAGGTTTCCTATCTGGATTTCTTCTCAATCTTCGAGCAATGGCAAATTATAAGCGTGCAAAAGCAATGGGAATCAAGCAAAACTTCGTAGGAGAAGGAGAAATTAAGGGTGGTCTGTTCATTTTTGGTAGAGGGAAGAGTGGCATTGCTTACCAGTTTATTGAACGAAACTTCGGGGACTGGGCACCTCTTGCTGAATTAATTGGAGTTTGTACAAAATTGCAGGTAAATCTTGCTGGCTTCTCTAATCCTCTCTGCAGTGTAAAAATCATATTATAATCACACATTCCTTCACATGATACAGAACCAGTCGCAAGCTCAAGACGCGTCTATCAAATCATCAAAGCAAGATGACTGAAGTTCATTCCTAGAGTAATACTTATGCTTGTCTGGCGTTTCTATATGGTGCTAAATTGATAATTTCAACATTTGTAGAGTTTCCATCTTTCACTGTTCTCGTTTCATGGATGTGGCTTTCGTTAATTTACCTTGCTGTTATAAAGAACTTCGAAACCATTAATATGATTTTGCTTCATTTCTTGTCACTTGAAACTTGTTATCTTCTTTATACTTAATTATGCACCAGAACACGTGATCGATGGAAACCAGGTGCAGTTAGAAAGCCATTGCTAACTGAGACATAAAAAAAAACCAGGAACATTTTCCAACCATAATTCTAAGAATTATTCTAAAACCTTGCTAAACGAAGGGAGTAGATAAACAGGTTATATTAAAATATGAAAAGAATGTACATGAGAAATAATCAGTACATCCTTAATGAGAAGCTACAGTAAGCAAAGGAATAAAGTGTCGGTTAGGAGCCCATAATAACCGGATAAAAAGTCTTTCGTGCCTGATTTTAGAGTTGGTCTCAATTATTTAAAAAAAATTGCAGACTAGTGACATTCAACCTTAATAAACTTTTCCAACTTTGATACCCATCAGAAAAAGAAAAAAGAAGGCCAAGAATGATTTAAGCGGGAGCGGGAGACGTGAGGGACTTGAAGGATGGAGGTGGCATCCCAAGAATTAGATTACCGGCATCAGTTATTCTCGGAATTGTAATACTTTTCATTAGACATGCAGCAAAGATGACCTGTGCCAGCCCCATGTCGTCATGGGAACCAATGTAGAGAATCTGCCAAGAAGGAACCAGTACCACTTCAAAAATAATGTTTACACAGATCAAGTACTTTGTCACTTTTCTCCTTGTAGCTAAAATAGCAAACCATAACTAATTCACTTCAAACACCCATCCCTTTTTACACTAGCTATGTATGAAAACTTTCCTGAACTCCTCGGTTGAATTCAATTCAACATTTCATATATCTTTATTGAAAAGTGCAATACTCATGGCTCACAGCGTGAGCAACCGTTTGGTATCATAAACAAACAAGGGACAACCATATCCTTCTTGTGATCCTTGAAAGAACTCTTTTTTAACAGAACTTGAGAAACTTCTTCAATTGCAACATAAAACAAAAAACCATCAATTGAAGCTCCTGACAAATATATATACAGATTCAGGATTGATGTTTAAATTTTATGTCTCATACTTGTATACTGGGTTTGTTACTTGCACGTTGCACAATACTACTGAGGTTTCAATGCCTTTGGCTGACATTTTAGACATCAAGGGCTAAACACTACCAGAAATCTCCACATGAACACACTCCATCCTTGAACAAATGGAAGCGAACAGCATCTCTTACAAGTATCTCTCTTTTGGTGACCCTCGATATATATTTAGTAGCATTATGGCAATCCCCGCAGACCCTAAGATTTTTTACTACTCGAATTTGAAGGCCATCGGGTATAAATATCAAACCAAAGGCGATTGCAAGTTTTTCACTGTGGTGGTTCAGCATCTTTAGCTTCTCTGACTTCTCAACATCATGAAGAACAAAACTCATATCAGGCACATACCCTTCCTCAATCATTTTAAGATACAAATTTTCCAACTTGGCATATATCTGATCTGAAAATGGACTTGACCGGTCATCAGCAGAGAAAATGTGCACTTTGTTCTTATATTTGATCCAACTACATCCTGGTTCCTTTTTCACTCCCTTCTCTCTCATTCCTTTCCTTAATTTTGCTACGTCATCCCATTTTCCTTTTGCAGCATAAATACTTGACAATAAAATATAGCTAGCAGGGTTATGTGGCTCTAATTCATGAAGAGACTCAGCAGCCCATTTACCAATATCCACATTCCCATGAAGTCGACAAGAACTTAGCAATGTGGCCCAACCAATTGCATCAGGGCTGAAAGGCATCTGATTAATAAAGCTTCTTGCTTCTTCTAATCTTCCTGCACGGCTGAGAAGGTCGATCATGCATGTATAGTGATCGGCGATAGGTGAAATTCTGTATTCTTTTGCCATACATTCAAAATAATGATAACCTTTCTCCACTAAACCTGCTCTACTACAGGCTGACAAAACTCCAATGAAAGTAACTCCATCAGGTACCAAACCATGGCTTAACATTGTTTCAAACAAAGATATTGTCTCATTGGCTTTTCCAAATTGTGCATACCCTGAGACCAAAGCTGTCCAAGAAACTTCGTCCCTGATTTTCATCTCATGAAACAACTGATCGGAATATTCTATGCTTCCACATTTACCATATAGAGTAACTAGAGCATTTGAAACTGTAAGAAAAGTCATTAAACCAGAAACTAAAGCTTGACCATGAAACTGGGCACCCTCTTCAAGGCTTGCAAGATTTGCACATGAACTGATTACGCTTCCCAGGGTAAAATCATCTGGTTGAATACCATTCCTCTGCATATCACGAAATATCCTAACAGCTTCTTCACTGTAACCATTCTGTCCATAACCAACTAGCAGTGCCGTCCATGATACAACATTTTTTCGGCTCATTTTTTTAAACACTGCTTCTGCAGATTTTATATTTCGACACTTGCAATACATATCAACTAGTGCACTGCCTACAAAGATGTTATCCTGATAATCTGTCCTGATAATATAGGCGTGAATTTGCTTTCCTTCGTCCAGTGCCAGAAGACCACCACATGCAGTCAACACACTCCCAAAGGTAAATTGGTCTATGCACAAACCTTCTGATCTCATTTCCCTAAACTTATCGACTGCTTCTTTAACCAAACCATTCTGGGTAAGTCCTGTAATGATTGTTGTCCATGTAATTGAATCTTTTTCGGGCATAATATTAAACAACTGCTGAGATTCTGCGACCAAACCACAACGTAAAAGACCTGTAATCATAGTATTATAAATAACTACATTCTTGTCATCTATCTCTCTGAAAGTCTGTTTTGCATCATTGATTAATCCCGTTTTTGCATACATATCCACTAAAGGACTGCCAACAAACAAATACGATTGGAAACCAAATTTGGTTATTTGTCCATGAATCATCCGACCCAAATCAAAAAAACCCCGATTAGATGATAGTATAAGCATAGTAGAGAATGTAATCCTATTCAAATTTACCAACCCATCCTTTAACATCATATTATAAACTCTAACCGACTCGGAAACCATATCGTTACCCGCATACCCCGAAAGAAGGGAGTTCCAAGAGACCACATCATGGTACGGCATGTGGTTGAAAATCTCTTGCATCTCTTGAAGACAACCTGATTTCGAATACACCGAAAGAATCGTGTTCCATGAATAAATATTTGGTTTAGGAATTTTATCAAACACTTTGCGTGCATTCTCCACGTTACCAAGTTTCCCGTAAGCAGTGATAAGGTTGTTGAAAAGAAAAGTTTCTGGATTTGGCACAGTTCTGATGATGAGGCAGTGGAGTTTCTTAAGTTTAGCTTGATTTCGGGTTTCACAGCAAAATTTGAGCGCAGCAGAGTAATAGTTTGAGGACAAAGACATATTCTTCTTCCACCGAAAATCAACACTCACTTGAGCCAAACATAGCTCAGTTGATTAGATATCATTATTCCGTTAATAGAGATTGAAGGTTTGAGGAGTCTCGAACCCAATTTGATTTAATATATTATCTAAAAAAGCATTCACTTGGCGGGAATGACCGCCTTTGCCAGTTCGCCAGGACCCTTCTGCAAACCACCAACATATAGGATTTATTTTTTCTCTTCCATAATCATAGTGTTTGAACCAGCTTACAAACACCTCAACTAATCTCACGGGACACGACCCTACAATACTTGACGTTTGAAAACTCGTAAGATAGTATCTCAATAGGTGGTCACAGAGTTTGAATATTTGACTTCAAAGTTAAAAAAGAGTCTCTTAATCAATGGGCCAACACATGGTGGGTTCATCAATCTATAAAATATTAAGGGTAAAATGCAAATAAGTCCTCTGTGCTTCTTGTTAAATGCATGAAGCATCATATGTGGTTTGAAAATGGCAAATCATACCCTTGCAGTTTCAAATTATCTCGATGTGACCCCTCCCCTTCAACACCGATAATTTTCTTTTAGCTGTAACTTCTTCATTTGAACTCCGATTTAGATGATTCAAGATGTTTTGGAATCCTCATTTCGGGCTCTAACCTATAATTAGTTTAAACCTTCTAAATCATCAGTAATCAAAAGCGTTAATGGTGTAAACCATACCTAGTATTTTGATGATAATAAACCCTTTTATTTATTAACGATTTTGAAAATTTTAATTGACCATAACTTAGAGCCCGAAATGAGGATTCAAAATAATCTTGAATCATCCAAATCGGAGTTCAAACGAACAAGTTATGGCTAAAAGAAAATAAATGACGTTGAGGGGGAGGGGTTTCATTGGAATAATTTGAAACCACAGAGGTATGATTTGTTATTTTCAAAACACATGGGATATTCATGCATTTTACAAAAACCACTTGGGCTTATTTGCATTTTACCCAAATATTAAACAAGAAAAATTATCTCCTACTTTTAGGGTCACTATCAATTTCTACTTTTACATTATAATTTTTTTGTTCATTAGACATAAAAATATGATATTTCCAATTATATCTCACAATTTTTAATAAAATAAAGGTAAATTTCATTTTGTATCGGAATTTTATGGGAATATTTCATTTTGATGTAATATGTATAAATATATCATTATTTAAAACTATTTATAAATATAACAATTTTTACTACGCTTAATAGTGAATAATATTGATTAGTGTGTGTGATTACCTTAATGTAAAAATATGTAATTTAATGTTGGAGAAGAACATTTGTTTCCCATTATATTCCTATATTTTTAACTATAATCTATTTATATCATCTTATTTATTTTCATGCAAAATAAATAAATTATTGTACTATTAATTTCTAAAATAAAAGAATACTAAATTTGTGTGCATAATTTTTTTAGGTGTGCCTGAACAAGTGCATGCATTGTTTTTATTTTTTTAGAAAATCAAATGCATGCATGATACTCGTTGGGTTAAAGCATATATTTTCTAATTATTTCATTCAATTATAATACTACTATTAAAGGGGAGGATGAAAACAACTTTGTGTTTAACTCAAAGGTATGGTGTCAGATTTGTTACAATAGCAAAATAGAGGCATGATCTTCTCATCTAAAGAAATCTAAGGTGGATGTTTATGAGGTTTTTGAGAAATATGGGGTTTGAAAATTCCCATGGGTTCAACTAAAACTTAATTTGCTAGTATGTTTATAGAATGGAGAGTTGCTGACATCAAGTGGATAATTAGGGAAGGAGAAAAATAATTTAAGGTGTTACATACAATTGGTAAATAGGTGTTTTTTATTTTTTTATTTTATTTAGAAATTGACTATTTATATATGGATTCTTGAATTATATCTTTTGTCTAATGTTGACTTTGTTTTAATTTATTACTATGTTTATAGAATGGAGAGTTTCTGACATTAAATTAATAGTTAGAGAAGGAGGAAAATCATTTAAGTAGGTGTTATAGACAATTAGTAAGTCGGTTTTTGATAGAAAAGGACACTTTATATAAATTCTTGAATTATATCTTTTGTCTAATGTTTGTTTCGTTTAAAAAAAATGAATGAAATATCCTATTTTAAATTTTGAAATATCATACTATTGAATGTTATATTTTTTTAAAATTATCGGTGCATAAGTTTAGTTATGATTAGTGTATGAATCTAAATTCTTTTAATAAGTAACGCATTTTAAACATTCTTAGAAGTATATAGATTTAAATTCAATTTTCTTTCAATTAAAAAAATTATTTTAAATAACTTCTAAATCAATTTTTCCTTATTATCCTTATTTTAATGTTAGAACTATATTTTTATTCTTATAATTCCTCAAATTAAAATCTCTTAATCATTTAACATTTCTAAAAATATTTAAAGATTATTGCAAAATATTTAATTTTAAACATTTAAAAACATGTGCATTTGCACGTAAGCCATTCTATATAATTAACAAATTACAAAATTAAATCAATATTTGAAATTTATGATATCAAATTTAAAAACTTAACAATTTTTTTAACTTAACAATTTTGTTTTAAAACGTAACAAATTTTTTACAATTAAAAACTTAACAACTTTTTTTATAAAATTAAATAAATTTATGATATCAAATTTACAAACTTAACAATTTTTTTTTTTAAAAACGTAACAAATTTTTAAAAATTAAAAACTTAACAAATTTCTTAAAAAAAAAATTTACAACATTAAATCAATATTTGAAATTTATGATAACAAATTTAAAAACTTAACAATTTTTTTTTAAAAAAGGTAACAAATTTTTAACAAAAAAATATAAATGTAAAAACCGTAACAATTTTTTTTAAATATTAAATTAAAAACCTAACAATTTTTTTAAAAAAAAACTATCAGTATCTTAACAAAATAAAAATATTTTTTAAAACTATCAATATATTTGGTATCAAATTTGTGATATCAATTTTAACAATTTTTTTAAAAAACGTAGCAAATTTTTTAAATTAAATCAATATTTGAAAAAATCTATAATTAACATATTACCTAATTAAATCAATATTTGAAAAAAATCTATAACTAATAAATTTCAAAATTAAATCAATATTTGAAATTTATGATATCAAATTTAAAAACTTAACATTTTTTTTAAAACGTAACAAATATATCAAATTTAAAAACGTAAAAAAAATTTAAATAAAAAACTTAACAAATTTTTTTAAAAAAGCGTAACAAATTTTTAAAAAATTAAAAACTTAATATTTTTTTTCAAAAAAACTATCAAAATCTTAAAAACGTAACAAAATACAAATGTTTTAAAACTATCAATATATTTGATATCAATTTTTTTAAAACTATTAATCATTTTAATTAAATTAAATCAATATCGATTCAGATTTAATAAATAAATATGAATTTAAAAAATTAAATTAAAAATATAATTTCATTCCACTTTTGTATATATAAATTAGTGGTGAAAGTTGGTTTGGTTTGGTTCGGTTTTAAACTAAACCTAAAAAACCGATTGGTTTGGTTCTAAAAAATTTAGAACCGAACCGAACCGAACATAAAGTAAAACCAAACCAAACCAATTGGTTTGGATAGACGTTTCATTGGTTTGTTTCTCACACATTTTTTCTTATAAAGAGAGTTTAGTTATAAAAAATCAACATTTTCATGGAAATCCACACAATTAAATAATTTCAAGGCATAAATTAAAAGTTTAAAAGTTAATGTAAAGTTCAAATATCGAAAGTATGAATTAAAATTTAAAATTCTCTAAGTCATTCACTCCCATAAAATTTTATCTAATTGGTTTGGATCGGTAAAAACCGACTAGGGGATTTTCAACGAACCAAACCAACCTATTATTGGTTTGGTTTGGTTTGGTGCTTATCAAGAGAGAAACCGAACCAAACCGGTTTGGGTTGGTTTGGATTGGTTCGGTTTGACGGTTTATCGGTTTTTATTTCACCCCTAATATAAATATCCCTACTTATGACTCTGTTCATTTACTGCTCTCCTTCAATCTTTTCAGTTTTCTCTCATTTCTATAGTATGACGATAAGTAATCTTTCAATTTCATTATCTATGTTTTGCTTAAAAATGTGTGTAATCTATTCCTTTTATTTCAATTCTATATTAGTAATCTTTTTTTATTAATCTTTTTAGATGGAAGTAATTGATGAGCTCAAACCATTCCAACGAGGATGGACCATTCGAGTTACTGTTATCCACAAGTTCACAATACTTTCACTCAAACATAAAAAAGGAGAGCCTCTTCGACTACTTAAGAAAGATGATTGTTACAGACAAAGAGGTTTGATCTATAGATATCATACATGTGAATATCAAATTATATGGCTTGCACTAAAAAATGCTTTAATGAGCATTATAGAATTGTTTGCGGAATTAAAATCATTAAATTAATATAAATCATGACATTAAATTTTAAGATTATGACATAACATATGCATTCTCCGAAAAATAATACATGAGACATGTAGTAATTGATTTCCTAAAGAATAGTTTATTTTAAAGGCATATGAAATCATCTATCTTTCAAGCTTCAGCTTCTTTTAATTGAGAGACCTCAATACGGTTGAGGGTAGCAGATATCTTGGGTGTAGTTGTCCAAGTGAAACCAATGACCACTCGAAAACTACATGATGACAAAATTTTGAAGAAAAGAGATATTTTATTGATGGACATATTGAATTAATATTGGATTTATTTAATATTTATTTTTGTAATTCTATTTACTTCCCTTATATTCAGATTCAATAAGTTGAAAATAAAAATATGCGTGCAATGCACGTGGTAAAAACTAGTATATTAAAAGTGTGAATTAGGGGTGAATTTTTAAGTTCTAATTTTAACCTCAATTTTATGTTTCATACCCAAACTAGCCTTAGGTTTGGTTGAAAACTTTCTAAGTTCCGGCCTCGATTTTGGATTTTTTATTCTTAAAAATATATCTCATCTGTGCTTTCAATTTTGAAAAGTTCCAAACCATGTTTAATTGCTTATTAATGCTAACTTCAGCGATTGAGTAAATACATGATTTTTCATGAATATTGAATTAAATATGGATGACGTAGTCCCAAATCGAGGGCCTTGAATATCATATTGACGCTAAAACTCTTAGTACAAATAAGCATTAACTTCAAGTTTTACATAAAGACGTTCAGAGGATGGAGTTGTTGAAATCAGTTGAATTTTAATTGGTGGTCTAGCTCTAGCCATTACATTTGTTTTGGCAGAGCTTGGGTGGATTTTAATTCTGTTTCTTTGAATTTGATCTTTTATTTTAAAACTATGAAAATGATTAAAATGTGTATTTACTATCATTTACCTATTTTCTTTTTATCTTTGGAAGCATTAAAAAAAAAAAACTCAATTCATCTCATAAAATTTCCAAACTCATGGTTTAGTTTATTGAAAACAGTCACCAAAGGAAGATGTCAGATTAAGTCACCAAAATATCCTACCTTAAGTAAAATGTTTAAATTAAAGGATTAGCTTTCAAATGTATGGTAAGAAAATTTGAATAGTATGTGAAACGCACGTATTTATTAACTAGTATTATCTAAAAATTTATTAGATATGTACTCATTCTAATTTTCATCAGTTATTAATTGTTTACTAAAAATAGATCCACGCTAAGTCAATTGACAAAATATATATTAAATTATGGTTTAACAACTATTATGCAATTTAAATATAGTCAATTTTTCAATTGCCCCAAACCTGATATCAAGATTAGGTTGCGGTGATATCTAACAATGAAAACTATGTTTATTAATATGACATTAGTTGAACAATGATTACCGTTCTAAAATAGGTAAATGCTAATAAGTGATTAACCTGTTCAAAATTTACTTTATATGTAAATAGTTTAAAATACTCATTAGATTTATAAATATTTTTACTATTTTTACAAAAAGACTTGCTAGATACTATCAACGTTAAAAAGAATTAAGTTTAAAAAATAATAAGATTTAATTGATCAACACGTTAGGCACTTTTTTTTTTTTTATTTTGTTTTATATAAAAAAAAAAAAGATAATTTAATAAAATATATCCATTTAAAAGATGTAATTTTATTATATGATACTTAATAAAGGAATGGAGGGGGGGGGTTACAAACCCACGTTCTTAGCAAGTACATGAGCTTCGGTATTAAAATTCCTACTAATAAAATAAAAGAAAAGCGCTGAAAAATGCAAAGAAACAGCCTTAATGGCTTCCAACATGAATACAAAATCATACGGGCAAATGACTTTCTCATTGACAATATCAACAAGATTCTTCGCATCCGAGAAAACATCAAGCTCCCTTAAATCACGAGCCAGAGCATCTTCCAGCCCACGTAATAGACACCGGCCTTCCGCATGAAGCGAGTTAAGACACATGTCACCAACACTACTTTTCTCCCCTAAAATCTGCTTCATAGGGTCTAAAAACAGCCAGCCATAACCTGAATGAAGAGAATTCATGTCCCATGCCGCATCACAGAATAAAGCCACCCTGCCACTACGGGGAACAACTTCACCCAAATTATCTCGAACCCCAATAGACGAGACAGAAGAAGAAGCAAGAGAATATTCATTCCAATCATGAATGGCAGACTCAACCAGATGATGAATATTAAAATCAGCCTCTTTAAACACCCGACAATTTCGAAACTTCCATAGCCTCCAAGCTCCAAAAGCAAATAAACTAAGCAAATTTTCGCCCCGATCTGCCTTAGCCAATAAACGCTTAGCCAAGTCCCAACTAGCTTTGAAATCTAGTCCCTCAAATTGATTAGAATTCAAAAAAATGGGGGTCCCAAACCAGAATCTTTTAGCAATATCACATGTTAGTAAAACATTATGCATGAATGCATGAACAGAAGATATGTACTATCTTAGACTCATTTGTATGACTTACCCATGTATGCATGAACAGAATGATGGAAATTAGCAACTGCAGGGGGAACAGAATGAGAAACCAAAGAGCAGAAGAATAATGAAATAAGATTCAAAATTTTCTGTGGAAATCCAAATCTAATAGGCATTTTCGGTTCATAGATTCCATGAAGGCATGTTTTTAAATGAGCATCTCTACTGATAACATTTTGATAATTTAACAAATATGTTGTAAAATATTAAAGTTTTTCTTTACATTTAAACAATGAATTACTAAGTAAACAACGTATATAGATAAATTGTAGGGTTGTGTGGTTGTCCTGTGAGATAAATTGAGATGTGCACAAGCTGACGTGAACACTTACAAAAAAAAAAAGGATAAGCTGAAGATGTTACACAGATCTGAACGTCAAAAAGAAAATTCATTAACTTTCATTGTTTCTACTGCAAAGTAGTACAATCACACGCTAGTGAAATCAAACCCTATCAGGTTCCCTTTAAGCTGTTCCTCCGTTTCTAAATGTTAATTCCTGCTCTATATACATCTACCAATTAAGGAAGCCAAGCCAAGCTCGTCTATGGGCAGTTATCTGCGTCGGTTCAGTATCTGGATCATCCAAATCGGTCAGCGGCTCGAGTGAAATGAACTCCGAGTACAATATTGGTATTTCTTACATCACATTGGAAAAGTGAATCACATACACTTTTGTCACTTACCATTAAGCAGAGATAGTTCATGGTAATGAATCTCATAGTAAATTGGTAATGCACCTGTACATGAAGCGGAAAGTTCACGAATCAAGTATAACTTTCAAAGTTCAGTTTTTGTATTGCGGGGTGAATTAGATCCTGCATGAAGAAGACAAGTCACGTCTCAGTCCAACTGTCAGGTTGTTAAGTATATTCAGTTTTTTTTTTTTTCGGGGAGTGTTGGAGGAAGAACTAAAGTTAAGTTGTACCATCAACTTCTAAACAATTGGAGGTAGCAGACGTTCCGAAGCTCATCTGCACAATGTTTTGGAGCTCACCATCCCATGAATTCTTTATCTGTAGTCATATATTTGTGTATATTAAATTAATGGTCGAGAAAAATGAAGAAATGTGACAACTAGCAGGAAAGTCGTATCAACAGAAGCTTCTTTATGCATGCCAATGTTTAAAAAAATGTCTGGACTTTTTACAGAAGGCTACATCATCATGGTGATATTAATTTCAGATACATAAATAGTAAATTAATGCCCAAAAATCATCTACAAATTTCTCCAATATGAAAGTAATGAAGAAATTTCATGATAGTATTTCAGGAAGGTAATTTAGCAACCTGTGTAGGTTCCTTAAATCCACCAGACCTTGGAGTCAACTGGGAATTAATTGTGTTTCTTAATATCTCAGAGCTCGTTGTGGCAGGAAAACTGGCTGGAATAAGTCCATGATGAGAAAAATGAGGTGGAGGACAAGCAGCAGACATATGCGGAGAAAATCCCAATGTTGACGATGGACCAGCTCGTGATTGAAGAATCTGAGAAAATTATGAGTTAAATTGAAAATACACATGATATTTTTTTTCTCAACTTCCTTTAATGTGAAAATTCACTCACATCTTTTGCCAGGAGCCCTTCAATGTTAATATCCAACCTTGGGTTAACTGTAGCAAGTTTCATTGACAAAAACTGCAAAAATCACAGAATTTTCAACAAAATTGCAACTAATTCTTAAAAAGAACAGGATTAGAAATCAAAATAACATGCAACTGACTTAAGATGATCTCAAAGAAGAATTGGTAAGGCTTTCCAACCATCTTTTCATCTTTAACGACATTAGAAATGATATTACAGTGGCCGGCAATATAGCAAAAGATATAACTTGGAAAGATACTGAAAGAAAACATACTTATTTCCTTACCTCAACTTGTCGTTGCAGTGATTGAACGTAGTTAATGATTTCATCGAGCATCACTGCCTTGCCAGTCACCTGCATAAATAAATCCTTCACCAAGTCAACATAGACTTCAGAATAATTACACTTTCTAAGCTACAAATTTTAACAACCAAACCTTGCTGCAACCAGGGACTAATTCTTGAAGAAACTTCATCCTCTCACTGATCTTTTCCCTCCTAACCTATAGCAAACCTCAAAATCAATCAACTTCATGCTTAGAAAAGTTATACACTTAGAATATTAAATGTGGCATATTACCCTCTCAGCAAGACTATGGCTGTTTGTTGCCTGGCCCCTTCGGGCTCTGACATGTATATACTCTTCCTTTAGTGGATCTGAAGGTTGAGAGACCTGTTTACCGTGTTTTCCTGTACCCTTCATTATCGTTGAACTAGGTTGGTCTCCCTTTTGTTGAATGTCAGTGTTATACTTAGCTGATACTCTAGTTTGTTGCAGAGGTCCATTGACTTGATCAAGTTCCATTTTCTACACACAAAAAATGTTAGCAGAAAATTAAAAATCCACAAGCTAATCAGAGACGATCTTCCTTTCCAAACACCGGAAAAAAAAGAAAGAAAACAAGAATAATTATTCATTACCTGCCCACTTCTTTTCCTTTTCCTTGAGCCAATGCCCTTGGCAGAAAGTTCCCTACCTGTGTCCACCAACATACATGGCTCACCTGAACCATCCTCACCACTAAACTCAGCTTCATCAGATTCATTAACTGACCCATCAACACCTTGCTTACCATGATCATCCAATTTTAAAGAGCTCTCATTTTTAGACGGGGTCCTTTCAGCAGCACCATGCTCATTTGTCAAAGAAACAGCTTTGGAAGCTTCACTACTGTTAAAAGCATTCTTTTGAGATTGTCCTCCGGTTCCACAACCAGAAACCGAACTCAACCCATTTCTCGGGAAATCATCCATTCTCCCAGGTACTATCCCCACCCCTCTAGAGAAAACATCCATAGATTCAGGCATACTGAAATGGCCAAGACCATCACCAAAATTTCCACCATTAAGAGACGAGAACCTGGCTGCACGTTCTATAAACGAAGAATCGGCTGGAAGTCGAGATAAGCTCGGTGGGAGCACACTGGGAATATTAGGTAGGTAAGCTCCCCCTTTTAGCATACTATGTGGTAGATTCCAACCAATGTCAAGTGTTCTGTCAATGCCGCTACCCTTGTTTGCTAAGGCATTAGAAGTAGTGCAATTGTTAAGGTCCTGAACATTGCAAAATCCCAAGCTTTGAGAATTAGCTGTTTGTTCCCAAATGGCAGGGCTAAATGACTCAACCAAAGGGGCAGTGGAAGACGAACAACCAACCATATTGTTACTTCTAACTAAATCGACATTCCCCGGCAAAACCAAACCCATTGCCATTGGCATACTTGTGAGATTGGCCTCACCAAATCTCCAGTCTGAAGACATGCTATTTGAATAGTTAATAGAATCCTCAGTGCAAATTTCTGGTCTAAATTTATCTCTCTCACCATTATCCATTACACTTCCACTAGAATACCAAAAGAAGCAAGTATATAAACTACCCTTTTTTTAACAATTCCTTTCAATTTACAAATTCCAGAATCTGCTCACAATGAAATCTCAAATAATACCTCTAAAAAAAATTCCCCAAATTAAAAAAAATCACAAGAAATCTCACTATATTCAATTAAGAAGCTACCATTTTCTCAAGCCATGAGTGAATTTGAAGTATCAATTGCAGAAAAAAAGCCCCTTTTTTTCCTCTACTCCCAAGAAGACAGAAACTAAAAAAACGACAGTTCAAAGAAAGAGCTGAACAGAAAGTGCAGAAATCAGTAAACCAGTCAACAACTGATAAGCAAAAAGAAAGGGCATTGATTTCAGAGCAATAAATAAACGTTGAAAAAAGCCCTATTCATTCATTTCTTCAGAGTGACCAGAAAAACAAGTTCTGAAAATCACAGAGAAAAGGAAAAAAAAACGGCACCAAAAGTAGAAAAAGAAAGATACCCATTTCAGATAATGTACCACTTTTTAGTACAAAACACTCAATTCATACTTTTCTTCAAATAAATTCCATCGAATTTAGGCTTTATATTTGAAACCCATTTTTCCAATTTTCAGCTCAATTACTCTGCTGCTCTGAACTGTCAAGCCTCAGAGAGAGAGAGAGATGCTGATTCAGAAAAAGGAAGATTTCATTGTAAGAAAGAGAGAGAGAAATGGGTTATTTAAGTAAAAGGGTGAAAAGGGAGTTGTAATAGTAAAGGTGCTGCATTTATAACCACGCTTGCATGAAAATGAGAGCTTTTTTTTATTATCATTAAACCACCTCTTGCAGCTAACTTTTAAAGTAAAATTATTACATAAAATTCACCTAACATTTAACTTCCTTGTATTGGTTTGGTTCCTTTTTTATATTTATCAAATTATTTGTCCGAAATCAACCTCAACTTACTCAATTAGACTCTTGATCGGGTGTTTGGAATGCGGGTTTGGTTTACGGGTTTGAATCATAAATTTAAAACCACCAATGGTTATGGAACATTCATTTTCAACTTTTCTACCTGCACCAAGTTTGAATATTTTATAAACTAGCTCATCAAAACCAAATTTCACAAACCCAATTTTTTTTCCGTTTGGAACCAACCTCAACTAACTCAACTAGACCCCTATGATTTAGGGGTCATGAATCCATACATTACATCATATTTATCTTTTTCAATTTACCAATCATGTAATCCATTCTCATTTTTTCTTACTACACCATCAATTTAAATAAATATACCAACTCATACACTAAATACAGAAACACACAAAAATCAATTTTATAACCCACAAACCAAACAACCCTTAATCATTTGATCACTAACTCTAACAACCCCATCTCCCCATTTCTATTCATCAAACATAAAAAGTTAATAAAAAGAAGATAAAAGATTTAATAAAATGCAAAATCTTTTTAGCTAAAACTAACACATTTTTTCTGTAAATCTCTTCACATTCTGATCAAAATGTTTTTTCATGGCTCCCCATAATACTACAACATTAACTTAGATGTCTATTTGACAGCTAAAATATAAATATATGGTGTAATATCTCATTCCTGTAGATTTCACCTATCAAACCAGCTATATATATATATATATATAGATTTGCACTTCAAAACTGTCATGGGAGGGTACTACCTTAGCTGAAAACTATAAGCTGCAGCTAGGCAAGTAGATATAGTAAATATCATAAAAACATATGTACCACTAATAATTGAATTCAATAATATATAAATTATTGTTGGCAATTGTAGAAGGAAAGTAGAGAAGGGTTTTGGTGGATACTATATGCATGTGTTATTTTTATTCATTTATTTTTTTCCCTTCCAATTTTGGAAATGGGATGACATCATGACATCAACAAATAACATGTCATGTAAAAATTATGTATATTGATTACTTACCCGATTTGATGACGATTTTGTTTTCTGTTTTGCAAGATTAAGTTTATTTTACGTATTTTATTTTCTTGTTTTTAAAAACTATAACAAGATCTTAGTCAAGTTTAAAAAACATATACCAATTTTTAATATGAGATAATCAGGGGTGGGTGATTTGAACTTAGGAAGATACTCCAAACCAACTAATTTTTACGAATTGATCCACTTTTTTTTTACCAAATGGCAGACTTTATTAAATGATGAGTCGGTTTTGAAATTTCAAGGAAAATATACAAACCTCATCATTAACGCGGTCCTCAAACTATGGATATAATGAAATAAATAGTCATTTCTCATTAAATTGCCATGAAAACAAAATAATAGAGATGATTTGATTTCTATTGATGGTCCATTATTTTCATTATGTGATTGAATGTCATTGAATAAAGAGTGTTAACATTGGAAGGTCTTGTGTTATGAAAGACAATGTCTTCAATTGAGACCTTTCATATCTAAAGGGGAAAAAAACTACACGTAAACTCCTTTAAGATTGAGGACCATACTTGGGAAAAGCCTCTAGACAAGAGAGAAAAGGACCCATAATCCTACAATCATCCTTCTTACGCATTTAGAAGTAATTACCGAAATAACATATTTTTATATACTAATTATTAAAAAATCAAAACTTTATAAAAATGATTCAAATAGCAGTTCAATTAATTATAAAAATAAAAAATAACAAAATAATTCAATAAATTACTATGGAACTATAATCAATTAATAAAATAAAAATAAAAAAAGGAATAAATTTATTGAAAATAACAAATAAAAAAGGGTACTTGCACATATAGCTGAAAAAATCCAATATATATAAAAATAGCAGCCCTAAAAGTTTTTATTTTTATTTTTTTTTTGTAAAAATATAGCAAAACAAAACTCAAATTTACGCCTAAAATATTACAAAATTATCACTAATTCGCGTAAGTAATAATTGATTTTCGCGCATAGATCGATAATCACTAATTTTACTGATTCACCATATCAATGATATTTTGTGCATGTAATCACTGATTACCTTATAAGTTATCACTCATTACCTCCAAATTATCACTGATTTCTTTGATTCACTTGAATGGGGTTTTTCTTTTATTTAAAAAAACTGCTATATTTGCAAATACTTTTTAAAATTACTAAATTTATAAATATTGAAGAAAATTCTGCTACTCAATGAAATTTTCTAAAAAAAATAAAAAATAATAAAATAGTTCAATACTTAATTGAAATGATATTTGAGTAATTTTTGAAAAGCTCAAATTTCAATAATCAGCATCTTCAAATATGCTAATTGAGACCATTTTCACCTATTTTCTTTTCAATGATGGAGTATTATCTTCCCTTTTGCCTTTTTGTTTATTTCTATTTTGCAGTAAAGGAATGGATGAATTTTGTGAGTGAGAGAGTGTAACAATCATAATTTTATTTAAAATGGAGGTTCCAAGATGGTGGGGGATTGGTTTTGAGTTATAGTTGAACATGTTTTTCTCTCTCTTTAAATTACATATTATTTTTTTTATTAAATAATTGGTATTCTAAACACAAAAGAAAACTATGGATAAATCATACCTTTTAAAAAGGAAAAAAGAGCTAAAAGATTCATAAAATTGATTATGAGTAACGCAGCACGAGCAGTTCAATATTATTTAAATTGTGTTATAAAATATTATAAATACTAACTATTCTTGAAAAAACAAAAGAAGAAAAAAGACCCTCAAGCATAGTATCTCCATATCTACCTCGAGAAGAAACTACATAATGTGATTTTCATTATTAGAGACACTCATTTTTAATTATTTGATGTATTTTTTCTCTCTTTAATATTAAAACTATTCGTTTAATAATTATAAATGAGGATTCACGATATGTCACATCAAATAATATAAAGGTATATTAGTATTTTTTTAATATTCATTAAATAATAAAAGAAAATTATTATATTTTAAAATTAACAAAATCAAAAAAATTAATAAAATTTTAAAAAATGCTAATTTTAATTTAAAATATCTCAATAAAAAAATATATAAAAAAAAATAATAAGATTTATTAATCTATAAAAAAAAAAGAAGTCATTAATTATTCAATAAAAAAATATTATTTAAAAATAAAAATAAAAATTTACAAATATAGTCATCGGGTAATCAAATCCAACGGCTGGGAAACACCACATACACATTTAGAGTCCTCGAAGAAGGTGTTTTTTTGTATAATAAATTAATAAAAAAAAAAAAGATTAATGTTTTTCTTTCCCTTTGCTGCAAAAATCTCTCTTTCTTTACTTTATGTCTTTGAATTGACTGTCTCCAACTAAACCTCTTTGCCTGTCATTATCATTGGTTGGCATTGGGACTTGAAAACACATCGACCTATTCTTTTAAATAATGGAATCTCTCTCTACTTTACAACCTTAATACAATTATAATATAAATCAAACCTTGCTTTAGAAAATTGAAGTGGAAAATGCAAAAGAATTGAGAAATATAATTAACATATAAGTGTACATGTATAATGTTTTTTTTTTCTTTTAAAAAAATATTACATTAAATTGGATATTTTTTTAGGAGAGATTTAAAATTGGATCTTACAGGAGAGAGTACAAATATTTTAAAAGCTGAATTATGTTCATATTGGCTATTTCTATATGTATGGCTTTTAACACGAGTTAATGTTAAAATTATGCAAATCTTAGTATTTTAAAAACTATGAATGATTTTCGTAACCATAGTAATATTTTATAGAGAAATTTAGATAATGGACACTTATTTCTAGTTCATTAAAAAAATTGTAAAAAATTGATTTATTTTAACAAATAGTACTTTTTGCTTTTATTTATTAATGAATCTGAAACATTTAGTATTATTTTTTCTTTTGTATTATTGAATGTGAACAATTTTATTGTAATTTTTCAAGTGTTAGTTTTATTATTTTGATAAATTATAATATAACAAGAGTTTAAAAAGTACTATTTTGAAAAATTTAAAACTTTTGTTATTTTGAAATTTACCATTTAAAAAAAATACCCCTATAAAAGCTATTTTGGTTGATTGTATTAAGGCAAGAATGAGTAAAATTATAATGGAAGAATAGTCCAAAATGAGAAGACAAGGAAAAGGAAAAGCTACCCCATTTCAATGATAATAAGGGGTTTAGATTCCTTAGTACCATATTCTCCCTTTAAAATTTTAAATTACATATATAGAAAGGGTTGGCAAAAGGGTCAATGGCATATTTGGAATATATATATTTAGGGTTTACTATTGGAGGCTCTATTCATTGTTGTCATATATGTAAACGACAGAGATTATAATTAAAGTAGTATTAATATATATGTTAGATTTTAATTAACATATATTAATTTTACTTAATATTTAATAGAGTTGTTTTTCGTGAGTAGAGTTGGCTCTTCTTTTGGGAAAGAGGAGAGAAAAAAAAAAGCAACGAAATCCCATTAAAATCAGCATATTGGAGTTGGTGTTTGGGGGAAATTCGAGAGTTCTTAGGGACTGCCTTTTAGAGTTTGTTTTATAACCCTAATTGAGGGTTTTAATTTGAATCCTTTGATTGATTGAAATTGTGAGTCTCTCCCAATTATAGATAGTTAGAATTTAGTTACAATGGTTCTTGGTGTTCCGTTCAATGGCAAAAATTTATTCAGGTCGATTTACACAAGAGAATTGATGAAGAATCCATTTAGAATTAGAAAAAAAGAAAAATCTTTAAACTAAAGTTTAAGGGCATAAAAATGTTTGAAAGGAGAGTTTTGAAATTTTTGAAAAATGACATTTCTCAAACTGAGATTCATCAATCTCATACCGAGGGGAAAAATACGATTTTAAAAATATTTCAAAAAATTACTATTTTTTTAAAGTACCTATAGAAAGTGTTATTTATTGAAATTTTCTTTCTTTTTCCCTAATTTGAAATTAGATTGATGAATTAATGGTAAAAGTTTTCTTAATAAAAAAAAAAGAAAGAAGGGAATTTGAAATATTGTTTCAAGGATAAGTAACATCGCAATTCATAATTGATCTCTATCTATTTCTCGATAAAGTGAGTTTTTTTTTTCCATCAATTAAAGGAAGCACGTCTAAGATTTCTAAATAATTACGAATCTAAAATCGTACTAAATAATTCCACACATTTCAAAATATAATCAAGTATTAAATCTCAAAGGGATCTTTGATAACTCCTTATAATTAGAGCTTGAAAAAGGAAGCTTAAGGAATCTGAAAAACACTTCATATCATAACACACATGACATAGAGATAATTACCTAAATATCACTTTTTAATATTCATTCGTGCACTTTGATCTGATGGATTAAATAGTTAATCATACGATCAAAATATTTATGTAGTAAGATCAGATTTATTTTTAAACACAATTATAAATACCATTAAATCTAATTATTATATTTAGTTGACTTTTTAAATTATTAGTTCGTTTTGAAACTAGTAGGTGAACTTTTTTTTTTTTTTTTGTTTAGTTAGTTGAGAAAAGAGAAGTAAAATTATATCAGTTTTTTTTTTTTTAGTTTCATTTTTTTCATTCTAACGTGAGAGAGCATAATGTATAGAGTTTTATAAAAAAAATTAATCTTCTTTTATAAATAAAATTTGTATCAATTAGATTGGTTATCAGTTAATCTAGAAAACTAAACGTAAGTTCATAATTTATATTCTTTAAAGTGTCAAGAGTTTTATGCAAAAACATAATTGCTTGGCATGATGAGATAGGTTGTTGAACGGCTGTTTTCAAACTTTTATCTTTACTACTTTTTTTTATGTCACTTTTTAGCAATCAAACTTTCTCAAGCCCCAACATTATATTCCAAAACCTTAATTTTCTCATGCCAATGCAACTTCCTTAGTGTGGGGATTTCTCTCTATGAACTACCAAAACTTTAATCAAACTCTTCCTCCTCTACGATTGTCCATTCATTTGTCTCAAAATCAAACCTCTCACCCAATATATATATATATATATCTTACATGACAAATATATATGATTCATGTGTGTATATATGTATGGATGCATATATATTTGCGTGTATCTGCCAAATATAATATAAGATTAAAGAATACCAAAAGAGAGGAGTACATACAATGAAAGTATTGATTTTTTTTAAGAGAGAACACTAAAAGATAATATTGATTTATAGGGATGATGTAATTGAATGAGTTATAGATAAGATTAAATTGCATTTATTTAGAATAATCTAATATTTCTTGAGCTTGGTGCCGAGTAGATACACATGGCATGACGGTAGAGAAACACGAGTTGAATCTCATCAAAGATTCATTTGATAATCATTTCTAAGAATTTCATAAGTTGAATTGCAATATTAGATTTTTTTTTAGAGTGGTATTTAAAAAAAAAAGAATTTCAAGCATATTTAATATATGAAATGTTTGGTCCCATTTTAGTCATTAGATCTTGCAACGTATATCAATTTTATTCTATGTAACTTTTAAAGTTTAATTTTAGTTCAATATACCTCCACATATATTGTAGCACTTACGTCATTAATGGTCTATGTACTTTAGTTAAATCTTATTTATAGTATTAATAATCATTAGTGAATAGTGTTAATTAAAAAAAATAATGTTAAAATTAATAATTCAAGGTATTCTTATGATAGGATATTTTTTTTTTAATAAATTCATATAATTTTTTTGTTAAAAGTAATGTACCTTTTTAGGATAAAAAAATATTGAAAGATTGTACAAAGATTAAAATGAAACTTTTAAAAGTATATGGACCAATTGACATAATATAAGAAATAAAATATATTTTTTAAAATAAAGATAAAAATGACACAAAGTGATAAAAACCTTGAGAAAAATATCATAACCTATATTAATTTTATGACAATTTTTTAAGTGGACTTTAGATTTATAGGTTCAAAAAATCTTAATTCATGTAGTCTAAATTTAATGTACAATTGTCAATATGAACATACCTCAACTGGTTAGATATACTTGTTATTTTCTTTTGAATTTCAAGGTTCAAGTCTCCCTCCTCCAATTTGATGTAATATTAAAAAAAAACAAATTACTATAAAATTCATAAATGGAAAGAGATAATAAGCTGTTTGATACAACATATATAGTAACCTACTCCATGAAAGAAAACCCCTAAAAAGAGTGATGCATATATGAAAAACGAAAATAAAAAACGACATAAATCAATGATTTTTTTTTTCTATAGAGTTATTTTATGGGGATAGAGTTGGGGAATATCCACGTTCACAAACAGTTGAAATAATATTTTCCTACAATTATAGGGATGAAAGGGATTGTTTGGTTGAAAAAGACGTTTAATTTTGTAAATTGGTAAGGGTTTTCTCTCACAAATGTCACCATCTTATCCACAAAGGTTTCCATAATGACTAGGGCAATGAACCAAAATTCATAAATACCAAAAAAGGGGTTTTTTTTTTTTTTGGGTAAATTGATCATCTTCCATTCTTTTTAAATAATCAATTTGTTATATGTCCATATCATTTCATTTTCATATATATGCATTGCATTGCACCTTTTTCTTTGGCTTTCCCTCCACTTTCTATTCTATCCAAACAAACACGTCAAATGATTGTTTGATTATGATAAATTAATAAGGTTATGGATAATTGGAAATGACATCCTTTTTATTTAAAAATGATTTAAAATATTTATGTGGTTTGTAAATTTGTTAATCCATCTATGATTCATTTCAACGAATTTAAGATATTTCACTTATTTTATGTCTATTATATAGCTGAAGTGGTTAGTCACGATCTGCTTCCTCCTCATAAGGTCAAAAGTTCGAGTCTCTCCTACCTTAATTTGATATAATATCTTAATTTTTTTAATTAAAAATTAAGAAAAATTAATTATTTAGTGTGAATTATCGATTTCATACCTTATTAACACAATGACTTATTATGCACTCTGAAAATATCTCAAATTGGTTAAAATTATCTAAAAGATGGGTATGATTCACAATGTTATAAATTACACAGATGTTTAAAATGATTTTAAACTATATAGATGTGATTTATAGATAAGACAAACTATATAAGCATGATTTATAATGTTCACACAATATTAATCAAGGTAAAATACACTTTTAGTCCCTATAGTTTGAGTTTGGTTTCTATTTGGTCCTTGTAGTTTAAAATCCGACACTTTAACCCCTATAGTTTAGATTTGGTTTCTATTTAGTCCTCGTAGTTTAAAATGAAACATCGGTTGAATATAACCAACGAGAAACCTCTCAATTTTATGCAATATTATGATTCAAAAACTGGGTTTTGGCTTGCCCTAAAAAGTGAAACCAACCCTAAGAAGCAAAAGGCCTAAACAGAAAATAAAGCATAGAAAAAGCCCAAAACAGACGAGCCCCAAAATAAGAGACAAAAGAGTGAAAAAAGAGAGCAGCAACAAAAGGAAATAAAAGCATAAAAATAAGACATCAGATTCTTCCTCGCTCAGTTAGATTTCGTCCTCGAGTTCGTGTATGGCTGTAGTAATCTTAGAGATTAGTCACATTGAAAGTTGCAGAGATTTAAAGCTTCAGTACAACAAACGCATTGGAGCCTGTTTTTTTTATGATTTGGAAAGCTCTATAATCATCCTAGCTTTGAGTTTAGGATATGTTCTCGTGGTAAAATGAGCCAATTAGTGTAGAAATAAATTTAATTTTTAATTATTATATCTTTTAATCTCATTTCGTATTAATAGTTCACATATTAATCTCTCAAGGGAGTTTATGCTTATACCTTTTAAAATTTTAAAATTCTTTAAAATCTCAAATGATACTATTTAAATTAAATTAAAATCTAGAATGAATTTTCTCGATATAAAATGTTAAGATCAAAATCAAAATTAAATTCTTTTAAAATTTTATTTGTGATATTATGATTTATATATATTTTTTTTAATTAAATTTAGATTAAGCATTTTTTAAAATTAAATTATAGATGATTTTGTTGAAATAATTTTTAGATATTTTTTTTTTTTGCTACGTACTGATTGATTTGTAAGAAATATAATTGTTTCATTTTGAGATATTAAGTGCACCATTTATTTAAGATCAGGTTCATTAATGGCCCAATTAAATAATGAATGGAAAGCCCAATTGCAAGTTGGTCAAGCCCACGGGCTTTATTTTTGACATCCGCAGCCCTTTTTACTCAATAACATATCTTTGATATGTAAAATTTTTTAATCAATTATAACTCATTTGATATTCATTTTATTTTAATTATTGTATTTAAAAATAACTTATTTGATAAATAATATTTTTTTTTTCTGATTGTTAAAATACTTTAATAAATTCTAGAAGTTAAGGAGTGTTGGTTACACAAGTCAAACTAACGTTTGTTTCCCAAGTTTTGAAACCTAAGATGATAGGTTTCTTAACCCCTCTTTAACAACTAATTCATTTCATAATTTCAACATATTTTATACTAAATCAGACTTAACAAACTAAGTGATTTGCATGATCTGAACAAATCTATACTCAACCGCTTCTTTCTTTAACACACCTATTTAACAACCCAAACTTGTGAGTCGAAGAGAAGAATAGGTATTTTGTTACATCTTATTAAATCTCTCAAGTATGAAAGTGAGAATAGAAAATTTTAACTGACTAAGATTTTCATCATTTAAATACCAATCAAAATTTTACCTACCACTCCTTTCTTGCTAGTACAATTTATGTTGGTCAAAATAATAAATTCACAAATTTTTTTATAAAAGAAATTAAAAGCTTACCATAATATTGACCTATTTCCTAGATATAGCAATGAAATCTCTCCTCATTTAGTGTTAGCAAAACCATAAACTACTATATAATTGTGTAAATTTCAATGCAATCAACAACACAAATTCAAGAAAATCATCATATATACATTTTGAGAAGAGAAGCTAGCAAACCCAACTTAAAGCTCAAAAGTTATGGAGAAGTGCTCATCCTCGTTTAAGACGGCTTTTTTATGGTTCTTTTGCTCCTCTCAACGGCAGGTTTAACTTTCATTTTTAATTTGTGTTTAAACTACCTAATCTATACCATTTTATTTATATATTTTCTTAACTAAATAATTTCTATATTGGACAAAACAAAGTCCCACATTGGCTAGATTAAAAGATGATCATGAAATTATAAGGAGGGACAACTTCTTTATTGGTATGAAGCGTTTTGGGTAAAAACAAGAGCAAATTCATGCTAGTCTAGACCAAAATGAACAATAACATATCAATATAGAGATTGTGGAGGCTCCCTTAACATTATAGATATGAATGACTATTGATTTTCATAGATGAAAATTTTAAAAGTCAGATCTATAAGCAAAAAACGTACTAATACGTTCCAAGATTGAGTTCTTCTAAAAAATCGAGGGAAGTATTATTTTGATTTAAGTTATTGGTGAATACTGTCTCCGGAACTGGTATCATGGTGGATGCTTAGGCTGCATTTGCAAAAAGTTCATCATTGTGGCTGCACATTTGGAATAAACCATAATTGATGAATTTGGAAGCTATTCTTTCTTTTACTTCATGCTAATTATAATATAAAAATGTCAACTCTTCCCAACTAATATAATTATGAATAAATAAAATATACATTTTGACTCTTCCTTCATCCCTCCTTATATTCTTGTTATATTCTTTGGGGTGTCATTATATATTTATCATCATCTTTAGAAAATATATGTAAAAATGTTATTTTTCAAAATCAAGTTATACTAGTAATTGACTAAGATAAATGATTGATTGGATGTGACATGCAGTAATCAATTCATGTAATAACTATTGAATTGATTGTGATATATGGTATATTATCTATTGACGTGTTCAATAAAAATGATATATTTGTAAATATTTTAGACAGTTTTGTTAAATTTGTAATTTTTTTAAAAAATAATATTAAATTTGTAAATATTTAAATATTTTTCCTTTTTTAGATTTGTAATCACCCTTATTTACTATTGAATGAATTAGAACTCGTTAGACAATTAATTTTAATTTTTTATATTTTACAATAAATTATTTGAATAACAATCTATTTTTTGATTTCTTGTTTTTTTTTTTAATATAATGAAGTGGTGGGAGATAATTACTCACTTGAAAGTGACAATCCATTTAGTTATGTTTTGATTGACGTTTGTTTCCTAATTTTTAAACTTTATTTATATAAATTGCAAGAAGTTTTAGAGTATAAAACATTTAATTGATAAAGTAAAAAAAAAAACTCTTTGAAGTTTTAGGCTATACAAACTTAAACTTGATTTATATTTCTCGCTTTTACAATTCTAGAGGGTAAGTTATATAAACTCATCAACCTTAATAAACTAATTTTTTTTTTCGTAATTCAAACATAACAAATTCAAAAAAAAAAAAAAAACAAATTCATTATTATACATAATTGAAATACATATTTAAACAACTCAGTAAACCCCACGTGTCAAACACCCCTTTAAATGTGGAATCAAAAATATAAAATTTAAATAGAGTTTCTAAAATTTTATTAAAAAACATTAATTTCTACTTCAATTAAAATTTGTCAATAAAGTGGAGTGAATGTAGTGTAACTGTTGCGCTACACGGAGAAATTCTTCAATAGTCTGGGAGCAATGAGGCTCCCATCTAAACAAACGACACGTGTCTTACTTGTAAGAAAAAGAAATGGCACATGATGGAACGGTTTTTGAACTTCTGATGGATTTTTTTTTATCATTAGTTATTTTATTTTTTTCACAAACTAGTTTCCCACTACTGGGTCAGATTTTTTTTAATTATTATTTAATAGTGTGTCTTATTAAAATTTAAAATCATGAGATGTAACTTAAATCTAATTATTTGTAAGAACTCTAACCTAAAACACATCATAGTAAAGGTTGTTGCGTAAAAATGGAGAGCTTCCACACGTAGGTGTCGCTACCCCCTCGAATGACGCGGAGCGGCCGGCCCTCTTAAAAAACTACACATATCCTTTTCTAACCTGACAACATGGTAAAAGAAAAGAACAAGAAAAACAAAATAGGAGTCGCCACCAATCATTGGTTTTGAAATGGGTGTGATTGGTCACCCGAGAAAGGCAAAAATAAAATGGTCTGCGAAATTTGAAAAATAGGTTCGGGAGTTTATTCATATTTAGGGAAGATATTAGCATCATAAACATTCGTTTTAAAAACGATTACTGTTTTGGTTATTCTCTTTTATGTCATTAAAAGCTTTTGCTTAAACAAAATATTTTTTTAATTTATTTTGAAATGTCCCACATATGTTTAATCAATATCACTAATTACTTTAATGATATTGTTAAATAATTGTGAGTGGCATGAAGCCATTAGAAAAAACGTTTTTTTGTGTTTATTTTAAAATGTCTCATATTTATTTGATCACATCATTAATCATTAAAATGATATGAATAATTTAAATATGAGTGGCATAAAGCCATTAAAAAATGAAGTCTCATTATAGCATCCTACCACAAGACTTCTCACCTTAAGATGTTTGAGAAGAAAGCGTCCTTAACCCCCTACTATTCCCTTAAGGAGTTTTCAAATATTTAAAATTAGGAAAGTTAGCATCCTAACAATTCCTTTTTATAAAGTGGTTTTTTTTCAAACCATAAATAATCTTAAATCATGAAATCTGGGATCAAAACATCCTTGTACTCCCAAATTTCAACCTTTTTTTAGAATTTTTGGAAGAATGGGTTTTTAAGAAAATAAATTATTTAGTTGATTCTTAATATGAAATCATGAAGTTCTTAAATCATGAAATTTGGGATCAAAGCATCCTTGTACTCCCAAATTTTAAATTCTAAGAAATTTTTAAAATGAATATTTTCCTTTTTGAAAAAAGGTAATTTTAAAATTCTTAAAATCAAACCATAAACTTCTTAACTCATGAAATTTGGGATCAAAGCATCCTTGTACTCCCAAATTTCAAAATTTAAGAAACTTTTGGAAAGATGGATTTTGAAGAGGAAAAAAAATCCTTTTAAGATGATTTTTGAAGTAAGAAATTACTTTTTAAAATAAATTGGTTTTAAATATTAAGTAAACAAAACAATGAAAACTTAACCAAAAATAGATGTCAATTAATTTAAGCTAAGGAAATAAATCATAAACATAAATATGACATATAAAAATAAAACAATCAAATAAAACCATCACTTCAAAAAACATTTATGTTTTATAGACAAAAAAAAATCAAATTTTTATGAAAGAAAATGCTTCATTTTAGGTTTTACCAAAAAAAACGTATGCAGAATTTTGCACCAACTATGAAAAATCATATCTTTTTTTATACTTAACGAAATGAAGTGATTCTTGTTTCTAAATTTTCCTTTATGAGTTTAGTTTCAAATAAAAATAGTCATAAATAATTAAACCACACAAATAATTACAGAAACATCATGAAGTATAACATTCTCAGAAATTCCCGTAGCCTATAAATTTATTGGAACAATAAAGTTCAAAAAATCATAACTTTCTATTAATAATGTGGGCACCCATCTCAAAACCAATTGGTAATGAGAGGAGTGACCCTTAGAGTTTATAAATGTTATGAGTTCCCTACATCTTTCCGATGTTGGATTCTCAACATGCCCCCTCAAGATGGTGCCTATTTTGGGCTCACTATTATTGGGTCGAATCCTATTTTTGGATCGAATGCCCGTTTGGGCTTGTTGGGCTCTGATACCATATTAATAATGTGGACATCCATCTCAAAACCAATTGGTAATGAGAGGAGTGGCCCTTAAAGTTTGTAAATGTTATGAGTTCCCTACATCTTTCCGATGTGGGATTATCAACACTTTCAAACTACATATCGGAATTAGTTGATTCTTTTTCCTATGTGTTCATATTGGAGTCTATTTTTATAAAAAAAATATTACATAAATCAAATAAATATTTAAAAATCTCAGAATGTATTTGAACATAAAAGACTCAACCTAAAAAAAAACAGTTTTTGAAAGATGAAACTTATTTTGTTTGAAGATGGAAATAACTCAACACCAATCATATAAGTAGAGAAATAAATAAGCACACTCATGTAAAAATAAAAATTACTATGAACATCCCTATTACCTCTTGGAATCTCATTTGTGTGTGAAAATGAGAGGATAGGGTTTTGGGTTTGTGGATAAAATTGGATGATATGAGAATGGTGGATACTCCAAAAAATGTATTAATGGATCTTTGAGTTAGGGTGGAGAGGGATGATAATCTAGTAAATTTTTGTGGGTATGTTTTGGGTGAGTGAAAAAATGGTAGAGGATTGAAGTTGGTAGAGTTGTGGCTCAACGGGATAGTGGCTATGGTTAATGAGAGTGGTGGTGGAATGCAGAGTTGGGAGGTGGGAGATGGGAGCATAGTGGCTACTTTTTTATGAGAATTGAGGGCCTCTTCCCTCTCCTCTTAAAAATGTGAGAATAAGATGAATTTATAGAGGTAAGTTAGGGTTTATGTTTTCTTTTAATTTTAATTCTTATTATTTTTGTATTTTTTGTATTTTTCCATTTTTAGCCATTTTTTGAAAATATTTTCCTATCCTCTTCCTCCCTCTTTTTTCTACCTCTTTTGTCTATGAATTCAAAATATCATCTCCCCCTCTTTTTGCCCAAAATAAAATTAAAATTTAATATCCATTTTCATTTTAATTTTTAAATCTTCTTTTAGCTTGACCAAATTTTTATCCATAACTTTCCCTATTTTAGCAAGACTAATTTTACACTCTTCCATTTCTTTTAGCTTAACCAAAATTTTATCCAAAATTTTTCCTATTTAGATTAGGATAATCAAAAGATGTGCTCATCTTAAATGACTATAATAAAAAAAAAGGTCAATTTTATTTTTAAATTAATAAAAATTTAATTTTTAAATGATACCGGACAAAATTACGGGTCTACAGTAGGCAACGAACTTAATATATAGGACGAGTTGGAGGTAGTGTGTTGCTTCGACGGCATTCTACGTAGGTACCTGCACAGGAAAGGAAAGGAGCACCTGTGTGGTGCCGGCCTAACACCCTCTGATGCTAAAGTCAGAGCAAGAGAAGAGCTAGTCTGCCAGAGAAAATAGTAGTAGAAATTAGTTACCTAATGAATGAATTTCTTCTCCTATTTATAGAAGATTAGGTTGATGACATCATCGTGCCACGTGTCGCGTCGGGATTGGGCCATGTGTTGCTTCTCAATTACGTGTCGCTTGCGGGTTGCGCCACGTGTCGTTTCCCAAGTGGATACTTGTATTCAATCTTAAGTATGTAGGTCTATATGTCAGAGACTGCGTAGCCAAGTCTTTTCAGGTGCGTAGACTTTATGACTAGGTACCATGGTCAGACTAGGTGCCCAGGTACCGCGGTCAGACTAGGTGCCTAAATACCACGGTCGGACCAGGTGCTCAAGTACCGAGGTCAGACCAGGTGCCTTGGTACTACGATCAGACCAGGTGCGTAAACAAATCTTGTCAAGTTGTAAAATTCCACGTGTGATCCACTTTCTCCCCACATGCGAGAAAGTAAAAAAAATCAAAACGTAGAGATCAAGTAGACACATTTTCTAAAACTTAGAGACCACATAGGATATAAAATCAAAACATAGGAACCAAGTAGACACATTTTCTAAAACTCATGAACCACATAGATACAAAATCAAAACGTAAGAACAAAGTAGACACATGACTCAAAACTCAGGGATAAAAAAGGGTAGGTACTTTACTCTTTTTTTAAGATGTATATTAAATTAGAGGAGGGTTGACTTCATATGAAAGAAGCAAATACCTAACCAACTGAATATTTTGAGGTGGGCCCGAATTTGTTATTTTGATAAACATTTAATTGCACCAGATAGGAAATATATTAATTTTAACAAACATTAATTGCACTAGAAAAGTATGGTTTTGATAAAATTTTGATCAGTCATTGAATGAGGAGATCCAGTCGATTTTAATAAGAATTAATGAACAGGTAAGCATTATAAATACTTGAGAAGAGAAGGTAGAAAACCCCCCAAAAAACCAAAAATTATGGAGAAGTACTCATCATCTTCTAAGATGACTTTCCTTGTGATTCTCTTGTTCCTCTCATTCGGAGGTTTAATTTTCTTCCTTTCTAATTTTGCATTTAAAATAGTCAATTTATTTCATTTTCATTGTATGTTTATATACAATTGATATACTTGGATAATAAAATATTTTGTATAATTTTCATCTTTTAATTGTGACAGTAAATACAAATAGACTTTTGATAAAAATAAAATAAAATTATAGATGTTCAAATGGTATCGATACTTTTTTAAGGTTAAAATATATATTTGGTATCTAACGTTTGCCTAAATTTCAAATTTAGTCTTTAACATTTGGAATGTTTTAATTCAGTTTCTCACACTTTTAAAAGGTTTAAATTTTTGTCTCTCGCGTTTTTTGAAAAGTTGTAATAACCTCTTAATAATTTGATTAAATTCAATTTCCGCCCTTGTTGTTATACATATTTTTTATTTATGAAAAATTGATGTCACACATTTTTTATTGAACACCTGGACACTGATAAGCATATATTTTTGTTTTAAAATGAAAATAGAAGTGTAATTGCTCAAGTGAAAAAAGAAAAATAAATATTATTTTTTTTCCCAAAAATAGCCCATGTAATATCCCTTTTAACATATAGATGCTTCAATATCAAAGCTAATTAGTAAAAGAACATGCAACTTCAATTTTTTTTTGTTAAGAAAATTCATGTTACGATTAAAACTGAACTTAATTAAAACGTAAGAGACTAAATTAGAATTTTTCATACGTAAAGAACTAATTTATTAACTGAAACAAACGGACCATATATATATATATAATTTAACTTTGTATTAATCATCACAATATATTATAAAACTTACATGGGATAAGATTACTTAATTTTAAGTGAAGATTTAGAGTAATTAATATGATGTATTGGCAATTGGATTTTGTAGGATTTGTGTTTGAAATGGGTGTAGAAGGAAGAGGACCCATTGTCTCAACAATCTGCGATAGTGATGATTACTGTGTCCAGAAATGGTGTCTTGGTGGATGCTTAGGCTGCATTTGCAAAAAAAATCATCATTGTGGCTGCCTTTGGAATAAAACCAACAGGGATAAAATTAATAATTAATGAATTTCGAAGCTCTTCTATCTTTTACTTTGTGCTATATATATATATATATCTTCCCCCTAGTATACTGATGAATAAATAAAATATAAATTTTGACTCTTCCTTTCTGTTGAGATATATGATTAAATTTACCTTGAACCAAAGGCTTAAGCTTTTGGTTCAATCTGATATCATGTTAAATTAAATATATTAAATCACCAATTGAACCAAAAGCTTAAGCCTTTGGCTCAAGGTAAATTTAATCATATATCTCAACACTTTCATCCCACCTTATTTTTTGAGAATTTTTCTTGGTGTCAATTCTTTTTTTTTTTTATTAATATTTATAAATTTACCAGCTTCAAAAAATATTTATAAATATGTTGTTTTTAAACAAACAAGTATATCAGTAATTGATTATGATAAAATTTTTGATTTGATTGGTGATATGTATCAATCAGTTTTCACGCAATCATTATTGATTGACTATGATATTAATGTGATGTGTTCAATTACAAGTGGAGTATTTTAAAAAAATGTTCAATTTGTTATTATTTTTTTATATTTATAAATAGGGTAAAATGCAAATAACACCCTTATGGTTTCGATCAAAATCATGAAAAATCCATGTAGTTTAAAAATGGAAAATCACACCTGTCTTCCAAATTATATCAATATGACATCTCCCCTTCAATGGTGTAAATTTTCTTTTAACCATAACTTTTTCGTTTGAATTTCGATTTTGATGATTCAAGATGTTTTGGAATCCTCATTTCGGGCTCTACTTTATGGTCACTTGAAAACTTCTAAATCATCAGTAAATATCGGGGTTAATTACTGTAATCATACCAAATATTTTGACGATAATAAAACTGTTATTTATTGAAAATTTTGAATGTTTGAGATAACCATGACGTAGAGCCCGAAAAGAGGATTCCAAAACATCTTGAATCATCAAAATCGGAGTTCAAAGGAAAAAGTTATGGCTAAAATAAAATTTACACCATTGAAGGGGAGGGGTCATATTGATATAATTTGGAAGTACGGGGGTGTGATTTGCCATTTTTAAACTACAATGACTTTTCATGAATTTGACCGAAACCACAGGGGTGTTATTTGCAGTTTACCCTTATAAATATTATAATTTTTTTTGTTAGATTTATAATCACTTTTTATTAATGCTCAAATTTCCTGGTAACTCCCAGAAAAAGTAAAAACTGCAATAAGAAGGTTATCAATCATGCAACTGACTTTTCTTTACAAAATACTCAATTTAAAAATGCAAGATCATAAAAAATTATTAATGTTGGGAAACAAATAGTGATCTTGCAAACTATTTCATTCAAATGTGAAATTTGGAGGAGTTAAAACCCAAGCAATTGGACAAACTTATTGAGAGATAGGCCAATACCCATTTCCGGTGATTTAAAAAAAAAAAAAAAAAACCAAAATTCAATTCAATTCAATTTTGATGTACAAATTATAGAAAACTTACCGTCATTAGATTTCGGGGGAAGACAAGATGCAAAAAAAAAAAAAAAGGAAAGATGCAGACAAATGAAAGATAAAATTCAAAATTAAACCTTATGATTCAAATGAAAATCAATAAGATAATTTTTCAAACATGATTAAACCATAGATAATTATTCAAATGAACGACAATTTTTTTTTACCAAAGAAAGAAAGAAAGAAGGTTAGAATAAATACTCGGAATAGTGGTAAATTACACTCCTATAGTTTGTCTGATTTACAAATTGCATCTATATAATTTTAAAATGTTTGTAAATACTTGTGTGGTTTGATAAAGGGTAAAACGCACCCTTCTTATGGTTAGTTTATCAAAATTTCGGACATATTTACCGATTTCATTCAAATAATCAAAAAATGTTAATAGATGTGTGTGAATTATATATTTTACACTTTGTTGATAGTTACATATTCTACAAATTACACTCATTTATTAAATAATTGCAATTATTTTTAATAGAATACATGTTATACAAATGACACATGTAGAATAAACACATATCTGAAATTTTGATAAACTAACTAAAAGATGGGTATGGTTTGCAATTTACCAAATCATAGAGGTATGTATAAATTTTTAAATCATAGAGGTATGATCCAGCTATAATTTGCAATAATCCCTGTTGAGAATCCCACATCGGAAAGATGTAGAGAACTCATAACATTTATAAACTCTAAGGGCTATCCTCTCATTACCAATTGGTTTTGAGATGGACGCCCACATTATTAATATGGTATCAGAGCCCAACAAGCCCAAACGGCATTCGATCCAAAAATGGGATTCGACCCAAGAATGGTGAGCCCAAAAGAGGCACCATCTTGAGGGGGCATGTGGTCAATCCTCTCATTACCAATTAATTTTGAGATGGATGCCCACATTATTAATAATCCCTAAATACTCTTATTACCTCTTACAAATCTCTCTAATACACGAAATCGATAATATAAAATTTAAATCCTCTATTTTTTCATTTAATGACCTTCTCTAAATGAATTAAAAAAAATCATTTTTGTTACAATATTATATATGGCAAGTTAATATATTTAGAATTTTTTTTAAAAGAAATTAAAATTTTATAATAGTGAACCTTATCTATTTTTTCTATATGGCAATAAAATCTCTTCTCATTTAGTGCAAATAATATTCATTTTAGTGTATATAGATTCATTTCGTGAAGTTCACAACACATTTCATATCTAGGAAATTAGTCAAATATAAAATTTAAATAGACTAGATTTCGTTAATTTTTATCAAAACCATTCCTTTCTACTTGAATTAACATTTGTCAATAAAGTGGAGTGAATATGTATTGTAACTGTTGCTAGCACTCCACGACGAGAGATTTCATTATCATATCTAGGAAATTGGTCAAATATTCTACAATTTTAATTTCTCCTAAAATATTTCTTCGGTTTTTTTTATATATATTATATCAGATCGGAAAAATGATCTCGAATCAACTTATTGGTCTTATGGTATATCTCAGTATAGAGGATGATACCAAAGATCTGTATTTATTTATAAACTCTCCCGGTGGATGGGTAATACCCGGAGTAGCTATTTATGATACTATGCAATTTGTGCGACCAGATGTACAAACAAGACTCGACCGAAAACAGATTCTAATTAGTTGAATTATCTTTAAGTTGACCCAAATTTATTATTTTGATAAACATTTAATAGCACTAGATAGGAAATATATTATTTTTAACAAACATTAATTGCCCTAGAAAGGAAATTTTGATGAGTCATTAAATGACGAGATCGAGTAGATTTTAATAAGAATTAATGAACAAGGAAGCAATATAAATATTTGAGATCAAGAGAAGGTAGCAAACCCTAATTAACCCAAAAGCAAATATAATGGAGAAGTACTCATCATCTTCTAAGATGACTTTCCTTGTGATTCTCTTGTTCCTCTCAATCGCAGGTTTAATTTTCCTCCTTTCTAATTTCGCAATTAAAATAGTCGATTTATTTCACTTTCATATTGTATGTTTAAAATGAAAAATAATAGTGAATTTCTCGAGTTAACAAAGAAAAAATATATTTTTCTTCAAAATAGCCTATGTAATCCCTTTTATCATCTAGATGCTTCAATGTCAAAGCTAGTCAGTAAAGAACATTGAACTTCAATTTTTTTGGTAAGAAATGTCATATGTTACGAATAAAACTGAATTTAATTAAAACGTATGAGATTATATTAAAACTTTTCAAACGTTAATTAAGAAGTAAATTATAAACTGAAGCAAAGGTTAGGATAAATATATAATTTAACAACTTATTAATCATCATTATATATTATATAAAACTTAGATGAATTTTAAGTGAAGATTTAGATTAATTAATATGATGTATTGGCAATGTAGGGTTTGTGTTTGAAGTAGGTGTAGAAGGAAATGTCTTAATCTCAACAATTTGCGATAGTGATGATTACTGTGTCCAGAAATGGTGTCCTCATGGTTGCTTAGGCTGCTTTTGCAAAAAAAATCATCGTTGTGGCTGCCGTTGGAATAAAACCAACAGGGATAAAATTAATTATTAATGAATTTCAAAGCTCTTCTATCTTTTACTATAAAAAAATCTAATTATAAATATGAAAAGATCCAACTCTTCCCCGCCCCTAATATAATGTTGGATAAATAAAATATATATTTTGACTCTTCCCTTCATCCCTCCTTGTATTTAATCGTTATATTTTTTTTATAGATTTTTTCTTAATGATATTTATTAAAATGGCTCTTGTACATATAGCTGGAAAAAAGTATAATATTTATATAAATAGCAGTTCAAAAAATTATTTACAAAAAAAACTCAAATTTATGCATAAAATATTATAAAATTCCACCTAGTTCACCGATTTCTGTATAAGTAAAAACTGATTCGACGCATAGGTAACCACATATTTTACTGATTCACTATATCAAATGATATTTCATACAAATAATGTAATCACTGATTACCTGATAAGTTATCATTGATTTATTTGATTGATTTGAATGAGGGTTTTTAAAAAACTGATGTATTTGCAAATACATTTTAAAATTGTTTGATTTATAAATATTGAAGAAAATTCTGCTACCTAATGAACTTTCTTCTTTTTAAATTTATCAAGTGTTCCAATTTCATTCAAATAATCAGATGTGTGGAATTTTAGATTTTACACTTTGTTGATAATGACATATTCTACAAATTATACTCATTTATTAAAAAATATTGATTATTTTTAATGGAATTGGAACATATTAACACGTAAAATAAACACCTGTCTGGAATTTTAATAAACTAACCGAAAATGGAGTGCATTTTACAATTTACCAAACCATAAAATTATTTACTAAGTATTTTAAAACCACGAGTATGCGATTGTGCGATAGATTTACAAACAGGGCCGGCTCAAGCTATAGGCGATCGCCTAAAACCCAGATTTTAGAAGGCCTCATTTATTTTATATATATAATACATATGTAAAATATTTTGTGATAATTATAAATTATTATACTTATACTTATAATTTCATAATATAAAATAATCTAAATAATATTAAACTCTTTTTTATTAATCTATACTATCTAAAAAGTGGCTTAGAGGAAAAACTTTTGATTTCCATTTTTACCTTTATAGTTCATTTAAATTTCTATAATACCATCATTCAAATTTAATAATCATTTAATTACCAATTAATTAAATACAATGCCAATTAATTAAATACAATAAACAAACTTTATACTATCTAAATTTTTATAAATATACTTTCTTATTATTAAATTAATTAAATACAATAAAAAAAATTTATACTATCTAAAATTTTCTAAATATACTTTCTTATTATTAATAATTGAATATTATTACCAATTAAATAAATACAATAAACAAATTTTATACTATCTAAATTTTTCTAAATATACTTTTTTATTATTAAATTAATTAAATACAATAAACTAAAATTGTCTTCGTTCAATAAATATTTCAAATATATTTTATCATGAGCTTATTTCAAAAATTAATTTAGTAATAATTTATTGGTCATATGTATAAAATAAATAATTTCATTGACTTATTAAATTTAAAATCAAACCCAATCAAATTAATTTTTAATAACTTTTCGTCTACTATTTTCTCTAACGAACCTTTCCCTTCCTAATTCCTTTTTTTTATTATATTAAGACTAGGTCAAGCAGGGGAAAACACACACTAAAACAATTATCTCTCTAATTTAAATATATAATTACGTTAGTGTGATTATTTTTTAAAAGATCAAAACCAAAGGACATAGCATACCATCTTGTAACACCCCAAATAAATTAGTAGTAGAAAAGTTTTGTAACTCACTAATTGAATTAAAAAAATTATTGAAATTTTCACTTTAATTTACTATATATATATATATATATACATGTAAATAGATATGAACTAACACACCAATTTAAAAAACAAAAAACTAGATGTTTGAGGATAGAGTTATAGACACTACAAAAAAACTGTCAAAATGCGACCAGAAATTTGCGACCAAAAAAATATGGTAGCTTTTTGGTGACCACCTGGTCACTTTCTTTGAAGGTTGACTCTAAGTGACCATTTGGTCACTTTTGTTGCGACCATATGGTCGCATTTTTGTGACCAAAATGTTCCTTAGTAGCAAAAAATGGCGCGTAATTTTGGAGGGAAGAAAGCTACCAAATGGTCACAATAAAAAGTGTTTTTTTGCGACCATATGGTCGCATTTTTGTGACTAAAATGTTCCTTGGTAGCAAAAAATGGCGCGTAATTTTGGAGGGAAGAAAGCTACCAAATGGTCACAATAAAAAGTGACCAGGATGGTCGCAATTTTTGTGACCAATAGTGAGCGATGGTAGCTTATAATTGGAGGGAAGAAAGCTACCAAATGATCGCAATAAAAAGTGACCAGGATGGTCGCAATTTTGGTGACCCAAAGTGAGCGGTGGTAGCTTATAATTGGAGGGAAGAAAGCTACCAAATGGTCGCAATAAAAAGTGACCAGATGGTCGCAATTTTGGTGACCCAAAGTGAGCAGTGGTAGCTTATAATTGAAGGGAAGAAAGCTACCAAATGGTCGCAATAAAAAGTGACCAGATGGTCGCAATTTTGGTGACCCAAAGTGAGCAGTGGTAGCTTATAATTGGAAGGAAGAAAGCTACCAACCGGTCGCAATTATAAGTGACCAGGATGGTCGCAATTTTGGTGACCCAAAGTGAGCGGTGGTAGCTTATAATTGGAGGGAAGAAAGCTACCAACCTGGTCGCAATTATAAGTGACCAGGATGGTCGCAAATTATGTGATTTTTATTGGACCAATAATTGATAAAGAATTTGGTGGGATAAAAGCTACCAAGTGGTCACCCAAAAAGTGACCATGTGGTCGTAAATTCGACTTGATGTGACCCAGGCGTGAGGAAAATAGCGGGAAAATTTGGCGGGAAACGCGACCAGGTGGTAGCAAAAATACTACCATCTGGTCGCAAATGAGCAGAGGAGTTCATTATAAAAACCCCTCCACCCATTGTTTCTTAGCATTAAGAAAAAAGAAAATGAGAGAGTGGATGTATGTTCGTTTGATAGACGGGTATTTGAACGATGAGTTCGTGGCCGGGGTTGAACAGTTTGTTGAGTTTTGCATGACAACCTGTCTATTATGAAAAGTATGGTGGAAAGCTACGCCTGCGCAGGTAGAATGTGACAATAAGAGAATCATCTACCAGTTCTGAGTTGAAGGTGCATCTTTATACTGGGGGGTTTGTGCAGAATTATTATCACTGGGTGTTTCGGGGGAAACACAGGAAATGTTCGACGCTGCATTACAGGAATCGAGACGATACGAAGGTAGCAGCTCGAATGTAGAGGTTGTTGACGAAGAACGAAATGATGAACAATAGTATTGTCAGATGCAGCAAATGATAATTGATGGTGCGGGGTATGGGGGCAATGAAAATTTCCGTGAAAGTTTAAACGTAGATGAAGATGAACGGGTTGTAGAAGAGGAAATGAATCCGGAAGCACGTAAGATGCATGAGATGCTAAAGACAACACGGTAGACCATTATACAATGGGTGTGAGGTAAGTCCACTTCTTCGCTGCTCTAGTAACTTTTAAATATAAAGGCGCGATTACAACATACCGGGTAGAGGATTTGATGCGATTGCATCGTGGTTTCGTCGATGCGCTCCAGAAGAAAATAATATGCCCCACAGTTTGTACGACACGAAAAAGCTAGTGGAGGGACTTGGATTACCCGTGGAGAAAATAGATTCGTGTCAAAACGGATGCATGATTTACTGGGATGTGGATGAGGACCTGCATCATTGCAAATCCTGTTTTCTTCCAAGATACAAACAAGGGAAACGCAGCCTAATTCCGAATGCCCGCATGTTCTATATACCGCTGACCCCACGTCTGCAACGGTTGTATGCATCGGATGTGACAGCCTCGCACATGAGATGGCATCACGAGCATTCACAGGATGAAGGTGTTATGAGACATCCCTCGAATCTTTGCGGCATGGAAGCATTTAAATAATTGTCATCCTGGATTTTGCACAAGATCCGAAAACGTCCGATTGGGCTTATGCACGGATGGCTTCAACCCGTTCGGGGCATCCAGGGACAAATATTCAGTTTGGCCCGATCATGGTAACCCCGTATAACTTGCCTCCCTCGATGTGCATGCGAGACCCGTGATTTTTCTAACGGTGATCGTACCTGGGCCGAAAAGTCCAAAACGAACCTGGATGTGTATTTGCAACCACTTATTGCGAGTTGAAGAGGTTGTGGGTGACGGTGTTATGACGTCACGACATTTCAAGAAACAAAATTTCTTGATGCGCGCCGCGTTAATCCGGGACGATCGGTGACTTCCCTGCGTATTCAATCTTGTCCAGGTATGTTGATATTTAATTGATTTCATATACATTTTTGAGTCGGTGTTTAGCTTTTGTTATTGCTTTCCTTAGTCATTATAGTTAATTGTGTGAACCTCAATCTCCTCCTCTTAAAGGATGGAGTACGGCGGGGACATACGCATGTCCGCATTGCATGCTAGACACAGATGCATTTTATCTCAGAAACGATCGAAAAACTTGTTGGTTTGACTGTCACCGTCGATTCTTGCCTTTGAATCACACTTTCCGTTCAAACGGCGGTGGATCGGAAGAAGGGTCGACGAGTAAGAAAACAAACCCCCCGACCATGTATAGTGGAAGACAGTTACGCACGGTATATATACTATAGGGATGCGGAAGATTACCAGGTGGAAGGTGCAGAGAGTGCAAACAATGCGATGGAAAAAACACGGGTTGGAAGAAACGAAGTATTTTTTGGGATCTACCGTATTGGGAAGATCTACGATTGATAGACACAATCTTGATGTAATGCATATCGAGAAGAATTTCTTTGACAACATTTTCAATACGATTTTGAACGTTCAGGAAAAACGAAGGACAATCTGAAGGCACGTTATGATATACGGGAGATATGTGACCGTCCTGAGTTGAAGCCTGGACGACAATGATAATTACGCAAAAGCAAAGTACATGTTGACGACGGATGAAAAGAAAACATTATTTGAGTGGATCAAATCCATCAAATTCCCTGGACGGATACGTTTGAATTTGAGTCGGTGTATAGACAAGAAAAAACATATCATGTTCGGGATGAAAAGCCACGATCGTCATATATTCATGCAACGATTGATGCCCGTCGCGTTGAGACCGTTCCTAGAGAATAGACATTGGGAGCCGCTTGCCCAGATTGAGTGTTTTTTTCAAGAGACTTGACATGTACAGGCGTGACGTAAGCACTGTCTCTGCAATGAGTTCAGGAGATCGCCGTTATTATTTGTAAGTTGGAGCGAATGTTCCCACCTGGCTTTTTTGACTCCATGGAGCATCTTCCAGTGCATCTTCCATACGAGGCATTCTTATGGGGTCCCGTACATTACCGTGGATGTACCCATTTGAAAGGTAAACACGCTTATTTTGTAATGTACGCGTATGAATCAAGACAGATGATCATCGAATGTTAATAATGTTTTGTACCCACAGTACTTACGTCGGTTGAAAAAGATGGTTGGAAATAGATCACGAGTAGAAGGATCTATCCGTAGTGCGTGCACTGACGCAAGAGACTACCACATTTTGTTCATACTACTTTGATCAACACATTGCGGAAGCGATTTCGACCGTCAAAACGAAACGTTGTCGATAATTTACTTGAAGGTGTTGACATGAACGACTTGCCGATTTTTACCGAACCTGGCATGACAGCTTGGAAGATCGGTCACGAAGGCCATTGACCGATTCCGAGTATCACGTAATGCGGATATACGTGTTATGCAACTCGCAGAGATCGAGCCTTACATAGAGTGAGTTTGTAACTTAACATTATTCCATCGCATAAACAATTACAAACTATTTGCTAACTATTTTTGTAACATACGATTATTTCTAAACGTATACGTTAGAATGACACGAGTTGGTCTTACAGGCGAGAGGAGGGGTCAATAATCGACAAAGAGTTTCGTTCTTGGTTCGGTGCATACGTGAGTTATTTTAAATTGTCAAACAACCGTTGCATTATGTTGAAACAATTACTATCTTCCTAACATTCCTGTATGTGGACAATGACACAAGTTGACTCCCCTACATTACCTGGTGGATGATCCTCGCATCATTTCTTTAGCAAAGGGACCTGGGCGGATAGCAAGGTCGTATGGTGGATACGTCGGAAACGATTCGATTTCAAACGAAGGCGCATTCGATGAACAGGGCAACAAACAACAATGGTGTTTGCATAAAAGGTCACGTGTTCGGACAAACGAAGACAATTACTTCGAGTAATCGATGAGATTCTTGAGATTCAATACGCAAGTCCGACGCTAAAACGCATTGTTCTGTTCAACCGCACTTGGTTCGAGACAACCAAACGAGGCGAGTCCGTAAGATTGATCATTTACAAATCGTTGAGGTAAAGAAGTCTAAGCATATGCGCACCGCGATAGGTTCGTCCTGGCTTCACAAGCGATTCAAGTTTATTACCTGAACTATCCGATTAATAGACGAGATCCGACGATTGGTTAGTTGTTTGTAAAGTTAAACCACGCCAGGTAGAAGAAAACTTGTCCGAGAAAGACGACCACGCAGAGGAAGTCGTTGCTTTTCAAGAAGATGAGATACGATCTCGTGCAATCGACGATGGTCGGGATGCAAGTCTTGTTCGTCCTTTGAACGATGGAATGATAACATTGCATGATGATGATGATATACATGCTTCCACTTCTCACGCACGTGACATTGATGGTTGAATTTATTCGAGACGATGAATCGATGAAGAAACAAAAGAAGAAGAAGAAGAAGACGTATGTGACGGACTACTTGGACACGATGATGAATGAGATATTTCGTTAACTTGATTATTCAAATGTGTGTGTATGTGTTTAATTAATTAAAACTATTTCTTTTAAGGAAAGATTAAAAAAAAAATTATATTTGCTACCAAGTGGTCGCAATTTCACACAAAAGGTGACCACATGGTAGTAATTTAGAAGTGAAATGCGACCAGTTGGTCGCATTTTATAATTATATTTTTTAAAAATATAAGTAAAATGGCTACCATATGGTCGCAAAAATGAGCGGTAAATTTAAATTTCCATGAAATTTATGGCGGTGAATTTAAAGATTACGACCATCCTGGTCGCAATATTTGGCTGGGCTACCATATGGTCGCAAAAATGAGCGGTAAATTTAAATTTCCATGAAATTTATGGCGGTGAATTTAAAGATTACGACCATCCTGGTCGCAATATTTGGCGGTGAATTTCATTATTGCGACCAGGATGGTCGCAATTATTGATGGGACTCGTGATATGACAAGTTATGGATCATGGTAAAGTGGTGACCATATGGTCGCTTTTCATGAAATGCTACCATATGGTCGCAAATATCTCAAGAAATGCGACCAGGTTGGTCACCATTTTCCCCAAAGACGCGGGCACTTTTCTTTTCTTGTCATAATTACATATTTGCGACCATTTGGTCGCAAAATCGATTTAAATTCCCATCGTTTTTCCTTTCCCCGTTTTCGCTTTTCTTCCTTTCTCTTTTTCTTCATCTCTTTTTGTTCTTTTCTCTCTTTCCCCTCTCCCGTTCCCCGTTATTTCTTCCCATTCCCGTTCCCGTTCTTACTCTAAATCTAAAACCCTCAAACCCCAATCCCTGTTTATTACGAGGTTAGTTTTCGTATAAAATTGAAGTTTAGTTTAAGAATTTATTTTACTTAGTTTTAGTTTTTAGTTTTCAATTAAGTAGTTTAGTTTAGTTTTGTTAATTTAATTAGTTTTAGTTTAATTAATCTAAATTTGTGTAATCAATTACTTAGTTTACTTTTGTTTAATTCATAGTATTTTAGTTTACATTAACTAATTAATTAGTTTAGTTTAATTTTGTTACTTTAAGTAATTTTAGTTTAATTAATCTAATAGTTTAATTAATCTAACTTAGTTTACTTTAATTCAATTTAAGTAGTAATTAATTTAATTACTTAATCTAATTTAGTTTAATTACTTATTTAGTTTATTTAAGATAGTTTACTTTAATTTAATAAAATTAAACTAAATTAATTTATAATTACACTAGTTTAAATTTTAATTTTAGTTTAATTAATGTAATTTAGATTACTTTAATTAAATCAATTAATTTAAAGTAGGGTAATTAATTCAAATAGTTTAACTTCAATTATACTTAAGTAGTTTAAATTAATTAATTACACTAATTTAATTAATTAATTTTAGTTTAATGAATAAATAAAAATTGTTTAATTACTTAATTTTAGTTAAAATTTGATTAAAGTAAAGTACAATTAGATTAATTAATTAGAATAATTTTGTTTAAGTATTCTAATCAATTAATTTGAAATAAAGTAAATTAAAATTAGATTAATTGAAACTAAAATTAATTCAATTAAACTTAAGATTTATTAATTAAAACTAACATAAACTAATCATTTAATTTGAATTAAAGTAAATTAAAATTAGTTTAATTGAAACTAAAATTAATTCAATTAAACTTAAGATTAATTAATTACAACTAAAATAAACTAATCAATTAATTTGAATTAAAGTAAATTAAAATTAGATTAATTGAACTAAAATTAATTCAATTAAACTTAAGATTAATTAATTAAAACTAAAATAAACTAATCAATTAATTTGAATTAAAGTAAATTAAAATTAGATTAATTGAAACTAAAATTAATTGAATTAAATTAATTTGAGTTTAATTCAATTAATTTTAGTTCAATTAATATAATTAAATAATTAATTAATAATTAATAAATAATTAATAATTAATAATTAATTAACTAATTATTGAAATTTAAATTTTAAAAAAAATTTTTAAATGCGACCAGTGGTCACTTATATTTTTAATGAGGTGACCATCCGTTTTACGCCATGGCTTTGACCAATTGGTCACTTATATTTTTAAGCGACCATCCTGGTCGTATTTTAATCGAGCCAATAAGTGACCATTTGGTCACAAAATTCCGACCATTCTTTGGTCACTTTTTATGTCACCAAATGGTCACTTCATTGAAGATAAAATGCGACCATATGGTCCCTTTTAATGCGACCATTTGGTCGCATTTTCAAAAGTTTGACTTTTTTGCTACCAAAATTTTTTGCGACCATATGGTCGAATTTTTGTGACCATGCAGTCGCACAATTGAAATCCGACCAGCTTTTTAGCAACCACTCTGTTGGTCGCATTTTAGGTTAAAAACGACCATTTGGTCGCAATTTACTGGTCGCAATTTGGCAGTTTTTTTGTAGTGAGAAAGGAAATGAATATTAGATATGAGTAACAAGATGATATAAAATCATTATTAATCTTTAGTCATCTACATGTATCCATCGTCCATGAGTAACCTGATGATATAAAATCATGAAATTTAAGTTTTTTAATCTTAAAGATATTTTTTAATGTGGGTTACGTTAATTTCTTCCATTTCATTATAAAATTTGAATTTCCAAAATATTAGTTAAGAAAATAACTTTATAATAATATTGACATTTTTATTATAAAAATTGAAAGACAAACCACGTGCCCCACGTGCATGGCACGTGTGAAAAACCTAGTAACATTAAAGGCCGCTTGGAGGAAAAAAACATTAAAGACGCCTTTAAATTAAATGATTTAAATATAAATAAGCCTCATTTTCTTTGAGTAATTCAAAAGAAAAACTTCAAATTGTCAATTCTCACTATAAATGCAAACATTAATCACTCATATAGAAAATTGAAATCTTATTTATTAAGCCCTTTTCATCTTCTCATTAATTTTTTTATAATTAACTTTGCTGTGAGTTTGATATCTATTCATCAATACCATTCACAATTCTAAATCACAATTGTAATTTGAGAGTTCAATTAAAAAATAATAATCTTGGCATTTTTTCAACACTAAAAAAAAACTCAAGACTTCCATATACATTGTCATTCTCTTCTCATTTCTATAGTAGCATTGGTGAAATTCAAAAACCCAGGTTTTTTGTTCTTTTTTTAGCATATTTTATTCCATACAATATTGTTTGTGTTCAGTTCTTTCATTTTATCATTGATTTTGATGTCTACTATAAAATATGAATCATGATATGAAAAACTTAAGAAGAAAAAAGAATAGAGAAATTGATTCAATCTCAAAAAGGTTCTCTTGATAAATTTGTTATAGGTAGTAAAAGTAATAATAATGATGAAATAATAGAATCAATAGATGAGGTAAAATAAAAAGAAAAATTAGATGATAATAAAGTTTAAATTGGGGAAAGATTACAAGAAAATGATGAAGAAATCGAAAAAAATGAAAACAACAATCATACTGATAAGTGATACTAATATTTGTTATATGCATTATGATTATAATATATATGATCTGGGTAGATGGGAAAATACTGATTCTAAATTAAGAGACTTATTAGTAGAAAAAGGTCCAATTAGAGAAAGTAGTATAAGTTTTCCTAATGATGAAAATTCTAGACATTTTTCTAGTACCCATTATACTAAAAAGTTATCTAATGGAGAATAACATGAAAGGAATTGGCTAGTCTATTCAAAAGATGTAACGACTCGAAAATTGATAAGTACATTAAAATCAGAGAAAACAGAGGAAGCTTATATTTTTCGAAAAATCGGCATGGTGCCGTTTGTATTTCTGACTAGCCAAAGCCTGTGTACATAGTTCGCAAGCAGAAAAAGCAATAAAAACAAAGAAATACGCATCTCCTAAGTAGTTTAAGTCCCAAAATGGACCAAATACAACAAAATCATAAGATGCTCTCATGAGCTCAGAAAGAAGGTGCTAAAACGTGAATAACATGGTTCTAATCAAAATAAATTTCCATGCATTCCCTAGAATGCTCCAAAAGAAAGAAGTCCAAGTCCATCAAGCCGTCGTCTTGCGATCACGCGACACCACCACCTCTACCACGGCCTCGGCCTCTAAAAGTACCTGAAAAGTTAAAAAGTAGCAACATTAGCATAAAAATGCTAGTGAGAGTAAAGTAGAAGCATGTAGTCCTATGAACAAACTCCACATCGGAAGTCGTGTCCAAGGCCTGACACGTTCATTTCCTCCCAATCTTAACTCCCAATCAACAAGTCTTACAATTCGCTCAAGTTTCCAGATAAACATGACATTATAGCCCGTCAAGTATAGCAACACGATAAAATAGCTCATACACATAAGGAAGATAATGTCTCATTCACTATGCCAACACTGAATCGAAAGTAAACAAGTCACATGCCCAATTATTCAGAAACATCACAACTCGGTATATTGACAACCCGACCTGTTTCATCCAAGGTCCCCAATATTTCACATTTCACATAGTATATCGACAACCCGGCCTGTTTCATCCTAGGTCCCCTATATTTCATCAACCACGTAGTATATTGACAACCCGACCTGTTTCATCCAAGGTCCCCAATATTTCCAGTTCACACAATATATCGACAACCCGGCTTGTTTCATCCTAGGTCCCCGATATTTCATCAACCACGTAGTATATTGACAACCCGGCCTGTTTCATCCAAGGTCCCCAATATTTCCAGTTCACACAATATATCGACAACCCAGCCTGTTTCATCCTAGGTCCCCGATATTTCATCAACCACGTAGTATATTGACAACCCGGCCTGTTTCATCCTAGGTCCCCGATATTTCATCAACCACGTAGTATATTGACAACCCGGCCTGTTTCATCCTAGGTCTCCAATATACTTTCAAATCATTTGGTATATCGACAACCCGGCCTGTTTCATCCTAGGTCCCCGATATGCCCCTCATCACATATTCAATCTTTCATTTCCACTTTTCAATCACAATCTCATTATATATCGTTTCATTCGCATCACGATTCAAGTATTCAACACTGTCCTCTACTCATATTAAAGCTACTAACCAACATACCATATCTCAACCCAAAATCCCAAGGTCCCTCAAACAAGGTTCTAAGTGAAAGGGCCCTCAACATCACTATGGTATGAGTAAAAGTGGACTCTTCCAATCTCGTCTTCTCACTTATTGCCCAAGTCCACTTTCCTCGGGTACTCCCGAAGCATTCTTAATCTCGCCTTATGAGACCCATCTCCCAAAATCCCCAAATCCGGGTTTTTAAACCCAACTCCATGTATAAAGCACTCTAGACACTCGTTCTCACTTCCAAGGCCCAAATCACAAACTAATCCCATTTTAGGCTCTCGTCTCACAATTCCCTCTTAAACTCGATCAAACAACCCGTCAATGGAAAATGGTCATAAGACCACATACAACTACTCTAAACTCACCTTGGTCAAAGAATCGAGTTTCAAACACCGGTTGGACGAATTCACGAACGTAGCTTGGAACCTACAATTTAAATGCACCTAAAACACATTAAATTAACGAAACGAGCAACGGTCGACACGAAGCGGTAAAACAAGTCAAAACAGCCCGGTAATGGGTAAATAAGGCCCACGACCATGAGGGGAAAATGAGGGGAGGAAGAGTTTCCGGGTTTTGGGCATTTTAGGAGTATTCTGGGTTCGTGTTAAGCACTTTTTAGATGGTTTCGATCAATAGGTAAACTTAAATTAGGGTTTAGGGCTATAATCAACCACACCAATTCAAAGGAAAACAAAAATAAGGTATTTTCTACCATGACCAAAACAGTCCACGGCAAGGGAGAGGAGGGAATTTCGGATTCTTCATTTGGCTCGGTTTAAAGTCCAAGGAAAGTTGAGGAAAATGGTTCCCAAAGGTTTCCCAACAACATTTAGTAACAATTTTGAGAAGAAAGTGGAGGTTTGTTAAAGAAATCACAAGTTTGACTCAATTTCCATGAAGAAAAGTGTTGAGATTCAAAATCTAGGGCTTACCTTAGAGAGGTGGAATCGTCCCAAGAGTGGAATGGGTAGAAAGGTCTCAGCGAGAGCTTTCCAACGCATCCGAAATCACGCAAAACGGTCGAGAAACGCAGCCGGGCGACACTTTCTTTCTCTTCTCTTCTCCTCCTCTTCTTACTCGGGTTTGGGGGGGAATGGATGAGTATGTTTTGTGTTTTTTTGTCCTTTTATGACTTGAGGAAGGAGATGAATAGTGTTAAAGATGCCCAAATGACTAAAATACCCTCTCTTGAGTTTTCTCTCTACTTAAAGGAACCCGTCCTTGCTCGTAATTATTTCTATGAACTTAAGCTAGCTTAAAGGTGATTAACGATTATTAATTAGTCCGTTAATAATCATTAATGACCCGAACCTCTAAATATAATAAACGGAAATTAAATTCTAAATTAAACTAATTACTTGAACCAAATAAACTAAACTAAAATAAGGAAAATAAAACTAAAGTAATAAATAACTGAAATAAATAAATAATAAAGTTAAAAAAAAATTTCGCTTCAAAATAACGGGACGTTACAAAAGATTTTGATAAAGTTTATTGTTTTTGTTGTAAGTTGTTTTGGTATTGAATCTAAAAATAATGTACAATTAGGAAAGAAGAAATAAAAGATTGGAAAAATCTTAGTGCTAGATTTAGAAGTCATGAATCCAGTAATGAACATATTATTAAATATGATAAATCACCAATTGACCCAAAAGCTTAAGCCAATAGGTAGAGGTAAATTTAATCATATCATATCTCAACACTCCCCCTCACATGTGGACTTGGATAATTGCACAAGACCCAAACATGTGGAATTTAAATGGGGAGGAAATAAAGAGCAAATGACACAACGGAGAGTCGAATTTTGGGACCTCCTACTCTGATACCATATTAAATATGATAAATCACCAATTGACCCAAAAGCTTAAGCCAATAGGTAGAGGTAAATTTAATCACATCATATATATCTCAACACATATTACTAATATGGATGCTTGGGTTGATTTACGAATTAGATTGTTAAAAATCTTAGTATTAGACTTAAATTTTTGTTTGATATAAATTTTTTGAAGTCACTTGATGATGATTATTTAAAAAAGTATTGTATCAATCTTGAACATATACTTCATCATGATGCATCTTCTGATATTGATGGTTTAGATTTATTTTTTGAACTTAAAGTATTAAGAGAAGTGTTGCAAGACGAAATTGATTGTTGTGTTAAAATATTAGGTTATATAAAAAAAGTAAATTCTTTTCTTAATGCATCTATCGCTTATAGAATATTATTGACAGTGTCGGTAACAGTTGCTTCTGCTGAAAGAATTTTTTCTGAACTTAAATTAATAAAATCATATTTAAGATCAACTATATCACAAGAAAAATTAAATTGATTAGCAATTTTATCTATTGAAAAAGATATTTTGATGAATTTAGATAACAAAAATTTAATAAAAAAATTTGCATCTCAAAAGGCAAGAAAAATAATATTTGTATAAGATATTAATTCTATATTAAATGAAAAAAAAGAAAAAAAAAATCATAAAAGGCCTCATTTTAAATTTTGTCTAAGGCCTCGAATAACCTTGAACCGCCCCTCTTTACAAACCATAAGAATGTAATTCACAATCAGTCCTAAATACACCATTACATCTTATTAAGTCTCTCAAATATGGAACCGAGAATATAAAATTTATATCATCTCATTTTTCACTTAATGATCACCTCGCGAAAATTAATAAAAATATTCTCGTTTTAATACAATTATACATGTCAAGATAATAAATTTATAATTTTTTTTAAAAAGAAATTAAAATTTTCCTTATCTATTTTCTAGATATGGAAATGAAATCTCTTCTCATTTAGCGCCAACAACATTTCATTAGTATATATATATATATATATATATATATATATATATATTATATATATATATATATATATATATATATATATATATATATATATATCTCACAACATATTCCACCTTACCTTGACCACAAAATTATGGATAAGTACTCTTCATTTTCTAAGATGGCTTTCCTTTTACTCTTGTTAACTGCAGGTTTAGTTTCTTTTCTTTCTAACTTTGTATTTAAAATAATCATTTTATTTTATTTAATTGTTTTATTTACAATTGCTATATTTTGATAACTAAAATATTTTTGTGAGTGTTAATTATCATTTAATTTTACGTGTAGAATAATGTATTTCTCGTACTAAAATTTGATGGTCTTATATTTTTTAATTGATACACCATATAGATTTTAGATAAAAATTAATGGTACTCATACGTATTAAAATTATGGAGAAATTCAATGATATAACACTTTTTAAATTGATATTTTTAAGAATGGTAAAAGGTTTAAAATTATTTTAAAATGAACTTTTAAATTAATTAAAAAATTCATTTTCATTCAATTTTCCCTCTTGTATTAATATTTAATGACCAATATTATTATTGTATTATGTTTTTAATTTAGATGTTTTAAATTAAAAAACAATAAATTTTAAATTTGGTTAGTTTTTATGATTATGAAACTTTTATTAATAAAAGTTCTCATTGTTTTAATGAATGAAATTTTTTATTATTTTTAAAATTTATAATAAAAAAGAACGTCATTTTTTGAAATACCCTGTTCTTCTATTAACTATCAAGTTTCTCTAAAAAACAAGATAATATTGTTTCATTTATTAGGTGATGATTTTGAGTGATGATTGTAGGGTTTATGTTTGAAGTGGGTGTAGAAGGAAGAGGACCCATTGTCACGACAATATGCGAAAATGATGAAGAATGCATACCGTGGTGTTTTGGATCATGTCGAGCATGCGTTTGCTCATTCAATCGTTGTGGTTGCTCTCACTAAGAAGCAATAAATAATTAAATAAGACATCAGCACTCTCTTTCATACAGATCTTATACACAGGTTGAAACCTCTCGCGGAGAGTTTCTATTTTTAACGCCTCTTTATGTGTTAAAAGTCGATGCGATGAAAATGTCGATATGACTATGAAAATATCAATGTCGACAGAGATATATCAGTAAAAATTATTGAAATGATGGAAACTTAAATGGATACTTAAAATTAATCATTTAAAGTTGAATAACTGCTTAAAACAGTCATAATTAATCATACAAGTAAAGTAATGTTGTTATAAATGATATTTAACATATAGAGAATGAATTAAAAGTTAATAATAAATTAAATATAGAGAATGATTAAAAAAAAGATTAAAGGAAGGTGAGTAATCAACGATATTTGAGTAGTAGTTTCGATGGAGGTCGATAATATCGAAGATATTGTTTAACCCTATTCAAAAAGTTGAAGCTATATTTTAGAGACATGTCGACGAAAATATCCATAATCCAAGACAATTAATTCCTTATCAGTATATGACTTTAAAACTTTTTTTTTTTTTTTTCTTTTCTCGTTTTTTAGAGGGAAAGAGACATTTTTTGTCCCTGAATTTTCATTTGTTTTCTATTTTATGGCATTTTAATTTACGAGTTTTCATTTTACTTTCTGATCATTGCCATTGAAAATTTGTTAAATACTTAACAGAAAAATGACGTGGCACTGTTTTAATAAATATAAAGATGATGTGACACTAAAATATTATTATTAATATTATTTTAAATGATGTGGCAATTAAAAATAATTTTTTGATTGAGGGACATTTCTCTCTTCCTTACCCTCCTTTCTCTCCCATCTTCTTCCCCCTTCCCATATCTGTTTCCTTCAATCCAGTAAATTCCATTCCACCATTTCACCCCTCAAACAAATCTATACAATTTTTACCCTTAATTTATGATTAGCATTAGCTCATTAAACTACAAAACAAAGCTTCATCCATGGCCGTCGTCTAATTTATTATTCTACAGCTCATTTAATAACATACCTGTCAACTGTTTTTTATAATATTTTCAAATTTACCAGCTTTAAAAAATACTTATAAATATGTTATTTCTAAAAACAAGTATATCACTAATTGATTATGATAAATGATTGATTTGGTAGGTGATATATGCAGCAATTAGTTTTCACGTAATAATTGTTGATTGATTTTGATATTGACGTGTTCAATAAAAGTGATAAATTTGTAATTATTAAAAAAATATTATATTTATAAATACTATAATTTTTTTTCAAAGATTTATAATCACTTTTTTTAATTCATAAGTTTCCAGGGAAAAAAAATTGCAAAGTGAATGCAAACTATTTCATTCAAATGAAATTTGGAGGAGTTAAAACCCAAGAAATTGAACAAAATTATTGAGAGAGAGACCGGTATCCATTTTTGGGTTATTTAAAAATATCAACCAAAATCAGAATAAGATAAGATTAAGCCATAAGATAAATTTTTAAATGAATTTTTTTAACAAAAGAAGAAAAAAAAGAAGGGGATGCTTCCAAAAAATAAAAATAAATACTCAGGATAACTGTAAAATACACCCACGTAAATTTCCTGATTTATAAATTGTACTCATGTGTTTTAAAAATGCTTATAAATATCCGGTAAATTGTAACATGTATCCCTCTTTTGAGTTAGTTTATTGAAATTTCGGACATGTGTTTATTTTACGTATGTCACGTGTTCCAATTCCATTCAAATAATAAAAACAATTAATAAAAGTGTGTGAATTATAGATTTTAAATTTTATTGATAATGATATATTCTACAAATTATACTAATTACAATAATTTATTAAAAAAAATGGAATTAGAATACAAGCCTTACTAATTTTGATAAACTAACTGAAAGAGGGGTATATCTTATAATATATCAAACCACAAAGATATTTACAAATATTATTAAACCATAAAAGTGTGATTAGTTAATTAGGCAAACAACATGGATATAACATGCAATTATCCCTCCCTCCCACTAAATCCCTCAAATATGTAACCGAGACTAGAAAAATTATATCCTCTTAATTTTTCATTTAATGACCTTGTCAAAATTAATAACAACTTTTCCTCTTTAGTACGATTATATATGTCAAGATAATAATTTAGATAAATTCAGAAACAAAATTTAGATTTATTTTTAAAAAATTAAAATTTTATAATAACGAATCTGATCTATTTTCTAGATATGGTAATGAAATCCCTTCTTAAAAAAAATTTAATTTTAGTTTATCTATTCATTTTGTGAAATTCACAACACATCTCACCTCACCCCACCCCACAGAATCGTCGTTGGCATGGTTCAATTGACAGGGACGGATCCAGGATGTTTTGTTTACGGGTCATATATATATTAATTAAGCTTTCGACATCTTAAATTAAAAATTATATTTGAATTATAATATAGTCAATATTTTATTTGATAATAATTTTTTTTAATACATATACTAATTAACTATTAAAAATGGTTTGAGATATAATATTATTTATATATATAAGAATTAATATGAAAATTTTTTTTTTCAAAATTAAAAATTTTCAACGTATCCAAAATATGAAATTGTAATTTTTATTACGTTATAAAAAAAATTATAACCAATAAAAGAAATTTCAATTATTATTCTTATTTTTTAGGCTAAATTATACAAAATACCCCTAAAATATAGTGTCGGTTTCAATTTTGCCTCTAATCTTTTAAAAGTTTCAATTCTACCCCCAACTTTTTATGTTGTTTCAAAAATACCATTTATTGAGGAAATCAACCTTTAAAAAATATAATTTGTGTGCATTTTCGGTAAAATTAATGAAAATTAAGAGATTAAGTGTATTTTAGAAAGCTTTAATGAAAAAATAATTTTCCGAAGATATAGAGAGTGATTTTTCCAACAAATGATATTTTTAAACTAATTAAAAAATTAGGGGTAGAATTGAAGCTTTTAAAACGTTTAGGGAAAAATTGAAACCACCATGGTATAGTGGTATTTAATATAACTAGGTTTTTTACACGTGCACGTGGGGCACGTGGTTTGTTTTTCAAATTTTATAATAAAAATGTAAATATTATTATGAAGTTGTTTTCTTAACTAATATTTTGAAAATTCAAATTTTATAAGAAATAGAAGAAATTAGCGTAACCCATATTAAAAATATCTTTAAGATGAAAAAACTTAAATTTCATGATTTTATATCATCGTTACTCATGGATAATGGATACATGTAGGCGGGGGTGGGGCCACCTTATAGATTGGGGGCAATTGCCCCTCCAAAAATTTTAAATTTTAATTTACTTTATATATTTTTATTTGAATTTTCAATTTTGCCCCCAAAAATAATGCTGGTCCTCATTTTTAATTGAATTTTCAATTTTTTTCTTTTCAAAAAATCATGTTTGGTTTTTATATAGAGTATTGAGGGACATTTAACTATTTTAAAAATAAATTTTCTCATAATAGTCATTTGGGAACAAATTGGAAAGATTTATTCTTCATTAAGTACGTAATTATAGTTTTAAATAAATTTTTTAGTAGATAATAGTATTGTTTATTTTTTTGATAATTTTGTTGCGATCATTCATGATTATACATTGCATTAATATCGTTATTTTTATATGGCAAGATGTAGCGATAATATTAAGCTCAATATTTAAGAATAGTTTAATTTATTTTGATTAACTTAAAATTATATAACCAAACAAATGAACCATCAATTTTTTTTAAATAATAAATTATCTTGAAATTTGTTTATATTTTTGAGGACGTATAAACTTTTATATTTAATAATAAAATTCAACAAAAAAATATGTTTGTTTTATAATTTTATATTAGAGCATAAGTCTAATCTAAAAATTCTAACTATTGAATCAATTATAGCAATAAAAAAATGGTTTACTAAAAAATGTTAATCAATTTATAAATTATAATGTATAAAAATAGGTGTTGAGTAGACATTTTATACGACCCGCTCCCTTATATTTAATTTTTGCCCCCCTGAAATAAATTTTTTGGCCTCGCCACTACATGTAGATGACTAAAGATTAATAATGATTTTATATCATCTTGTTACTCATACCTAATATTCATTTCATTTCCATAACTCTATCCTCAAACATCCAGTTTTTGTTTTTTAAATTGGGTGTTAGTTCATCTCTATTTCCATGAAAATGAAAATTTCAATAAATTTTTAATTCAATTAGTGAGTTACAAAACTTTTCTACTACTCATTTATTTGGGGTGTTACAAGATGGGTATGCTATGTCCTTTGGTTTTGATCTTTTAAAAAATAATCACACTAACGTAATTATATATTTAAATTAGAGAGAGAATTGTTTTAGTGTGTGTTTTCCCCTGCTTGACCTAATCTTAATATAATAAAAAAAAAAGAATTAGGAAGGGAACGGTTTGTTAGAGAAAATAGTACACGAAAAGTTATTAAAAATTAATTTGATTGTTGGGTTTGATTTTAAATTTAATAAGTCTATGAAATTATTTATTTTATAAATATGACCAATAAATTATTACTAAATTAATTTTTGAAATAAGATCATGATAAAATATATTTGAAATATTTATTGAACGAAGACAATTTTAGTTTATTGTATTTAATTAATTTAATAATAAGAAAGTATATTTAGAAAAATTTAGATAGTATAAAATTTGTTTATTGTATTTGATTAATTGGTAATAATTGGTAATAATATTCAATTATTAATAATAAGAAAGTATATTTAAAAAAATTTAGATAGTATAAAATTTGTTTATTGTATTTAATTAATTTAATAATAAGAAAGTATATTTAGAAAAAATTAGATAGTATAAAATTTGTTTATTGTATTTAATTAATTGGTATTGTATTTAATTAATTGGTAGTAAAATGATTATTAATTTTGAATGATGGCATTATAGAAATTTAAATGAATTATAAGGGTAAAAATGGAAATCAAAAGTTTTTCCTTTAAGCCACTTTTTAGATAGTATAGATTTAACCTAATTTTTATAAATAAATTATCTCTCATTTAGTATTAACTTTTTATAAATAATATCATAATTATAAATAAAGATTAAAAAAAATAGATCTTATCAAAATAATTTTTTTAAAATTATAAATAAATAAATAAATAAATATATATATATATATATATAAATTAAAAAAATTGGGGAGACAAAAAATCTAGTTCACTAATGGTAAAACATTTAATTACTTGAATGTATCAACAAAATCTTTTTTTTCCACTATTCACTGGGCCAAGAGCACCCCCTCGAGTAAAAGCTTCGATGGCGGGTTAACCAAAATGAGGATCCCAAATTGTATGAGAAATTTTACCATTCAACTATATTCGCATTTTTTTATTTTTGATCCTGTCAATTGGTGCGACGGAACAGGGCCCCCGAACGTTGGGGGCCACAAATCTAGAATGAGTCATCATAATATTAAATATATAAAAATGAGAAATTATGATTAAAGTAATTTATTACATGTTGGCTTGCTTGATTCCCTTACTTACCCAAATCTAGCATTTTTATTTAATAATATTTACAAATATAGTATTTTTTAAATAATTATAAATTTAGTAAAATTTTACACAACATTTATAAATATGTCAATTTATTTAGTATTTCAATCAGTGATCAATATATCATAGTCAATCAATAGTTATTTATTACGTGTGAAATGATTACCCTATAACAAAGTTCTAGAAAAATAAAAGAAATAAACCAAACCAAAATAAAACATGGTATGGGATCGGATCGATCCTGGTAAAAAAACATGGTATGGGATCAGATCGATCCTTCATCGGACCGATCCTTGTGTTGATCTGATGAAGGATCTAGACTGATCTTGATTTCCCTAGTGAGGAAATTGGATCAGACCAATCCCAGACCAAGTTTTTTTTAATAGATATTTTTAACAAAAATTTAGTATTTTGTCCTAACTTCTTCATCCAGAATCCGTTTTGCGCAAGTAAGATATTGACTCCATTTATTTTTTTGATATCTATTCATTGAATCAAACTTGGTAGCAATCTCAATTGTGTAAAAAAGTTATAGGCAAAATACCCTTTTGAACCTGCAATGGCATGATGTGTTTCAATCCCAAGACCTAATTTTATTTTTTTAAATTCCAGATTTTTTTAAGATTCAAGTGAGAGATGATTTGAGTGGGTTTTTTGGTGTTTTGAAATAAAAGAAATGATGGTATATATAGATGATAGAAAGAGTTTTAAGGTTCAAAGAGTTTAAATTGGGGGGGTTTTTTTTTTTTTTCATAGGTGACAATAGCAAATGGTAAAATTTTTATAGAATGGTATGTGGAAGTCTAAAATCTTTTAACCCTAAATTTTGAGGGTCAATTTTGTAAATTTCCTAGAATAAATGCTTTCATTACCTATCACTAAATAACTAAAATGTGACTTGTAATAATTTATTAATTTTTTTTTAGATATCCCATCAAATTGTGAGACTTGAATCTTTAATTGTTAGAAAAGAGAGTATTAAAATCTAACTAATTAAGGTATACTCAATTTGACAAAAAAAAAAAAAAGAGATAATTTTAAATAATGTAGTAAATTTTGAACGGTTCGATCAATAATTAGCATTGAATTACATATTTTTTTACCATAAATAAGTTACTGATTCACACATTAATCACTAATTAACGTAATAAAAAATAGTATATTTGTAAATAGTTTTAACAATGATATAATTACAAATATTGCATCAACTATCCAATGAAATTTAAGAAAAAAACAATAAATTTATATTTTCTTTATAAAGAAACTAAAAATCTAAAAATAAATGACATATTTCCTTCCTAGATATGGCAATGAAATATCTTCTCATTTAATGAAGATGAAACTAAATTATCATACTAGTATATAAATATATATTATTTCAATGAAAGTTTACTACAAATACAAGTAATAAACACTAGAGAAAAGAAATTAGCAGCCTATTTGACCCAAAAATTATGGAAAAGGGCTCATCATCTTCTAAAATGGGTTGCTTCATGGTTCTTTTGCTCCTCTCAACTGCAGGTCTAATTTCTATCATTTCTCATTTTACATTTAAAGTAGTCATTTTATTTCTTTTCATTGTTTTATAATAACCGAATATTTTCTTATTTAGGGTCTGTTTGGTATAACTTCTCTTAAAAATATTTTGTGTTAAACATTTTAAAAGAAATATCAATTAAGTGTTTCATCTAAAAACACTTAAGTGAAGTATTATAGGTGAAATACTTGTTTATAAACACTTTTTAGAATCATCACAAATCAAAGATTTTCTCCAAAAACATCTTTTAGTATACTCAAGTGTTTTTAGATGAAACACTTAATTGATATAATATTTAAAAAATCACACTCAAAACACTTTTAGAGGAAGTTGTACCAAATGAACCCTTAATTTCATGTATAGAATATTGTCTTTCTTGTAATAAAATTTGAAACTCTGATCTTTCTAATTAAAAGACCATAGGTTTTAGGATGCCTCTATAAGATTTTTTTTAATTAAAAACTCCCTTTTTAAATTTTGGCTCAAAATGCTTTTATTTTTTTCCTCTATTAAGGCTCTTATATCCAAGCTCTCAATTCAATATGGGGTTTTAAGGTTAAATGTCTCTATGAAAATTTCAATTGGGTTGATGATTTTCTTTATGTGAGTAAGGAATTAAATGACTTTGAATTAATGGAGAATGGAAAGAAAAAAAAATAATCAAAGTTTTCGTCATTTGTCAGCCAAATTTCTTCAATCAAATCCTTAATTACGTAATGAAAATCATATTAAAAGAAACTATATTACAAGGGATAGAGTGAGTTTGGATGATTGAATTGTGTAAATATTTAAATAGTTTTTTTTAACTTATATTTAAAATTAGTTGATTTTATTTTTTCACCCCCACAATTTTTTTTAAGAGAGAGAAAAGAAAAACTTGAAGATGGGTTTGACGTCTTCGCCACATGGTAAGAAAACGGGTTTTAGAAACTCGTTTTTGACACCGTGAAGATTAAGTCAAAGATGGGTTTCTAAAACTTGAGTTCACTAAAAAAAAGATATTTCTCTAAACACTTTAAACGTTTGGTCATATACCTAATTACTTTTAAAAAAAGTTAATTATTGAAAAAGTCCTAGTTATAATTTTATTAACTTTCCACAAATTGAAATAATATTATTTAATTTTAGAGATGTGAAATATTGAAATTGGATTTTGTAGGGTTTGTGTTTGAAGTGGGTGTAGAAGGAAGAGGTCCCGTTATATCATATTTTTGCTTTTCTAATGATAAATGCAGCAATATATGTTATCAAGGATGCCCAGCCTGCATTTGCAAAAATAATCGTTGTGGCTGCATCACGCCGGGAATAAACCAACAACAACAGGGAAATAATTAAATAAATCATGAATTTTAAATCCCAAAAATACATTATATATAATGTGAAATAAAAATGAAATTTTACCTCTCTTTCTTGTATTTTTGTTCTTTTTCAATTTGATAGCAAAAGTTAATTTAATGGAATGATTGGTCTGCACACCAAGTGATGTCAAGTTGATTAAAATATCTACTAGATTCTAAAAGATATGAGGAGAAAAACAATGAAATGAAATATTTATAATAAAAAGAATATATAAAACTTGAAGAGTTCCTCATTATCACTTTTTCGTTTCTGCATATTAAGAAAAATACTTTAGTACTGAACAGAGGAATTTTTTGAAATTTTTCTATGTGTCACATTTCTGATGAAATATATCACTAAGATCTATGTATGCATTAAAATACTATATTTATTCCAAATGAAGAACAATAATATAAATAATAAAGGCTAGTTTTTTTTTTTTTATAGTTTTTGTTTGTTTAACTATTTAATTGGTTTTAAGTAAATTGATAATCTTTTGGTAAATTCTAAAATAGCATTTAAGCATTATATATATATATATATTATAAAATTTAAAAAAATATTATATCGTCAGTTTAACGAAATTTTCCCAAACATGGAAATCATAAATCAAAGGCAATGAGCTTAAATTAAACAACTTGGTTCATTTTCATTAAAATTTCAATGAAAAATTTGTTCAAACATTGATCGCGATCTTTATTCAAAAAAATTTTTAAAATCAATGTACTTTCTTATTTCAAAGTAAATGAACTAATCAGTCATATAAAAAAAAATGGTAAAAACAACATCATTGTTAAAAATCAAATCCCAACCCAAAATATCTAAGAACAATAGAATAAAAGGTCGCGGCGTGTAAATCTATTCCAACCAATCCACTCGCCTCGAACGTCATCAACCACCAAGCTCTTCTTTCATTTACCTCGAAAAAAATGTAGCGTCATGAGGCTACGCCCAATGAAGTAGGAAAGAGTTAAAAATAAAATAATGCCACGAGAGACTTTTCTAAGACTTTAAGTCCATAATCGGCCTCACCGACTTACCCTTTCACCCAAAGCTCTCTTAACTAAAAACATTCCTCCACATTATCTTTTAATCCTCAAATTAAAAAGAATATAAACTTTCGAAATAGTTCTAAACTCCCATTCTCATTTTAAAACTTTTCGATCATTAACTTTTCTAATACCTTCTAATCTCCTTTTTGTCCGCAAACAAAAAGAGACTATACTCAACAAGGCATTTAAAAACTGTTTTCACATATTTAAATCCTTTTGAGTTTTAAAATATTCTTTTCCATTGTACATATGGAATGAACCACCCCGTTAAGTGCTATAAAGTCGGCACAACCGTATAATCTCCCTTAACGGCAATATTCTTCTTTAAGCAAGGCCTTTGCTTAAAGCGAACCTACTATCACGTTACCCGAGGTATTTGAGTAACATGATCCAACAACATCACTACCCATGATGCTCAAAAAGCTTAAGCTTATTTTTCTCAAAAACACCCTTTTTTAGGCCAAATTTCCCTAAGAATAAATTCTGGAAATTTACCTTTAAATCACTCTAAAATGACCCAAAATCACCCAACAAATCACTTTGGGGTCACTCCCAACAACTCCCAACAGCTTTCAAAAGTCTAGAAGTGAAACTAGCCTAAACTAGTGTAGTTTCGCTCCTTTTTCGGACCCTCTAAATCTACTATTTTTCTATCTAAATTTCAATGCCATAACGGCTCTAAATACACTCCCAGAACAGCCCCTACACATATAGATTCACACTATAATCGATTCGAAACCAACGGTCAAAAATACTAGCCACCTAAGTTAAATTTTCCTGCTAGTGGGCACTAATCCTTCATATAAGGCATATATGTCCAGCAACTTATATCACCTTAAAACACCCTAAAATATGCTTAAAAACACCCAAAAACATTATAGAGAATATGAAGTTTCAGTTTCTCAATAAATCGATATCGATAGGCAAAATATAGCATGCTTTAAACCAATTTTAAACACACATCGAATCCAAATTATAACTTCTTTAAAACAGCCCATAAACCTCTTTATCATACTTTAATCACCCAATATCATGCTTAAAATTTCAGAGGTTAACTCATAAAGAAAAAGAAAAGTACAAGCCCGATAATATTTAGTTCTTAACTAATTTCACTCACCGTAGGTTCTTGAATTTCAAGATTTCGCTTTTCTTTATCCAAAGAGTTCCAAAACCTTGAACCCTAAATTGAAAAAGAACTTCTCAATTCTCCACCAATCTTTCACCAAATGCTTTCAATCGAAAAATACACCTACTACGACGAAGAAACAATCGAAAACCAATTAAATTTGGATAAAACTTAATAGGGCCGAATTCGTTTTTACCCCATAACTTTTCTACAGATTTTAGATTGCTGTGAAATTAGTCTCAATGGAAAAAGGACGAAAAACTGATCAGAAAGCACTACTTACTTGCGTAAATCGGAGTCCGGATGAGGAAGTTATGGCCAAAATACTTCTATGGGTTACATTTAGGCGAAAATTGGAGAAAAATGGAGGAGTGGAGGCTGATTTTCGGAAAAATGAGGAAGGAGGAGAAGGTTTTAGGGTTTAATCCCGGATTAATTTAATTACGAAAATGCCACTGCATTAAAAACGATCATAACTCATTCACGGGACTCGGATGATGATCCGTCAGTTGCGTTGGAACCGTAATAACGAGGCGATCAACATCATCTAAAAATATGGAAATAAACTTGTGATTTTATTGTTGAGATTTGAGAAATTACCAAAATGCCCTTACGAGAAAACGAGATAGTTCACATCCAAGTTATCAATCCAACCTCATTAATATCATTTGAGAAAATAATATTAATTTCATTTTTTTTATCTTAATTGGTAACGGGTCGTTACAAACTAACCACCTTAAAAGACTTTTCGTCCCCGAAAAGCTTCACTGCTTAGAATATAGATGATGATAAGAACTCCTCATATCATCTTCACGTTCTTAAATTGCTTCTTCATGTGTTTGGAATCTCCCTAAAACTTTAAGCAAATCAACGGTTTTGTTTCTCAAACTCTTATGTTCTTTTCCCAAAATCGTTTAGGTTGTTTTTCATTCCGCCTTTGATTGACTAGTTAGTTATCGATAACAACTCGGTTCTCAATAGCTTTCTCTCTTAACCTCATCCCAATAACAAGGTGATTTGCGTTTTTTTCATAGAACGCCTCAAATGATATCATCTTAATAGTTTCCTGATAACTTATATTATAGGTGAATTTTACCAAATATAATTTAGCAACTTAGTTACCACCAAACTCTAAAACATAAGCTCGAAAACATGTTTTCTAAAATCTTATTTACCCTCTCATTTTGACCATCCGTCCGAGGATGAAAAGCGGTCTGAATAGTAACTTAGTACCCAAGAAACTAGGTAAACTCTTCTCGAAATTTGACACAAATCTATTGTCCCGATTTGACAAATTAGTCGGTGGCACTTCGTGCAACTTTACTATTTCCACAAGTCACATTTGAGCCCAAGTTTTAATAGGATAACTCGACTTCCCTAAGGAATCGCTATGATTTGGTCAACCATCCATAATCTCCAAATTCTCATTATTACCCCCATAAAGCCATATGTAATAAAAAAAAATAATAAATAAATAAAAGTCCATTGAGATCTCTTTTCCATTTCCACGCTAAAACATCCAAAGGCGTCCAATATCCAGGAGGACTTCTTCTCAAAGCTTTGACTTGGAGACAAATCAAACAATTTTCCACCAATTTAAACACAATATTATTTTTCCTACCAAGCCACCAATAATGCTATCTTCAAGTCCCAATACATTTATTGCAACCTGGATGCACAAAAACATAGAACTGTGTTTCTCTTCTAACAACTCTCTCTTCAAAGTAACTTTCTTAAGCACACACAACCGTCCGCGATACGAGAAGACATTATTTGTGGAAAAGATGTAGTACCAAGATAACTCTCACTCAACAACTGAAAAATAACCAGTAGACTATTATATGTCCTTTTGTGCATCAATGATCTATTGTCTTTAAGTATGCACCACCATTGATCTAGACAAACTAGAAATCATCTACAAAGTCATTGATGTCATCTCACTGCTCCATTTTCAATTGTAGTCTACACCGACAAGCTCTAATAGCAAAAAGAATGAACATTTGCCACCATATTAACTTTTTCCGGATGGTACAAGATGTCACGATCATAATCTTTCAAAAGCTTCAACCACCTCCGATGTCTCTTATTCAATTCATTCTAAAAAGAAGAAATATTCGAGACTTGTGATCCGTAAAGATAAAAATATGTTCTTCATATAAGAAGTGTTTTCAAATCTTCCAAGCATGAACCACAATTGTCAATTGTATATCATGCGTTGGATACTACTCTTCATGCTACATTTATTGTATCAAAGCATAGATGATCACCCTTCCATGTTGCATTACTACACAACCCAATCATTTCTTTTGACACATCACTTTAGATATTCTAACCCCTAGAGTCATCTAGTGTAACAAGAACTTGTGCAAGATACAAGTCTCTTCTGAGTTCCCGGAAACTCTTTTCACAATCGCTTCTCAATCATACTCTCCCTTTTATAGGAAGCTTGGTTATTGGTGAGGTTATTCTTACAAGTTCTTGCACAAATCTACAATAGTAGCCTATCAAACCCAAGAAACTTGGAATCCTTACAACAATAGTTGGTCGAGGCCAACTACTCACTACTTCATCTTGGAGGGATCAACCGAAATACCCTCATATGACACCACGTGTCCTAAAAATGCAACTTGGTGGAAAGTCACTATTACTAATTTTGGTGGAAAGTCATTCATTCGAAAAAAAAAAAAAAAATCTCTCCAAGCGAGTATGTTATTCCCTGATCTTGAATAAACTAGGATGTCGTCAATGAAAACTATCACAAGCGAATCCGGAAATATTAGTTTGTCGAGGCCCACTGCTAACTACTTATTATTCTATGGGGAACAACCAAACTTTACTCATTAGATACTACATGCCCCAAGAAGGAAACTTTTCTCAACAGAACTCGCATTTATTGAACTTGGTATAAATGCCTCCATCTCTCAATATAGTCATCACTTCTCTCAAGTGTTTGCATTCAAATCATCTTTCCTCGACAATAAAAACTTATTCTTTATGGTTACATTATTGAGTTCTCGATAATCTATATATATCATCATCATTCATTCCTTCTGTTTAACAAACAACTCAGATGCACCCTAAGGTGACACACCTAAGTAAGTAAAACCCAAATCTAACAACTCATATAGCTGAGTTTACCAATTTCTTAAGTTCGACTAGGGCCATCCTATGAAGTATCTTTATGATAACGGGCGACATTAGGGATAACCTTTATCCGGAAGTCCATCGCCTGGTTGGGAGTAATCTTGATACTTTATTTAATTACACATCAAAAAACTCATTGGCTACAAACATTAAACTCAAAGTGACTTCCTCTACTGAGGTATCAACTACACTAGCCAAATAGGCTCAAGCTCCATCATCTAAAAGTTGTCTAGCCTGTAGCATCGATATGACTGCATACACATTTTTTTTACTATTCCCGTTAAACTCAATCATAACTTCATAGAGACTCTCAAAATTCACTTTTAAGCTTTCTATGAATCCACAGAAACCTATTTGTTGTGTATTTCTTATATTCTCTATGAAATCGGTCCTATTCATTCAGACCCCGAGTCTTTCCAAGTGCCTCTCTACATTTCATCATTCACTGAGGCACATGCACTCCTTGTGCAACGTTGATACTGAGAACCTACCTAAACCGTGGCACCTCAAACTCAAAAGGATCCTCAAACGCTATGTTATCTTTCTCAATCGAATAACATAAGAATTAACCTCATTCGATGACTGCATTGCTCTCCCATAAGGGGTTATTTCACGGCCTCAATCGCGTCCCCTACCTCCTAAACCCTGGCCTCATTCACGGCCCTTGTCATGTCCACGTGTAGCAAGTGGATGTATATTAAAAACATTTCAAACAAACACAAATAAGATATAACAACAATGCATCGTAGTTACATCTTATCTAAATGACTTAAAGCATCTTAGTACTCTCATTAATGGCATAGAGTAAAGAAAATGAAACCTGGTACCGATGAGTTCGTGGAGTGGCGGTTGGTTTAGATTTACGGCCTTGAACCATAAGGGCTCGATACCAACCGTATGACCGAAATTTTCCCAAACATGGAAATCATAAATCAAAACAATGGAAGCTTAAATTAAACAACTTGAGTTCATTTTCATTAAAATTTCAATGAAAAATTTGTTCAAACATTGATCGCGATCTTTATTCAAAAAATTTTTTAAAATCAATGTACTTTCTTATTTCAAAGTAAATGAACTAATCGGCATATAAAAAAAAATGGTAAAAACAACATCATTGTTAAAAATCAAATCCCAACCCAAAATATCTAAGAACAATAGAATAAAAGGTCGCCGCGTGTAAATCTATTCCAACCAATCCACTCGCCTCGAACGTCATCAACCACCAAGCTTCTTCTTTCATTTACCGAAAAAAAAAATGTAGCATCATGAGGCTACGCCCAATGAGTAGGAAAGAGTTAAAAATAAAATAATGCCACGAGAGACTTTTCTAAGACTTTAAGTCCATAATCGGCCTCACCGACTTCGAAAATACTCTTTCACCCAAAGCTCTCTTAACTAAAACATTCCTCCACATTATCTTTTAATCCTCAAATTAAAAAGAATATAAACTTCGAAATAGTTCTAAACTCCCATTCTCATTTTAAAACTTTTCGATCATTAACTTTTCTAATACCTCTAATCTCTTTTGTCCGCAAACAAAAAGAGACTATACTCAACAAGGCATTTAAAAACTGCTTTCACATATTTAAATCCTTTTGAGTTTTAAAATATTCTTTTCCATTGTACATATGGAATGAACCTACCCCGTTAGTGCTATAAAGTCGGCACAACCGTATAATCTCCCTTAACGGCAATATTCTTCTTTAAGCAAGGCCTTTGCTTAAAGCGAACCTACTATCACGTTACCCGAGGTATTTGAGTAACATGATCCAACAACATCACTACCCATGATGCTCAAAAAAGCTTAAGCTTATTTTTCTCAAAAACACCCTTTTTAGGCCAAATTTCCCTAAGAATAAATTCTGAAATTTACCTTTAAATCACTCTAAAAGACCCAAAATCACCCAACAAATCACTTTGGGGTCACTCCCAACAACTCCCAACAGCTTACAAGTCTAGAAGTGAAACTAGCCTAAACTAGTGTAGTTTCGCTCCTTTTTCGACCCTCTAAATCTACTATTTTTCTATCTAAATTTCAATGCCATAACGGCTCTAAATACACTCCCAGAACAGCCCCTACACATATAGATTCACACTATAATCGATTCGGAAACCAACAATCAAAAATACTAGCCACCTAAGTTAAATTTTCCTGCCTAGTGGGCACTAATCCTTCATATAAGGCATATATGTCCAGCAACTTATATCACCTTAAAACACCCTAAAATATGCTTAAAACACCCAAAAACATTATAGAGAATATGAAGTTTCGGTTTCTCAATAAATCGATATCGATAGGCAAAATATAGCATGCTTTAAACCAATTTTAAACACACATCGAATCCAAATTATAACTTCTTTAAAACAGCCCATAAACCTCTTTATCATACTTTAATCACCCAATATCATGCTTAAAATTTCAGAGGTTAACTCATAAAGAAAAAGAAAAGTACAAGCCTGATAATATTTAGTTCTTAACTAATTTCACTCACCGTAGGTCTTCAATTTCAAGATTTCGCTTTTCTTTATCCAAGAGTTCCAAAACCTTGAACCCTAAATTGAAAAAGAACTTCTCAATTCTCCACCAATCTTTCACCAAATGCTTTCAATCGAAAAATACACCTACTACGACGAAGAAACAATCGAAAACCAATTAAATTTGGATAAAACTTAATAGGGCCGAATTCGTTTTTACCCCATAACTTTTTCTACAGATTTTAGATTGCGTGAAATTAGTCTCAATGGAAAAAGGGCGAAAAACTGATCAGAAAGCACTACTTACTTGCGTAAATCGGAGTCCGGATGAGGAAGTTATGGCCAAAATACTTCATGGGTTACATTTAGGCGAAAATTGGAGAAAAATGGAGGAGTGGAGGCTGATTTTCGGAAAAATGAGGAAGGAGGAGAAGGTTTTAGGGTTTAATCCCGGATTAATTTAATTACGAAAATGCCACTGCATTAAAACGATCATAACTCATTCACCGGACTCGGAATGATGATCCGTCAGTTGCGTTTGGAACCGTAATAACGAGGCGATCAATATCATCTAAAAATATGGAAATAAACTTGTGATTTTATTGTTGAGATTTGAGAAATTACCAAAATGCCCTTACGAGAAAACGAGATAGTTCACATCCAAGTTATCAATCCAACCTCATTAATATCATTTGAGAAAATAATATTAATTTCATTTTTTTTATCTTAATTGGTAACGGGTCGTTACATTAACTTCTCATTATTATTACTAATGGTAACAATAATAACAAAGGCCAAAAAGAGTAATTTCATTTAAACTTGGGGCCAAAGGTAATGTTTTGAAACCCAACAATGCCTAAATTTAAACTCAACCTAGAACTCAAAGATGAGAATTTTTTTTTTTTTTGGAAATATAACCATAAACAATAAAAATATAAAATTAATATTTTTTACCATACCAATAATTAATGACTAAAGAGATATTGTTTGTAACAACCCGAAACTTTTTTTGCAAAAGAACAACCCGAAACTTTTTTTGCAAAAGAACAACCCGAAACTTTGGTAAGGGTGTTTTAGTCTTTTCTTCAAATTCAATCTAAATAATTTTATTTTGTGACATTCTTAATTGTCATATCATTTTGAGTTCAACGCAATTGACCGTTCCTCAATCCGAGTCCCGAATAAAAAGATATGACCTAAATACCATGTTTGCCCTTAGTTTCTTTAATCTCAAATAAGGGTGTTTTGGTCATTCTAATCAGTCAACCCATTGTTTTAACCTGGCCTAGCTTCCACAACAAGCTAAATGACCTTTTTTCATTTTTTTTTCTCTCCAGCTGCCGTAAAGAAGCTTTCATCAAACTTCTTTTTCTTTGAATCTTCAAGGTGAATCGTTATTACTAACCCCTTCCGTTCAATCATCTGTTTAACGTCATTAGATGTTCTTTTAGTGTCTGAAATTCAAGCTTTTCATGTTTGTTTTGGAAGCAGCTGCAAGAGACATGTTTATCATCAGAAAAATCGAGGATTCAATGTGTTTAATTCGAGAATTTTGGTATGTTATTCATCCTTTTGTTTTCCCCTTTGAGTTCCTTTTGATTTCGAACTAAATGGACGTTGGTTTCTTAGTTTTTTGTCTGAACTTAAGCTCGCCGGAAACAGCCCGTTCAGTCGCCATATTTTCGAGATCCAAGACGTTTTTGGTCGTTGTGATCGTAGGACTTTGATCTATAACACTTTTCGGTCATTGCCCAATCGTTTCCTCGAGTTAAGCTGTCGGAATTGAGGTAAGAAAAAGGAAAAAAAATACGCGTTCTTTGCTGCGAAAAGGAAGAAGATGACCGGTCCAGATTGGACCGCTGGTCAGTTCAATCAATCCAACTGGTCCAACTGGTCCAGGACCAATTTTCTCTTAATTTGAACCGGTTTTCGTCCCGTTAGTCCGGTTCTCGTAAAATTGACCTTAAATTAATGTTATTTCAGGTCTTGGGCATCGGTAGGAGTCTTTTTGGATTTATTTCGAGGTCGTTTGCTTGTTCAATTTGCAATTGAGGTATTTTAATTCCTACTTAGAAGCTTAAATTCAATTCATTGTGCTTTCTTGTTTATTGTACGATTGTAAAGATGTCTTGAGAGATGATTGATTGATTTTAAATATTATTATTATGAGCTCGTTTGATTTACGAATATTATATTTATATAGTTTATGTTCATAGATTGTTAAGTTCTATAATTAAAGCTCAATAACGGTTTGAGTTTAGACTAACACGATAAACTTCTATTAAATTTGTAGAGCTGGATGTTTAGCATGACACGTATCATGAGTGGCCTTATACCCCACTATGGTACATATATGCAAATTTAATAGTAAGCTGAACATAATAAATATCTATTAAATTTGTAGAGCTGCATGTATATCATGGCACGTATCATGAGTGGACCTATACCCCATTATGATACATATATGCAAATTTAATAGTAACAAAGAGATGTTGTAGGCTAAGTACCTACTAATGTTTGACCATGAGACAAGGACGAGTATCTTTACTTTATGACCGATATATAAATCTTTGATTTTGATTAGCTTATTTGAGTTGAGAGTTAACCTACTGAGCTAAAAACTCACGGTATTCAAATGCCCTGCAACCTTTTATTTTGCAGGTAATACTGGTAATAAGGGAAATTGAGGCGGTTGACGAGGACGGCGCTACACTTGGAGGCCTTAGGTTTTATGTCTGTTTCTTTTACCATTTTGAATACTTCATCTCTTGACTACTGAAGTCAGATAACTTTTTATTTCTTTTGTTTATTTCGATTGCTTTATGTTTTGTTTTAAAATTGGCGCCAAAGATAAAGACTTCGTTTTGAACTCTTCTTGGTTATTAATCAAACGCTTCCGCAACTTTTGATTTACTCTGGTTTATTTATATTTTAAAGGGACTTTCTTTATTATTTATTTATTTTCTGGATACTTCGAGTCGGGTCGTTACATTGTTACAACCTAATTCTTGTAAAATACAATACTTGGTTCGTCAGTTTACTTGTGGAAAATACAAATTATATGTTTAGAATGTGAACTTGTTAATAGATCCACGATAACAACTATGAAGATACAGTTGTAACTTTGACAGTATGAAGAACAGAACTTATTAGCAGCACATAAAAGATCAAGAGAAGGAAATGACACAATGAATGATTAATGTGGGAAACCAATCGGTGAAAACCCACGAGGCCACGCGTTCCTAGAGAAAAAATCCATTAGAAATTTTAGTATCGATATTATTTTTGAAGTATATTCAAACAACATGAACAAGAAAAAAAACTCCCTTTTATCTTGACTCGGAATAGCTCGTTTGTTGATGACGATTTTCTAATTGGAATCTACAAGCTCCCCTTGCAGATTTCTTAGCAAGAAACTCCCTTTCTTGGCTATAGATCGGCTAGTTTCTTCCACCGAAGATCCAAACTGAATTCAAAGACAGAAAGTGGGTTTTACATAAGAACACTTGCACAAAACAAACTCCTCCTTACAGGTTAATAGAGATTAGCAAGAGATAAAAATAGTGCAATATGAAAGATGTATTTATGTGTCCAAGACAGCATCATGCAAAGGCATTTATAGAGCTTCTTGGGTCAAGAAAAAACAGCCACACGGAAGACTGAAACAGAGAGGCAGATTGAGTAAAGCTCGGTTGATTTCCTGAAGTTTTTCCTTAAACAAAAATATCCAAGAATCAATGAGTTAAAGGCAAATCAGTTTTCTAAAAAAGAAAACAATATAACCGTTAAGCCTTGCTGGAAGGTTACTACTGTTGATACACAGAATCCTCAATCAAAGGAGTGTGATTTTAGATTAACCATGGTAGAAACAAGAGAAAGCTTGCAAGGAAAATCTTTAAGTTCATTATCTACCACAAACACACGGAGAGAATTTTTTACAATTGATTCTTCAACTAAACAGGGCAATGATGGATGAGCTGTTCAATAAACTTAAATGACAAGTGAGGAAGATGTGTCGTCATATGATAATATTACAAACCAACATTTTTCTGCCAACACAAGTTGACCAGAAATATAATATTATAATATTTATTATTAAACAACCATTTACCAAACTAAAAGGTCAAAACTAAAAAATGAAACTTTATATTTTTAACAGTATTGAATAATCATAGGAACTTCTTCAAATTTTTCTATGTGTCCTAGTTCTGATGAAACATATGAGTGAGATCTATGTATGTATATTAAAATACTATATTTATTCAAAATGAAGAAGAATAATAATAATAAAGGCTAGTTTTTTTTGTTTAACTATAAATTTAATTTAATTGGTTTAAGTAAATTGACAATCTTTTGGTAAATTTCTAAAATAGCATTTAAGCATTAAATAATTACATGATAAAATTTTAAAAAATTATATCGTCAGTTTAACTTCTCATTATTATAACTAATGGTAAAAATAACAAAGACCAAAAAGAGTTATTTCATTTAAACTTGGGGCTAAAGGTAATGTTTTGAAACCCAACAATGCCTAGATTGAAACTCAACCTAGAACTCAAAGATGAGAGAAGAGTTTTTTTTTTTTTTTGGCAATATACCCATAAACAATAAAAATATAAAATTAATATTTTTTATCATATCAGTAATAATAATATGATAAAAAAAAATACTTGATGAGATTTAATCTACTATAGTTGACGGAAAATTAATAATAATGACTAAATAGATCATAAAACTCGAAAGTAAATAGTAAGATTTAAAAACTCAAAAACACAATAAAATTGTAGTTTTATATTTCTATATATTCTAGACTTAAAACCGAGACCTTTGTTTCGTGGAAAATTTGCGGATAACTTGTTTATATAGCACACTTTTAGTTTATATCATAACCCTTAAATATTCTTATTTTAATGAATATATTTATAACATTTTTTGGGGGGGGATAATTTTTGTTTTTTTTTTTTTTTAGGGGGGTAAAATTAAAAAAATAATATATTAATTATAAATTTTTCATAAAATATGTGGGTAATATGTTATGGGTAATTTTATATTTATCTTGGGTTTTTGGAAAAGGGGGCGGGGGGGCTTGTTTCGTTTACCTCTCCAAAAAAAACTTAAATTCACTATGATCAAGTCCCCCCTCCTCCTTTAACCCGGGCTTGGGACCGGCTGCGTCAAGTATCGACGCAGGCGGAGTTGGGTCCGTGTCATTGACACCAGAAAAAAAAAAAACTTGGCAAGCAGTTCTTGCCAAGTTTTTGATCTTTTCCAGATTAATGGTTGATTCCGTTTTGTTTCTACTATCTCATCTCATTTCAAGATTGAGCAGAGAAATCCCACCATCGACAAACCAAAAACCACCCAACTTATCCAACACAAGTTTGATGGAATGAAGGAGGTTGCCATTAAGAAGAATATCATCAAACTTAAAACCGAACCAATTTTGTCGAGAACGTTACCGAATCTCGAAAATGAATTTCGAAGCAACAACCCGGAAAAGGAAACCGGCCCAAAACATATCACCATCATTACCTCTACAATGTTGAGAGATAGAGAAGATGGGATCTGGGGGCAGAGGATTAATCCAATGGCTGCTTGAAATGTGAGATTCGTACTCATCTTTCCGAAGCACGTCGACGACACGTTATTCGTTCTTGGGAACGTTTTGAAAGACTTTGATAATAATGCAGAAAATGAAATATGAAGCAGAAAGCAGAAAATGAAATATGAAGCAGAAAAGCAGAAAAGAAGCAGAAAATGGAATTGCTCAGCACACTTGTTGCTGAGGACATGAGTTGTATTATATAGGAAAGGTAAAACACAAGTGTCATTACATGAGTGGAGGAAAAGAAATAAATATAAAAGCAAAAGATAAAAGTACTAAAATAAACTTCTATTTTTCCTATATACTCTTAACACGTTTGAAATTCATTAACAACATATAATGGAAGTATGGTATTCCTTCTTCTTCCGGTTTGTGTTATTGAATGAATGGATAAAAATCTGGTAATAATATGATTTTGATGTGGGTTCAGTATTGAATTATTATTGATTTCGTTTGAAGAACGAGGTAGTAATTCGGATAACATGGTACGGGTACGAGATAAAGCATGTTTTAAGACATTGAGAAAGGAAATCGGTGGGTGGTCGGAAGGCTGAGGGGGTGGTGAATGGGAAGCCATTGTTATGTTGTGGATGGTGAGTTTTGAATGTTTCCCTCTTTCTTTATAGAATGAATGGTAAAGACTAAAGAGAAGAGTTTTGGAGGAAAAAGTTAATTGATACCAATATATTCTATGATTATAATTTAACCTCGTTTTATATTTGTGAACAGGGATGTATAGATGGTTACTCCATGGAAAGTAGTTAATTATTTTCTTGACTGTTACCCCACTTTTTTTTAATTAGAGGTCGCCACATAGACCCATTTAAAAAATATATATATTCAAAAATATGTTTGGGGTAGCAACTAAGCCGTTTTCTTTTCCATAATCATTTATATGTTATTTTATTTTTTATTTTTTAGGTAAGTAAAGATGGGTGATTACTAGTGAGCACTTGCGTATTTTCGATCAAACTATGCTTAATCAAGACTACTTTCGCTTTTCCTTCAAGTCAAAAGAGAGCAAGTGATTTAGAGCACTCTCTTTCTCTAAAAAAAATTACTTGTTATTAGGTAAAGGAACAAGGAGACAATGATGAAAAAGAAACACAGTATGAAGTATGAACCTTTTTTTTCTTTTTCTTTGTTGGAGGAAACTTCCTAAACAAACACCAAGTTCAAGCAAAGCCATTACTTGCTTTTGTGGAATTTAAGTGAATCGTATAAATATTTTTTTCTTGGTTATATGCCCCATGGAACTTTTTCCTTGCCATCGTTAATGGGCAAAGAAAAATATGAGTAAACATTACCACACCCACTTTTTACCATTACTACTTTAATTCTTATTAAATTACAAAGATCCATTATTGTTTATTAATTATTTTGGAATTGAGAACATATAAATATGGGTCATAACCTATTTCTACCAACTAACTAATGAAATGTGAAAACATTTTAAAAATTACCGAAGTAAAAGTCTAATAATTTACTGAAGCTAAAATAGGAAAAAATAAATCAAATTCACTAAAAAATAACAAATTATTTACCTATGCTTCAATAAATTATTGAACTGCAATTTGTATAATTTTAATATGTTCTAGTGTCACTACTTAGTATGAAAAAATATGATATTTCAAATAATTTCTAACACATAAATAGATATATTATTTACCAATTTTTTTACCCACCCAATTCATCCTCAAAAGTATTATTTATATATAAGAAATATTCTTATTATATTTATATAATAACTAAACTTAATTGATTAAATATCAATATTTTCTTTAATATGGTTGATGAACCTACCTCCCTCAGTTTGAAGTAAGCATTTTTTTTTTAATATACAAGTAATATTTTTGTTTTATTTACGAACTTGAACATAACTTTGGTGGTTAAATATAAGTTTAAATATTTCTCTCTATTTGATGTAGTATGAACAAAAATATTTTTACTTTAGAAATTGTCCAAAGATTTTTTTTTTTTTTTTTCGTAATCGAGTCAAGCAAACATAAGGACTTCATTCCCTCTTTATCTCTTTTTCACCCTTTACGTCTTTTATTATTCTGTTGGTCTCATTTCCCAGAAACTTCAAAAACCAACTGTGTGGAGTCTTTAATAATATTCTTTAGTGAGTGCTCTCTCAAAGCTTTGGAAGTTTCTGGGAAATTCCTCAGACAGACTTTCTTTCCTATCATTTTTGGTAAGAAGCAGCTTTTATTGGTTGAAAATCAACTCTTAATCAGCTATAAAAATTACGTCTAAAAAACTGATATTCCCCCGAAAGATTCTTCACATTTTATTCCAATGAAGAACACTAAAGATATATCTATGCTTTCAAAAACTTCCTTCATCCAACCCTTCCATATTGTCAATCCAACATGTTCACGTTCGAGAATTTCGACCAATATCTTGTACTGCATTCCGTCTTGTTCCTTCAAAACAGTCACCATTATTCTCATACTTCCTCATGAGCAAGTGAATGGAAATCCGGTGCCAACTTTAATCTTCAAGGGTCTTCCGTCAACATTTCACGCTTTTCTACTTTCAGTTATGATGGCCTTCTCGGGTGCATTTAACGCCTTGGTGCTTGCTGATAAGCCTAAAATAGCAAAGTTTTGCAGCTACTATTCCATGGCATTTATGGCCGAGGCTGTAGTTTTATTGATATGGGCTCTGTTGCAAGACAGTTGTCATCTTGAGATGATAGGATGAAGGAGAAACGTTTTGATGTTTTAAGTGCTTTGTTTTACCGTCAACAATATCATCAGTTTCAAGGGGAGAGGAGCATCTCAGACATTTTCTATGACAAAAAGTTCCAACCATTTGAGACTTGCACAAGTCTACAAGAGATGCATCAATCAAAAGGATCTCTTTAAACTTTTCAATGGGATTTTCTAATCCAAGACCTGATAGGCCTCTGTCACAATCAGAAATGTCATTAATTATGAATTTCTTTTTCATATATGGTATACATAATATCAAACTCGATATGTCGATTAAAAAGCTGGGAATATCTATCGTTCTAGTTCTTGACATTAAAATATACAGACCAAGAAATAAGGCTACTACTACACATTTGAATGATACCTTTCTTTGCCTCGGGCATTCATCGAACCTATAAATGAATTTTGACTGCTCAAATCATTTCAAGGAGACCATTCCCTGGGTGAAATAACCACAAAGCATTAATTATAGGAAATAAATGAGTTTCTACTGTGAGATAAACTTCAACAACATAAAGATATCAAAGTTGGGAATACAATAAAAGGTTACATTTGCCTTAGCCAGTTCGTATAATATTTTGGATCTAGTGATGAATTAACAAGGAATCTATGCAGGTGGTTAGGAGTTCAAACCTCTGTTATGTTATTTGGTCTCATTTTGTATTAATAGTTCAAATGTTGGGCCTTTATTAATATTCAATCTCACATGTGAGGGGAGTGTTGGGAATACGGATACCTTAGAAAAATTAAATTTAACTTACCTATAAGTATAAGCTTTTGGGTCTCGTTGTGTTTTAATAAGCATGTCATCTGACCCAAGACTTGAGCAACAACCAAATATATAGAATAATAATCCTTTCCTTCTCTTATTTCATCAAAATCAATGTTAGTGCAGGAATATCCAAGGTTATGAATAGGGTACCTGCAAAAAGGTGAATCACAGAAAAACAGCATTCTTCTCCTCGTTGGATCTTAACAAAAATCTGCTCAATGCGTTGATTACAGCGAGAGGGTTCTCCAGGTGGGCAGCATGTCCAGAGCTCGGGATCTCAACTATTTCATGGAGTTCATCAACTGGTTCATCCTTTCTCTTCCTGCCACTATCAACTTGAGAAAGAATTTGTTGCGCAATTGCCTTGAATTTTGTATCTTTCTCCCCAACAATGATTGAAAGAGGTGTTTTGCAGACTTTCAATTCATCCCATAATTCCCTATCATGTTGACGGAGGGAAAGAAACTGGATATTATTCATCAGCTTATACAGATATGTGACCTTAAATTAGTCGATATTCAACGTGGTGAGATTTTGCATAAAAGAAAAAAGAGATTCACAATTTTTTTATTAAAAGCTGAAAAGAGTACAAAAAAGAGGATGTGATATCCTAAAAAAGAATAATACAGATAGTCTAAAAAGAAAGCAAAAACAGCATATCCCTTACAATTACAAGTTAAAAAAAGTGATCCCAAAGCCTATGGAAAAATGAATCCAAAATTTAAATCTTTGATATTCCTTGCCAAAGAGTAGGAAAAGAAAATAATTCGCTCCCAATTCTCATTTATGTCACGCAAAAATTGCCACCAGAACCAATAATTTCTCCTAGTAGGGAGGCTTTCAAGCTCAGGCACATTACTTGCTAAATGGCTTGTCATGAATTTGTACAAATAAATTGACGTGACCATCAAAGGCCGCATGACTGTGACATTGGTGTATAAGGTATAACAAATAACAATGATAAGTGAGCAAACAAACAATTGAAGTAAAAATATCGATTGATATCCTTATTATTGACAGGGTGGCAAGTGCTTTTTCTCTCTCAATCAAAGCTGAGTTAAAAGACAGTAGAATCATCTGGAACTCGGGGATCTATGAGCCAGCTTCATATCACAACAACAAAAATTCTTAATCAAAGCTGAGATTTACTATCTTTCTGGCCTCTGTGATGGTCATTGGTGCCTTAGAGGTTGTTAAATATGTTAAATCACCAATTGAACCAAAAGCTTAAGCCAATGGTTCAAGGCAAATTTAATCATATATCTCAACACTCCCCCTCACATGTAGGCTTGGATATTTGCACAAGACCCAAACATGTGGAATATTTAAATGGGAGCAAATTAGAGCAAATAACATAATGGAGGTTTGATCTCAGGACCTCCTACTCTGATACCATGTTAAATATGTTAAATCACCAATTGAACCAAAAGCTTAAGCCAATGGTTCAAGGCAAATTTAATCATATATCTCAACAAGTTAGTGCATTTGTCATTCCCATATTATTGCTAATTGAGATTTAGATTTTAGAATCCGAAAATCAAAGAAGATTCTTCCCATTTTAAACTTACGGCTGCCTTCCAATGCTTAGATCAGACAGAACTTTTGCAAGACTGTGCAGGTCATCATGCTTCAAGCGGCTGGCAACAATCTGACTATAATGTGGATGTTCTCTAAAACTGTTAAGTTGGAGATTACAAAAATGGGCAGAATCTTAGTATTCATGGTGGTGATAAAATAAAAAATGCTGAAGGATTTATAAATTAATAAAGTCACCTTTTCCATAATTCCCCAGCATACCACCCATCTAGAAAACTTTGTAAGCCATAGACCTTGAGCATGTGTGCTCGAGAATCATCTTTAACTCTACGGATCCTTCTCGCCACCTCATCTTTTAATCCAGGGCTTCCAGATATTATAACAGCTCTTTCAATCTTCAGAATAGACATTCATTTTCTTAAAAATTTAAACATGATTGTAAACATAGAAAAATTAGCAGAATTTCAGGGGGGGAAAAACCTTATCACCAAATCTCAGAGCCAAGTACATGGCAATCCTAGCTCCCATTGAGTACCCTACAAGGTTAACTTTACCAGGACCAAAGTGATGAATCAGCTTAGATAGTACATCGGCAACAACCTCCATTGAAAAACATGGTTCCCTCAGAACATTATCATCATAATCATTCTTTTTTATTGTCGATCCCCCATGACCAGGGAGGTCAACAGAAATGCATCTGACTGAACCTGAGATTGCTTTCATGATTGTGATCCAGTCTTCACCGGTTCCAAGATATCCATGAAGAAATAAGAGCACATTATCCTGCTGAATCTCTAAACAGGTGGAATGTAAGAAAGTAATAAAGGCCATAATTATTGCTAAACAGGCATCACTGCAATATATGGATGCTACAAATGCATCAAGAGACTTGAGTTCTAGAAATCAAACTGTGCAAACAGAACTGCAAAATAAAAAATAAAAGAAATGTATGGGTAGTAATCTCCACCTCCAAAGAACAAAATGGCATCTTATAATAAAAGAACTCATCCTCTCATGTTGACAATGTACCATGTCAGCCATATGAAATTAGATCACAAGAGTTTGGAAACAAGAAGCCAATGCAGATTATGGTAAAAACCCTTTTCTACACACATATTATAGTAGAAATTTAATGCTGAAAAAATATATAGTTCCTATAACAAACATTTCTTATTTGAACAATTATACAGATTCCCTATATTAGTAACCAGAGGGGCAATGAAAATGAAAATGAAAATATTGAAGGATACTAACAAGTAACAATTGTTGACTATCAGATAAGAAAACAGCCGGAAATGATTGCTTCATAATGATTGCTTACGTTTTTTCTCTGTCCAATGTCTAGAACTTTTATTGAATAAGAGAATCCCTTTGAGTCTATGGTTAATTGGTACCGATGAACTTGCCCTCCAGTAAATTTTCTACAAATAATCCTGTCGTTGATTTCAAAACTTTGCAGAACTCGGTTAGCCTCAGCCACAGATGCTTCCACAATGCTGCTATGCGGATTGCGACAAATTCTTAGAGGATTGACAGTCACATCTTCTTCAAGCCAACGATAAGTTCCTAGACCATGGGCTATTGATGGGGCTGGTTGAATATTCATCACTTTTCTTATTTCTGCATTTTGAAGCTCCAGATAACAGGATAATTGTATATATCCTGACAAACCCACACCACTTTCAAATGCAGCACTAACAACAGCCATTTTTCCTCGTTGCTGCGCCCACCTTGCTACTAATGCTGCATTTTCAAATCCTCCAATAACACTGGGTTTTATAACCTACAAGCAACAATATAACATATATTTTAAAATCATGCACCATCTAAAAAGACTCCCGGGAGGGTCATTAAAATGAACACAAATTTTATTAATATTTCGTTACGTTAATCATATTTCTCCAGCTATTTTTAACTTGCATGTTCTTTTGATAGCTCTTTATTAAAATGAATTGTGTATATTTATATATTCTTTTCTTTGCTGCTCTACAGGCATGAAGTCAGGCAATTCATAAATATGATGCAGGCAGGGGGGTGTCAGTCTCAAAAGTGGAGGAGAAAGAGGAATGGGTAAGCATGGTTTCTATCCGCAATATGTATCAACAAAAGAAGACCTAAATCCGAAAGAAAATTAATAAGCCGCTGCAATAAAGAGCTGATTTCACTTTAATGCTTCTCTGATTGTTAATTTTCAAGCGTGTACATTTGGTCACCAAATATAGTTTTGAATATCTACTCTATTCTACATTCAAATTGTCACTTTTCTTGCACATCCTAGTCTAAGTAATGGCTAGTGAGTGAGAGTACTGCACAGTCACTTACTATAGCAACAATTCCTGGGTGAGCATACTTTGCAAGTTTTTTCACAGGATCATCTTGAATATCATCAACAGTTTCATCCAGTGCAACAGGCAAACCACTCTCTTCGCAGAATCTAATAATAGTATCTTTGTCCATAACAGGTTCCTGAGATAAGAAATTCGAGAGGAACATGACCGTATCAACAAAATAATGACCAGAATAGAAAGAAATAAACTAGACTTCAAAGAACATAGCATGAAGATCAATCTCGTACACATGCGACCAAGTAAGATGAGATCTCAGTATCTCTTTAAAAGTGAGAGAATGTCAACTGTCACAAATTTTTCAAAATGGATGAGTGATACAATCATATATTCTCCATTAGTACCTCAATATACTGCAGGCCACAGTCCTTCACCAAAGAGCCAAATAGAATAGCATCTTCATAGCTCCACTTCCGATTGGCGTCAACACGGAGTTCAATCTGGTAGCCAAGCTTCTTCCTAACTTCCTGTACAACTGCAGCATCATACATGACATTCCCTTGTCGAGCTACCTGAAGTAAATTAAGTATTAATAAATAACTAAACATAATTTCTGTAATCCATCAAACCTTAAGATACATGATAGTGAGAAATTAAGAGAGAGAGAGAGAGAATCTTCAGAAAATGATGATAATATAACTTGCCTTTAACTTAATAGCAGTAAATCCTTCTTCAACCAGTGTCATGGCAACATGAGCAACCTCTGAAGGAGTTCCACTGGAATCCAACAGCCCACAAATACGAACTTTTGATGAGCATGTAGAGCTGCTTTGTTCATGTAACTGGTACTGAAATACGTTCAACAAGCTGCAACCTTTTCTTCTTGCTATAGCATTGAGGACAGCCATTTCCAAACCACATCGAACACTTGGATAGATTGAACATGGCTGTACAATTATGATAATTATTTTAGTGTTAACTCAAAATCAAAGAAACACGGTTAATGATGAAAAGTAGTTCTCTTTTGTTGAACTAAATTTAATCAGGAATATTGGATAGGCTGGAAAATAAGAGCACCTACTGGTATTCCGAGTTCATGGTGTATCCAAGAAGAAAACGAGCCCCGCAGCAGAGGAAGGAAAATGCTGATCTTGGCTCCCTTTAATACGTGAAGAAGACACTTAAGTTGCTCTTCAACGTCTAGCAAACTTTCTTTGTGGATATCAAGGGGTGAAACCTGTTGAATAGTTACTCATAATTAAGAAATATACCCACCGTTAACTTTTCTAAGGAGCTCATTAGGAAAATAATAGGAAATGGGTAGCACTTTTTAAAAAATATTCGCAAATTCATAGCAGGTTTTTTAGTGTCAATCAATGATTGACTATGCTCAATGGTATTCACTCTACGTGATGACCGTTGATTTATAGGAATCACTAATGTCAGTCACGCACATAAAATCTGTTGTGTTTATAAATACTTTTTTAAAATGTTATATTTGCAAAATCCCTAAAATAATAAAAATAGAAAATTGATTAAAACTGAACTTTGAGATTCCAGTCACATAAAGAAGGCACTCAAGTTGCTCTACAAATAAATCAAAGCAGAACTTACCTCGCCTAGCCCAAGACTTCCATCCTCAAGAAACAAAGACAAAATAAAACCTTCTCTGTAAAATGTCTGATTGACTTGGTCAATAGAAATAAATGTAGTTGTAGGTGGAGCCCGTAGCGGGATTCTATCACCCAAAGAAAGAGGGGACAGATATTTAATCACTAAACTCCTCTAATTAGTAATGATCTATCTTCTGACATATAAAACTTAATAAGAGTTCATAAAAAGAAAAAGAAAAAAACCTGAACAATGTGTATTCCATTCTACAAATCTTGCAAAGGGGGAGCCCACGTGAAAGAGACTCTCCAACGTAAAGCCTAGAGAAGATGTTCCAACCATGATCTGCCACTTGGCAAGTGAACTTCCTCAAGACACTGAAACGAAGACCATAAATCTCAGCAGAAAATGACAAGATGTAACCTTGAAAAAGATCCCCCCCCCCACTCCCATCCCAATATAAAAAGGGGAAACTAACACTCGGAGGCTATGAAGCACGGATACTCTACGTATCCGTATCCGACACGTGTCGGATACTCAGACACTCTAATACTTCTTGGACACGTATCAGAGAAAAGTAATATGAGCTGAGATTGAAAAACATCAAAATCTTTATTTATTTTACCTTTTCTTTCTTATTGTCTTTCTAATATAAATATCATAAACTAAAATAAACAAATTTTAATGTGAATATCATTGTAATGTATAAAAATATTCTAATATATTTAAAAATTGTATATTGTAATCAATGTGTCCTTGCCGTGTCCGTATCCTAGTTTTTAAGAAAATGGCGTGTCTCGTAGCCGTGTCCGGAATCCCGTATCCGTGTTTGTGCCTCTTAGCTCTGAGGAATATGAATGAAATAATAATTATTATAAAAATAAAATAAGTAAAAACCTGTGGAAGGTGGCATTGGCATCAATAGAACTTTCAACCTCGATGATGCAATCTTTTTCTTCACGTTGAGACATAAATAAAGCATCTTCAAGTTCCATCTTCGTCCGTACATGCAGATGTTTCAGACTGTATATCTAGCAATTTTGAGTTAAATGAAGCAAGAACTGACACAGGTGGTAACTCTGAGATGAAGATAAGCATGAACAGCAAAGAAAAAATCATATTTTTCTTCAAATTTTACACCAAATTGATTGACTCGCCATTCTCTACATTATCATCACTTATGAAGGATTTCCACCTGATTTTCAGTTTGTGAACTATTCAAGATTAAGATGCTGAAGTTAGGAATATAAAATACTTTCTGAAAGTTGACTACTCACATAAATCATTATGAATGCCAAAGAGAATGTTATATTTTGCACCTTAGCAATTTACAAATATCAACTACATCAACCGCTCTTACTTCCTTGATGCGGGTTTGCACAAAAAATAACAAAAAAAGACTTCAAAGAGAAATGAATGAATGACTACCTATCTAGTATCATTTCTTTTGTGATCATCGATGACAAATGTAGTAGAAAGATCAAAATTTCTAGAGGCTATCCCTTATCTTCATTCCTCTTCTTCATTGTATTTGTAGGTAACATGCTGAGCTTCCAGATAGAAAGAACAATTTCAGTACTGTAAAATGGTTCAACAAGGAAGAAGAAGTGAACCTCACACATCTTCAATTTACACATGATATCTTCTATTTTGCAAAGAAGATTTTTCCAAATTTCACCCAAACAGCCCCGCAGTAATTTCTTGATTTGTTTCAAAAAATTTGTGGTCTGGAAGTTAACCCTCAAAGAATTTAGTGGCCAGTAGCCTAGGATAAAATGCAGGAAGAAGTGGATGTTGTGGCAAATTGTTCTCTTGTAAGAAAACTTACCGGTCGATACTTTATCCCGGTATCATCCCAAACACTATCTCTCACTTTTCAAAATATCCTCAAGAGAACACTTAGAAGATTTGAAAAATCATGTGAGGCTTTCTTTGAGAAGGCCAAATTTAGAGCAAGTCACCTAGCTAACAAAAAGTTCATTATTGTCCTTGGGTGTGTAGGTATAGGGATTTTTTTTTTTTTTGGATAAGAACATACTAATTTCATTAATAAAAGTAGGAGGTAGAAAAGGGGTGATTAGGGAATCACCGGGAAGCCAAAGGATTACAAAAAAATTCCTCCAATTGGCATTAATCATAAAACAATCATAATTACAAAAGTTTTTGTCAAGAGTACTCCACTGAGAGACTTTAAATTTCATGGTGTCCCACACTTCATCATTGCTTCTAGATTTGGGTTAGGGTTTAGGGTAAGGTTTTTTATGAAATGATCATTTTCAGCAAGTAAAATATGAATTCTTTCAACTCATTGATATGATCGAATTCAAATAATCAAAATACACTGCTAAGATACAGAAGCTTAACTAATTATATTAAACGTGCAGTCAATTTTTTCCCTATACATCAAAAAAGATTCAGTTGTTTAAATGCTAATTTGATCATAGAACTATATAAACCAATTATTTTTCGTTATAACGCTTGAGAAAATTATGTTCAAGGGTGAACTTAAAAAGATAGGAGCATGTTATGTGAAAACTCAATTACAATGTATTATTACTTATTAGTTACATGCATGGTTCTTACCCATGTGCCACACATAGGCTGCCAAGTGAAATTTTGTGGGTGGTGTAGAAATACTGATCTAGTATTGCTGGCTCTACTTTGTCTGCAATAGGAAGGAGACTGAAGATTGCCCCGCCATTATTATTGATCACAACTATGGTCACCGGTTTCCTCATCATCCTTCAAACGCAGAAAGTTCTCAACGATTAGAATTAACATGTTTTTTTATTGAAGAAGGCAATACAGGCTGTCAAAAAAACACAAACTTTTAAAAAAAAAAAAAAACTCTTTAAAAGGAGAGAAGAAAAACTATACAAACAATATAATGAAAAGGGAAAGGGAAAGGGAAAGAGAAAGAGAAAGCAAATAAAGCATGTTAATACTTGAAAAATAGAAGAACAATGAAAAGGGAAAAAGAAAACAAACAAATAGTCTATTTACCATTACACAAGTCTAAGAGATTTTCTTTTCCACTTTCATACCTCTGGTTTAAAATTGCCAAGCCATTTGTATCATGAAGGAAAGAAACATCGCCAACTACACAAAGCACCTGAACATTGGTCAAACTTAAAAGATTAAGGTGGAGAAAAGAAAGAAGAAATACTCATATATATTCTTATGTAAAAATAGATACCCATGTATATGAAATCACTAGAATAGTTTAACACTAGCAAAAACAAAGAGTACTCTAAAAGAAAAACAAAACTACTATGTCCACAGAAATAGTTTGTTATTAAAAACACAAACAAGTTTCAGGTACGTATAACTGATATTGGTCTATGTAGATTTTTTTTCTTGATAAGAGGTCTATGTAGATTTTATACTTGCCAGTTCTATTATATTTCAGTTCACTGGAAAAATTGCTAGGTCAAGATATTCTAACCACAATAAAAGGGAGATGGAAACTCCATTATCTTTAAATATAAAATCAAATGGTTATGGGTGTTACATTACATATAATAACCAATAAGCCTAGTAAGCAATCTTTAATCAGATAAAACTGTATATACAAATTCTGTTGACGTACCCGTTTGTTGCAGCCAACAGAAAAACCAACAGCTGTGCTAAGAAGTCCATCAATACCACTGGCACCCCTATTTCCAGAAATCCATGTCCAGCAGAATGGTAGTTGTAAGTTTAATGATGTAGCAGCTACATTGTTGCCATATTTTGACCAACCAAGAGCATACATGTCTACATCACGGATTGGCATGCTGTTCCCCAAGAAGAGGGCAGAATCAAATGGAAGGGCCTCTGAAATTACCTGAGCAACTTGTGGCTCAGATAGGGAGTAGTTAGCAGAAACCTGAAATTTTATCTCCCACTCAACCTGTAAAATAAACAAACTCATTTTACAAATAAGAACTAACTAGAAAGTACAACCATGGATATTTATTGGGTTATGCCTTTGGATATTTGCTCTCTTTTCCATCTCCCCTTTTGGATCAAGACGAAATCGGAAGGGCACTTTTTGGAATTGTGTTGTGTCGGCTGTTTTTTTGGGTAATTTGGATCGAAAGGAACAACCGCATTTTCAACAATATGGCTCGTGACCGTCATCATATTTGGGATAGCCTTTTGTATTTTATTTACTTATGGTCTAAAAACAATGCCCACTGCAGTATTCTATTCTCTAGCACTATTTTGGCGATTTTTATTCTAATCCAATTGTAAAAAGACCATATGTTGTGGTTCTAATTTGGCAGTTTCCTCTGAAGCCTCTCACAACTGAGAAAAAGAAACAAAAGAGCATATTTAAATAATAAGAACAACGCTCTAGCTGGAGATCAATTACCATCATATTCACTGCTTGTAAAGTAGCAGCCCACTTGCTTCTGTTACAAGGAAATTCAGCTTTAAGTAAACAATCCACAAATTCTAGGACAGTGCTTTGAATTCTATGAGTCACAATATGTGATGGATCATGACGACGTGGATGCTCATCAACCACGATATATGAACAAGGGTTGCAGTCCTCGAGCATCTTTGAGACACGCTTGCTTGTTACTCTGCTTCCGATCTGTTAATAATTTGAAATATCAAGTTAATTGACAGAAGGAAGAAAAATAAAGGTAACAACTTGAAAGTTTTGCCCATGCAATCTGATCTAGCCACAATTTTGAAAGTGACGGGTGTTACTCAGAAGTTACTATTTGTTTCATAACCTACAACTTTTTTTAGAGAAAGTGACAGATTTTCATTGCTATGAAAAGAAAAATAGACCGGGAGAACCCGAGAACCAATGGAGATTACAAAAAGTTACTCCCGGTAACATGAATAAAAAAATAGCAATAATTTCAAAAGCATTAAAGCCACAAGAAGAGCCCTTAGTGTTCTATGTCTTCCCAACCATAATCTCCAAAAAATTGCAGCACCGGCATTGCACCAAATAACTTTAACCTTTCTTTTGAAAAAAGTGCCAAGGAAAAGTTGTGTATTTCATAATCATAACCAACATTACAACTAAGCAACCAAATCCCAATCATACTAACAGACTTAGTTCATGTTTAGCTCAATTCTTCATGAAAACCCTTACAGATAACATATTCCACAATTATCCATCATCCTATATTATTTGAGTTTCATAACTCACATCCTCTCAGCAATTATAGACTACTCTAATAAAAATTGATAATGATAAAAAAAAAATGCACCATACCATCATTATTTTTACCAAAAAAACGTACTAGTGTATGTCACAATGTCAATACCACTTGAGCAATAGAAATTGAATTTTCTGTACTCATTAACAGCATCTGTAACATTCTCAAAGCCTAAAAAAAATTCCATGATATTTTCCTTTCTACTTTACTTTCACACAGCCTTCAATGAAAACCACATTAAAAGCATGCAACGTGCTTTCTCCAATTTTATTGATTAAGGACACTTTTGTTTTCTGAAAGACGGCATAAATTATGGCAAGGTTGAGCGGAAGGAAGGTGAGAATGAGGGATAAGCATTACCTGAATAATCACGTCAAACTTTAGCCATTTTCTCACGGAATCAGAAAGCAATGCGTGATCAAGGTGATCGACAAAGAAAAGGTTTTTTTCTATTTTTAGAAAGGGAAATAAAGTCTTTCTCAACCGCAAACCAGACAATGCATCAGCTACTATAGGCCATGAAACATGTCTGGCCAACAGTGAAACAGCCCATATCTCATCTTCCGAATGAAGTGCTCCAACAAGTAGAATTCCATTTCTGGCTCCATAGATTATCTTTAAGACTTCTGCCATATTTTCAAAAGTACCATTATATACTTGAGAACCGCGTACTTGAATATACTTGGTAAAAGCTTCAGTGCTTGACATCCAACTGCGTAGTCCATTTAAGCAGCTCAAATTCCACGGACTTGGACTACTTTCCAGTGGCTCTCTGAATTGACAATTTATGTGAACGGGACCACATGGAGAATAGGTTGCCCAATATACAGCAGAATCAAGAGTGGTAAGTACCATTCTAGCAGGAATTTCATCAGTGGGGGCAGGAAGATTGAAGAAGAACCTCACAAATGAACCAAAATGGTTTACCTATTGACAAATTCAAATCTTTTACATTCAGACAGACTAACAAAAAGTTATGAGTTAAATCCTTATTATGGACGGCCATGAAACCACCAGACAAGGAAAAAACATGAACCAAACACTCAACACAGAAAAGTGAGTCTTGTCAATATCCTGCCATGTGATAGAAGATGTCTATCAGCTATTCTTAATAATAGTGAAGGAAGATAATAATGAGCGCTATTATCACCATTGTATGCATAATTAAAAAGCCTCGTTGTTACTTGGCTATTGAAGATATAACAATGTCTTCGATATTGACAGAAGAAGACAATTTTATACCTGCAACATCATATGAGCACACTGGATGGATATTATATGGATATACCCACCCATTAATCTACTATAACATATATAAAACCACGTTAGATTCTTTTTAAAAAAATACTTATATGTGTCAGAAGAATAAACAATAACAGATAGAAAGCATCAGGCAAATTAATTAAGTTAATTCTTTTAAACCTGATTAATAGCTTGGTTTGCTCCTGCATCTTGTAGCTCCGGGGGACGATCAGCTGTGAGCAATAAAAGAGGAAGAAAATCTTGACTAGCTTCAACAACCTACAGAAAAATTCATATTAGTTAAGATAAAAATATGACAGTTTCTCTGCTGTGGGCTACTCAGATAGCTAATTGTTTGTATAAAGCCTTGTGAGACTGCTAGAAATAGTTTCATTCGTGACAGTTAGGAAGGAAATTTTTGTAAATGTTGTTAGTTGTTGAGTGATTATAAAGCTAACTTCCTAATTGTCTCCACATCTATAAATATTTTCCAAACTCTACATATAAAGAGCTAGTTGCATTACTTGAGATGCTTTTCAAGAAGTCCAAACTACTCTGTATCAAAATTGTCATTAGAGCTTCCGCTGTCATTTATAACCCACTGAAAATGGTGAAAGGAAACCTTCCACATCAAGTAGGACAGGAGATGAAGGCTCTATTAGTGGAAAATCTCAAGCAACTGTAATCAAATTACAAAAGGACCTTTTCCCGTCAGAAGAACTACCACCAAGGGCTGCTGCAATTGAAGAAGATTTGGTTGCCTCCAGTTAGCAATTTGTAACCTATCTCAACAAATTACCACAACGAAGGTGGGCAATAATTTGGGAAGGATTGAAGACGAAAAATGCATTAGCAACCAAGGGGGCCAAATTACCAGCTGTGATGCATATTTACCTTGAGGTGATATAGTTCCAGAAACTTTGTTTCTTGATAAACAGGTGAATAAATTTCAAGGTAACCTGAGGCCCCACCCCAACAGTGAAGTATTCAAGAAAAGTCTGGAGAGATTTCTTCAAAGGATTCGACGAAGACAAAGTAATCAATTGGAACCAAGAATGACCACACAAACTTCCTAGGATGAGGTCACCAAACTGCAAGTTCAATGAAAAGATGAAGTTGTTTTGAATAAGAAGGATTTCTGCACTGGATTAAAAATGTAGAACTTATTTTCACTGCATGGAAATACCAGGATAAAGAAAGGTAAAATTGGTGGCATATAAGCTGAAGTTAACCAGCCCAGCTTGGATGGATCAACTGAGTTACAACAGGAGGTGAATACGTAAACCTGCAGTACGTTCTTCGACCCAAATGACTAATGAGACTGTCAATGAACAAGAGATTCCTCCCACATCAACTATGAAAGTAACTGCAAATTGTGGCGAGATTGCAAGCAAAGGGCTTAAGACAATCAGCAGATTTGCAGAGTCGTTTCAACTTGATATTAGAAACAACTTAGCTGAATCTTATAACCAACAAATCACAAGATACAACAAAGCTTCAACCTGCAGTTTGTGACTCATAAAGTTTATATCATGCCTATTAGCTGTCTCTTATCAATGTTTTTAAAATCCCTTGAGGCTTACGCCTCGAGGCTCGCCTCAAGGCGAGGCATAAGAAAAACGCCTTAGATCTTACGCCTTTAAGGTTCCTGAAGAGGCTTTTTTACTTACACCTTTGGTACTTACACCTCGAGGCTTAAGAGGCGTACGCCTCACTGATAGGAAGCTTATTTAAGGGTTAGAGCCAAACCCCAAAGCTTTTGTTTACACCTACAAGTTTCCGGGCAAACGCTTTTATATTTCTGTATTTTTTATAAAATATTTGTAAACAGTACAAAATTTAATTCATTTCCTTTCTCTCTTTTTTCCCTGTTTATAAATACATAAAATGTTTAACAATTTATTTTTCCTATTTTCCTCTATATTTTTCTTAAATATTTTCTCTCTATTTTATTAACTTTTAATTGTATATTTTGATGTATATATAGTACAGATTATACAAATGTGTATATTCCTCTATCATGTTATTAATGTATGGTATTTTTTAGAAGAGTTGTTAATGTGGGGTGTTAAATATTTAGTTTTTTTTTTCTTTTCTTAATAAAATGAGGCTTACGCCTCACACCGCCTCGAGGCTTACGCCTCGCCTCTCCATACCAAAACGCCTCAAGGCCGCCTTAAGACTTTTAAAACATTGTCTCTTATAAATACTAATTATTTTGTTCATTTTCACCAAAGGTTTGAGTATGACATGGTTCAAGTGTTTATAGTTAGGAGATTAGAACGTTTGAGGTCCATATCCTTATCCACTGAAATAGTAAGAACTTCAGTCAATAAAACGTTTTTTTGGACATACAAATATTTCGTGGCATATAGGAAAAAAAGTATGTTAGTTAGGAGTACAAAATATTTATTTTTGTGTTTTCGAGACCAAAGATTTCATTTTCAGTTATCCTTTCAATTCCTTTATTTATTTTTCTTCAAACTGACTGGAGAAAGAGCCAAATTATTTCTTAATATAGACAACTTTAAAACCTTGGGCAATGGAAAAGCTTGTCAAGCTCAGAAGGAAAAAGAAAAATCCTGTCCAGCCAGGACTCAAAGGTGGAATGCATTGAAAAGATGATAAGCAACCCTACTTCATGGGATAAAAATTCTTAAAATTTATATTCAGAAAATTGTTGAATTTTATTTCATGATAAGCACAAAGTGACTTACAGCTGGAAGAAGATTTGATACAGCAGTGCCTGATGATGTGATTACAACCGCTGGGCTGTGAGATCCTCTTGCATACCCAATTGCATGAAAAGCAAGAGACCGTTCATCAAAGCATACAATACATGTTACCAGAGGATGACTTGAAGCAGCAACAGCAAGTGGGGATGATCTTGATCCAGGAGCTATGCAAAAATACTAGAGTGAATAACAGGTCAGATTTGTCTACATCTATGCCAATGTAATAGTTATTAATCTTAATCATACCGTCAAACCAAGACGAGAACATTCTTCAACTATGAGTGATGCCCACAGAGAATTAATGTTGGCATGCTCTTGATCCAGTTGACAAGTTTCACTAACACGATCCAACTGATTGTAGAAAGGGTCATATTTGAGGGAGGAAAAACCACTTTAAAACAAGAAATAAACAGGATATTTGACATCATGATTCCTGAACAGCTATAAAACAAACATGTTTCGTTGAAACCCACAACCCAAACAGCCACCCGATTCAAAAGTTGTGGGGGGAAATAAAATGCCCAAAAGGCAAATCAATGAGTATCCATGTTAACATTTCAATGAAAACAAAATAACTGGAAAACTTAAAAAGCAAGTAGAAGACATGTGAAAAAGTTGTAAGAGCATCGAACAACTGGAAATATAGGCAACAAAGGACAACTAATGTGTATGCAATGGGGATGTTAAACAGTAAAATTTAAGAAGTGTGGAACCTCACCATATTACATGCAACAGAAACACATGGTGAAATCCTAAAGCAAAATTGATAGGTGAGCGCAGCCTCTTCCTGCAATAATTGTGAGGGTTATTAAAGAGTTGGCCAAATAAACATCTTAAATGTTGATCTAGCATGAATTAATGTCTTCTGCTTTTTTCCACTGGACCATGCTCAGCTAGGTACTCTTTTCAGAAGGCAATATTAGCAACAGTCATTATAACTTTATAGTCAACTGCAAAGCTCAGGAACTATGTATTGAACTTATGAGTATTATTGATTCATCAAGGTGGAGATAAAAAGGCTTTCAGATCCCTTTTATAATATGAAACAAAATAAACGTCAAATATTTTTCAGTTATGTTCAAACCATATTTTGCTTCTGTAACCTAGATGGGATCAGTAGTTGGCGAGCTACAAAACTGACAGTAAATAAAGTCCATAACTAAAAATATCAGGTTTTGAAAATTAGGATGAAAAATTACCAGAAAAAGGAGATACCATTTCCATGATGCCAGTCCTGAAACTTTCACCAGCCACCGAAAATGATTTCACGCATGCCTACGAAATTATTTAGTACTCCTTTAATGAAAATAGCAAGAACTCAAAATATACTTCTCCAAATAATTTATATTCCCCTAGGAAAACATTTTCTTTAAAGGCTTTTAAAAAAAACATTACTAAATTCAATTCAGACTTGAAATGTCAGATAGTAACACAAACAAAATTATCATAACAGTGGACTAAATAACCATCATTATCCATGTAACCTTGTGATCCATATGCAAAACCAGATCTCCATGCAGTAGATGTAAAATTCTCATGTTGCAAGGAAAATGATTTCTCAGAACATAGTATTGTTCAATCAATTCTTGTAAGAAAAAGAAATTACAACAGATTTGTAAACCAAAATAAACGCACAGCACAGTACAGGGAATCCTCCTAAGAAAAATAAATTACAACAGATTTATCAACCAGAGTACTGAATTGAGAAGAAAACTAAAGTAATATGGTGTGCCTCAGTGCCTATGACAGCAAGGCTGATTAATTAGACTGCATAAAATCATCACCACAAGAAAAATGTGCTACCAAACTAATGTGAAGAAACATTCAAAATCTATACCATCTGATGTGTTCTGTCCACTAATTCCAAAGCTCTTAGAGAAGATCTTATGTGTTTCAACTCGCATTTACCCCTGGATGGAAAATTCGTACTAATCTGAATAGAAATAAGACCACAAAACAGTAATTTAGTATTATTCAGCCAGCGCATCAATGTTACAAACAACATGCAGCTTAAAAAATCCCTACAGGCAAAATCTCTTCATGTTCTCACTTGGCTTTGTTAGTTTTTTTTTTTAAAAGAAAAAAAAAAGAACTAACAAAGCCAAGTGAGAACATGAATTATGGTATTCATGTTCTCACTTGGCTTTGTTAGTTTTACTTTTAGGTGATAAATTATGGTATTCTTGTCATTAGCTTCAGGAAAATATAACAAGGCACGAAGTCACGCCTCAAGATACCTGGTCGATACATAAGTCCAAGGAATAAAGAGCTTCCTCAAATGTATAAGGGAAAGACTCATCCCATGCAAGTGTTGCAGATAGAACAGAAACACCCTCATGCTCACTCAATTCAATCTGTTAAGACATCATAATATATAAGCACAAATTTCACCACCAAAATAACTAATGTAATAAGATGACAGGATCAAAAGCATAATTCTTATTTCCTTTCGGTGTTTGCCATCCCTAATTGTGTTGCCAATGTGCTAGAGAAGATGTTAAGGGATTTCTTCTAGAAGGGGTGCCCCAAAAACAGTGGCTCTAACCTTGTTAAGTGGGAGGTTGCTTCCTTGCCCATGGAGCTTGGTGGTTTGGCTTTTGGGAATCTCATTAAAAGGAATAAGTCCCTTCTCATTAAATGGCTGTGGAGACGTCCTATTGAAGAGCATTCTTTATGGGCTGCTACTATTAAAGCAATACACAATATTTCTGACTCGGGATGGAGATCAACTTCTAACCCTTATTCCTCTTGCCGCAGCCCTTGGAAGGCGATTTCAAAGCTTGAAAATCACTTGGCTTTTGCTAGCTCCTATAAGATTGGCAATGGTTTGACAATTAGCTTTTGGCATGATATGTGGACGCCTCTGGATGCTCCTCTGGCTGTGGCTTGTCCTTCCATTTTCAGACTGTCTAATTCTCCTAATGCCCGCTGTTTCTGATTTTTGGGATGCAAGTTGTAAGTCCTGGAACGTTATTTTCAGGAGGAACCTCAAGGACAACAAAATAGACGAGTTTGTGTGCCTTATGAGCACCATCAGTGGCTTGACTCCGGGAATTTCTCAGGACACCAGATCTTGGCACGGGGGTGGAGGCAGCTTTTTCTCGTGTAAGAATGCTTTTAGCTCTTTCTTTCCGCCTGCTACTCTCTTCCCACTGACATTATTCAAGCTATTTGGAAGGATAGTTACCCGAAAAAAGTTAAAGTTCTCATGTGGACTATTTTTTACGGAGGTTTGAACACTTACGATAAAATTCAGAGGAGATTTCCCGATATGGCCCTTAATCCCAACAGGTGTATTTTATGCTGTGCAAACACGGAGGATCCTTTGCACTTGTTTTGGGGCTGCTCTTTTACTTCAAAGCTTTGGAGACGTCTCTTTGAGGTTTTCAACTTTCAAGGCCCGTGTCCTTCGCAACTTCAGCCTTTACTTCACTCTTTTTTGTGCGGAGTGGCGTTCAAAGATAAAGCCTTAGTCCTCTGGCGTAATGCGATTAGAGCCCTCATTTGGCTCATTTGGTGGGAAAGGAACAAGAGGATTTTTTATGAGGAATGTTTAGAGCACCACATCATTTGGGATTTACTGATTAGATTTGCTTCTATGTGGGCGGCTAATTCTAAAGTCTTTGTAATTATTCTCCTTCTATTATTGCACCCAATTGGAGAAATTTTTTGTAATCCTGGGGTGTTCTTTTTGTATTCCCCTTTTCATTTATCAATGAAATGTCTCTTATACAAAAAAAAAATGAATCTAGACAAAAATTTACTTGAGGAATGAAAAAGGATGAATGATCAGCACCATGCGTCAGTGAAGATGTCTCCCCAGTGTTAGCATCCACAAAACCATAAGCCATGATAGGAGAAGAATCATTTATGACATACCTGCACACAAAATTATAGGACTAGCTTGTAAAGACAAGCTTTCAGTAATCTTTTACACCCAATGTGAAAACATAAGTAGCAAGAGACATTGTGTAAAATATCCATTAGGGGCTATTAGGCTGAATATTTTACAAATTCTTTAAAAATTATTTTCTATTTTTTAATTAAATATTGTTTGAAAAATTATTTCTATTTACCATTTTAAAATATAAGACGTTCAAATTAAGTTATACTTAAAATACCATCAATGATTATATACGAGTATTTAAACTAGAAAATACCAAAAAAAAAAAAAATAGGAAAATGTTTTTTTTTTGTCTTCATTCTGAAATTTTGTTAAAAAAAATATCCAAACAAACAATTTTTTCTGCATAAAAACTATTCTATGATTAAACATGATTATCGAACAATCCCAATGCCGCAAAATACAGAAAAGATGAAAATATAAATAAATTAACCATATGCATTGATGCCATTTTACCAAACAAAAGCGAAATGATGTACCCAGTCTCCACAAAAACATCAAAATTCAACCACAATTGATGTGCATAAAAAAATAAATCAATACAACCAGTTTTCTAGAATGACTTGAAAAAGAAAAAAAAACATAAAATGAAGAAACTTGCATTGCAGGTGACCCGTTCAATTTTTCCGGCTTAATTTTTACCTTGACATACTATTCTACATAAAATTTAAAGCATCTTTTGATACATTTTCTAATAAAGTAATGCTAATTCAACTTCAAAAACCTGCAAAAAAAAAAAAGATTGAAGCAAAACATACCTTTTCAAAGAGCTTATTTTTGAAGAAGTAGAAGAAGACAAGTTTGCAAAGTAAATTGCAGCACCAATTCCAAAAACTCCACGGGTTTCATTCAAGTAAAGTGATTTTGTACCCATATTAACCTTCTCTTTGGAAAGGAAAAAGAGAGGAAACACCACTTCAGATGATTCTGGTTGACAGCAAAACCACAAAAGGGCTTTTGCACTTGGAGGAACAGCCACCTGCAAAATCAAACCGAAAAAAAAAAAAAAGAACATTCTGTTTCTGTTAATATCACTTCTAAATTTATTTATTTTAATAACCGTGAGTGTCGGGCCATTTTACGCGCACCTCGACTAATCACTTCTAAATTAGGCAAAAAAAAAATGCAGGCTCTTTTTACTCAATAGTACAAAAACCAGTATAAAAATGATCCATTGCAATGCAAACTAAGTCACACCTGAAACCTGAAAACTCCATTAGAAGAACATGAAGGTTCTAACTTAAACTTTCCAATGGCCTCAATTATGCTCACAAGGCCGTGCCTGAGCGTCAATGCCGGTGGCAGTGTGCGGGTAATGCACATCTCCATCACCAAATCCGTATCTTCAAGATTGGATAATTCTGTTACATCCATTACTGGACTATCAAATCTGACACCCTGAGCAACAAAAAAGTTTGAAATCAACCAAAGAATTTGACGGAACGGGTAAAGTTTGCAAAACAAACAAACAATTACAGACCTTGAAGCAGGATATCTGAGGAAACTTAGATTTGGGAATGAAAGGGAAAGTTGAAGAGAGCTTTGCGCGTGGGATAGAAGTTCTGGTAAAAGATCGAATTGGGTGTGGAAGAACGAGATTGTTCATGATAAAGTTTTCAGCTTTCATTGTGGGTTGTTGATAGAAGTTCTGAGGAAATGGTTTGGGAGAGACGATTTCAGCTTTCCATTTTCAAGGGCAATTCAGAAACGACATCCACATCCGACAGCTTCTGACAGTTTCTGCCAACGCTTCGTATCATACAAAACCTCTAACCCATATCATCTCTATGAATCACGGATACTTCAATTTGACTGACGTATCCGTATGCAAATGTCATTTTGAAGAAAATTAATAAGAGTCGTAATTGAAAATCGCCAAAATCTTTATTTAATTTATCATTGTTATGTATAAAAATATTCTATATATTATAATCAACGTTTTCTTCTCGTATCCGTGTCGTTACTCCTTAGATCATCATTTCATGACTTTAGATGCTAGATCTTTATGGGTACTATATGAGCATTTTCTCAGGAAAATCCTCCCTTCATCAGTTCAATCTTGTGTTAAGGCTTTAAGCAGTATACAACGTGTGTTTGGAAGCTACTCAAAAGTAAATATTGTGATTCCATGAGAAGCAGAATTCTGAGATTTCATTCCACTTCAAACAAGTTTTGTTCATAAATTTGTCATCTTCTCTTCCCATATGTTAGATTACAGCATAAGTTGGATTGAGATCTTCAGGCCAATCAAATAATAATATTACAAACATTTTGTATAAATGGCTTTTGGTTTCTGTACAGCAACCAAATTTCCAGTACAATGATACTTTCAGCAAAAACATTCCCTTTCCATGGTGGTTTAAATTATGACACCACCTAATTTTTCAGTGTTTCGCATAAATCACGTCACTGATTCATTTTGAAATGGACTCCGGATTTTTTCACGACTCGGACATTGATTTCTGATTGAATTCCTTCAACTGATAATACAACCAGAGTAATATGATCTTGTCTGTTGAGCTGCTAAAGACCCATTTGTCTCATGCCTGAAACATTCAAAGTGGTAATCTTAATCAAATGAATGGCTACCATAAACTGGGGTGCAAGAAAAATACAAAACCAAATCACTCAGTTTTTTACAGTGATTTTTTTTATTTTTTTCACAGTTAAATAAAAATATGCTTAAAATTAGTTTTTTTTTTTTAATATTTTTATCACTAAAATCATAAATTGTGAAGAATGACCTTTATAATTTATCATTTTAAACCACTGGAAAGTTACCTTCAAAATTGTTTTTCAAATAAAAGTTAAAAACAGCTCCACAATGCTCCAAGCAAGGTCTTGTACGTGTTTTACCCATTACCTGAGGTTGGCATTGGTGTTCTCCTTGGAATGGGTTTTCGTTCCTTTATATCGACTACAACAGCATCAGATGTCAAAAAAGTTTTGGCAACAGATGCTGCATGCTCCAGGCAACATCTAACTACCTGCCCAGATTTCAGTAGCGAACCCAAATGAAGACAATTCATTAGAACGTTAAGAAAGAACAATCTGTCGAGACATAAGATATTTATACAAAATTTCCTTTAGTGTGCCTGACATGAATGCATCCATATCGGTAGTGAATTTTACGGTGTTCAAAGAATTTTAGATGCATGACTGCCCGTGCTCAGTACAGTAAATGGACTGCTGCACTAATTGGCAATCAAGTATCATTTCAAGAGCATAGGTTTTCTATTTAGAAGTTAGAGCTAAAAATTGGTGCAGTGGATTTTTGTATCATGTTCCTTTCAATATTTTAAACTTCATATTTCTCCCAAAGATAAACGTTTTTCAGCTGAATGTTGCAAATCAAATTACTCCAAGCACCAAATATATATGTCACATGGCAAACAAAAACTGTCAAAGAGAAAGTTCATAAACCTTTGAGGGATCCATGATTCCAGCTTTCATCAAGTCCCCGTAACTGCCTGTTGCGGCATTGTATCCATAATTCATATCATTGTTACTTAGAACCTGTCGAACATTAAAAATTACTCCTAGAGTAATCGATTAAACTCAAGATGAAAAGAAAACAACACAAATCAGAAGCTAATTTTTTCAGGGGACCCCTTATCTATAACCACACTTCCATTGACACCAGCATTTTTTGCTATTAGGTTTGCAGGATAGCTCAAAGCCCTTTTGAAGATCTCAGCTCCAATCTACAGTTGACCAGTACAACCAATACATACATATATGCATAAATATATATTAGAAAACGCATCATAAGAATTGAGATGGTACTCTAGGATGATATGCTAGTCAAAACTAAATCTACCTGTTCAGGCTAACTTGTTTGTTGAGGAATTAAAACATAATAAATTCTAGTAAACCAAGGGGATACCATTTGTTCGTCATTTTCCAAGATGTTCTTTATACCGTCCACCTTCATCGACAGCCTTAAAAGACAACAACCACCACCAACAACAACACCTTCTTCAATTGCAGACTACAACAAACCAAAAGTTATCTTTATTAATTGGGAATCATATATATTCTCAAGGATAAAGGACTAAGCATGCACCTTGGATGCATTCAAGGCGTCCTCAACCCTTAACTGTTTATCCTTCAATTCGACCTGAGTTTGTGCTCCTACCTACAATTTAAATTATGATAAAATGGATAAGCTTCGCAAAGTTGCCATTTGGCTACACTGACAGTCAATATGCTTAGTTACTTAGAATGTTATCACCTGAAGAATAGCAATTGCCCCAGATAATCTTGCAATTCTCTCATTCAATATCTTCTTTGGAAATTTTTCTTCAGCATTCTGCATAGTAGATTTGTGTTCTTTTATTTTAGTTAGTGATGAATACTGCCATGCAGAAAACCTCAAATCATTTCAGTACCTTAACAAGATTTTGAATTTGTAGAACCCTTCTTTGAACTGCTTCCCGAGTACTCCCATCAGTAACTTAGTGTAGAATTCTTTGTAATAACTACCTTAGTAGCCGAGCCCAATACCTCCTTGTCAGCTTTTTCTAAAGTCAATCCACTAGCTTCTCGAATTACAGTTCCTGCAAACATATAAAAGAACAAGGTAATTGGATTACATTTTTTAGCAAAAAAATCAAAGAATCAAAAGAAAACTGTAGGTGAAACCTTTTTTTTAATTATCTGCTACCTCCAGTTAAGGTGGCTATGTCATCTAAGTAGTGACTCTTACGCTCGCCAAAGGCAGGAGCCTTGATAGCAACTACCTTCAGCACACCTTTAAGTTTATTCCTAATTACTGGAGCCAGAGCTTCCGGCTCAATGCCCTCTGCCAAAATCACAATTGGATATTTCTCTTTCACCGCACTGTCCAATATTTTAAACATCTCCTTTGGATTTGAGATTATTTTGTCGACCAACAGCAACTGCAACCAAAAAGTTCGATTTCTAAGGATTACTCTAAAGATGAGTGTAACATACTGATACTACTTAAAATCTAGCTGCTACCTTGCAATCGTGGAATTCGACTATCATTTTCCGCCTATCAGTAACAAAGTATGGAGACAAGTATCCTCGATCAAATTGCATTCCTTCAACAATTTGCAAACTGTTATCAATACCCTTTCCTTTTTCAATTTGGACAACTCCTTTCCTTCCTACTTGGTGAAGAGCATCTGAAATCATATTTCCCACAGCATAATCATTCCCTGCACTAACTGCGGCAACATGTGCTATCTCGTGATCTTCAACCTACAACTTTTAAAGAGGTAGCAGTTCAAAAGATCACAGATAAACAATTATTAGACTACTACTTACAGCCAAAACCGATATTCATTTAATTTTGAGTCACCTTTAAGCTTAGATCTCAGGGTTAAATTCTTAAATTTTCCACACTGGAAGGAACGCAACCTTGCATACCTCTCTTGACATCAATCCCACGTGCAATTTGAACAGGATTCAAACCAGCTGAAATAACCTACAAGATATAATTTATGATTAGTAATAAAAAAATAGGCTATATGACTATTAAAGGGGAAAAAGTTCCATAATCACAGATTCTTTTATAATGTTAATATTGCTGACTATGAAAGCTCAAAATGAAGAGTAGAACTTATTTTGGGATATAAGATTATTTGATGCATGATTATAAAAAAGTTCCATAACCTTCTGTTTGATGCATAATTATTGGCAATTCAGAACATAGACTAAACAATTTATCGCACGTTCAGCTCTTTTCCCTTTCTAACCAACCTTCTCAAGGAAAAGAAAGAAATTACATTTCTACAAATGAACAAAATAAAAATTCTGATAACCATCGAGATTCTGAAATCGAAAACCTGTTTACATAATAATACCGAGACATGATATTACATAGTTCACATAAAAATACTAGTTTATCAAATTCTAAATGGTTATTATCATCCATGAATGGAGTTTCAATTTTTTCTACCTTCATACCCTCAGCAATCAGACCCTGGGCAAGAATGACAGCTGTAGTGGAACCATCACCAGCAAGATCATTTGTCTTTGCACCAGCTGCTTGTCGCACCAATTTTACTCCAACATTCTCCAAAGGATCTTCCAACTCAATCTAAGATAACATTTTACACCCAAGTAATAATTGAAAATTTAGTTCAGGGCAATTATTGAAATAGCATATTTTTATCCACTAAATATTGAAATGTCATAACTTTTCAAAAATTACTCAAATACTAAAAAAGCAAAAAAACTAATCAGTTCATTGAAAAATAACAAAATGCTTCAATAAATTATTTATAATAGTTTATTGAAGTAAAAAAATGCCAAAAACCAAAAAAAAAAGAAAAAATGATGGAAAAATAACAAAATAGCTCAATATATTCTCATCCCAAGTAATGATTTTTTTTCAAGAACCTAGCTTTTCAAACAGGCAATATAACAAAGAATATCGAAACGTGGAAGAGAAAAAAGATTAATCTAATTTAATCTAATCAAACAACAGAAGAGGAAATGAAATACTAATACCTGTTTGAGAACAGTTTCACCGTCATTAACAATCTTAGGAGGACCATATTTATTCTGAAGCACGACATGTCTTCCTTTTGGACCTAACGTAACCCCGACCAAATCGGCGACCAAATCAACTCCAATCTGAAGCTTTTTCAAGGCGAATCCATCGTGGCTGTTAAAGTAAAGCTCTTTAGGAAAAGGTTTAGGGTTAGGTCTGGGATTAGGAAAAGAAAGTGGAGAGATTGGCGTCGGAGAAGAAGGCATCGACATTGGTAAAGTAAAAGCCAAGCATGAAAATGAAGATAAAAGCTTCTTTAATGAGATATAAGGAAGAAGATGAGCCACCTGTCCCTAACGGTAAAATAATATCTTATTTTCGCGCCATTGTTTTGCTATTAGACTCGATTTTGGGCCCCATGATCATTATAAAATATTAGCCCAATTTTTTTTTAAATATATGAGAAATCATTTTTCTTTTATTGTATATCTAAAAAATTACGTTTTTTTTTTTTAAAATCTGAATAAAAACTTTTGGGTATTTTCAAAAAAATGACGTGCTTTAATGTTTGATTTTAAAATAAAACCGTGATTTTCGACAATTAATTTAATGAAAATAAAAGAGTGCTATTTTAAAATAATAACATTAAATTTTGTTTTAAAATATTTTCTTTACACTTTTTCTTTTTTCCTTCATTTTAATTAAAATAACAAATAATGGTGTTTGACGAGAAGTAAAAAGTAATTATATTTATTTCAAATATATTGTGGGGTATAATCAAAAGGATAGATGTAAATGAGACTGTTAATAACTTTTCGATCAAAAACTAATCAATCAATTAATAGTACTCATTAATCAAAATCAAAGTGTATTAAAAATAAGTAAAATTAGAAAAAGGAAGAGTGCTTACACAACCGTTGAAGTTCATCTTTCCATTAAATTCAAGGGGTGAAATTATCACGACAGAAAAGGAATAAAAAAAATGCAAGAAAGTTAATGGAGAAAACGAACATGCACAGGAATTATTGATAGCAGGTTTTTTTTATTTAAAAAAATTTTTTTTTTTTTTTTTTTTTTTTTTTTGATTTTTTTATTTTTTTTTTTTTTTTTTTTTTTTTTTTTTTTTTTATTTTTTTTTTTTTTTTTTTTTTTTGAATTTTTTTTTTTTTTTTTTGACAAAAAAAAAAAAAAAAACTATTTCATTGCTCATAACAACTATAACTCTCATTTTCCTTCTCCGTTTAATTCTTATAGAACCTTTTGAGAAAGAAATGGAATGATAAAATTAGCTACAATGAACACGCATTTCAAGATTTTCTTTAAAAAAGGTTGTAGCAATCTGTTAAAAATGGTACTTACTTTTTTTTTCCTTCTATAATTTTCATTTTCGTCTCGGTTTTGTGCTTATAAAATCGTTTGAGAAAAGATAGAAATGAAAAAAAAACATGCATTTCAAGATAGGTTAAATGACACCAATAACCCCTGCACTTTTAAGTTTTCTTAATTTACACCCCCACATTATCAATTTGGTGTTTTTCACCCTTGCACTTTCTTCCTTCCAATTTCCATCCAATAAAAATGTTAACTCTAAGAGACATATTATTTTTATTTATTTTTATAAACATAGGCATTTGAAATTACCATTATATCTATCTTTTAACCCTTAGTTAAGAAAAATTGAAGACTCAGATTTTAAAATTATCCTACACTAACTTGACCCTTTCCATCGCTTCTCGCCATTGAAGACCTACTCAAATTCCTTCATGAAGAATCAATTCAAGACTCGATTCCAAACGTGATTAATTTATTTTTCTGCTAGGTCAACATTATTTTATTTAATTCCAATGGTTCCCTACCTTGCATACGCTATTTATTTTGAAGGCTTTCTTGCCCAATTTGTAATTGAGAAGATGGGTATGATGGGTTCCATTCCGCTCCCGTTCTCAACTAGAATGCTTTTTTATCAAATGATTAGTTCGACTTCTCCTCGTCATTTCTGTTGCTTTTCTTGCAAAATGGTATATGTTGCACAAGTTCGACTTCTCCTCGTCAGTTGTTTTTCCTTGTGAATGAATATGAGTAGGTCTTCAATGGCGAGAAGTGATGTTAGTGTAGGATAATTTCAAAATCGGAGTCTTCAATTTTTCTTAACTAAGGTTAAAAGATGGATAAAATGGTAATTTCAAATTCCCATATTTATAAAAGTAAATAAAAATAGCAAGTCTGTCAGAGTTAATATTTTTATTGGATGGAAATTGGAAGGAAGAAAGTGCAAGGGTGAAAAACACCAAATTGATAGTACAGGGAGTGTAAATTAACAAATTGATGACGCATTTAACCCTTTCAAGATTTCCTTAAAAATGGTACCTTTTTCTTTCCTCTTAAAAATGGTAAGGGTAGAAATGTAAATTAAAAAAAGGTTTAAAGTGAAGGGTCATTGATGCCTTAAACCCTTAAAAAAATCTAGTCCACCGTTTCATCTCTCGGTCGTTAGCATTGTCGTTTACGAAAATGGTTCAAACCCAGTTTCACTCACGTTTGTCGTTGCCACCTCGATTCAATCGAATTTCTCCGTCTTCTTCATCAAGGTAATTTTTTGGTTTGTTTTTATAATGGTATAAATCTGTTTAATGGGTTGGATTGTATATAAATTTTATTCCATTCCAGCAGAACACAATCTCCATGGATCAATCCTTCAAATTTGAATGCAGGGCATTTCGTGATTAATACTAATAGACGTGAGTAGTTTGTAGAATCAATTAAAAATAAAATATAAAACTGTAAGTAAATATCACTCTTTCTATTGAATATTTGTTTGATTATGACAGGGATGTGGGAGGCCCGATCTATAAGGAAGGCACAAACTACAATGTGTCATAATAAAGTTTAAACCCCCCATTTGATTCTAATATTTTTACTCAGGTCAGTGTTCAGCAAAACACTCATTATATAACAAATGCCTGCCTTTTGATTCTGAAAGTTGGATGATTTTTTGTTTTCAGGGGCTCAAAGCTGTCAATGTCGAAACTATAACCAAATCTGTCCAAACAATATTTCCCTTTGTTGTTCAAAATGTTGCTGCATCTAGCTTGCCGTTTGCGTGTGTATCTTATTTTGCACCGCTGGTGGATAACCCCGTGCTAAGCCAAGCCCTCATCCAATTGAAGGACAAAGATGTTCGCGTGTAAGTGAGCTGCTTCTTAATTTATTATATGACAGAATATTTAGCTATTACTTTAATATAAAGTTTATTACAAGGTAGAGAAATTCGCAGTGCCACGTTTATCTTTATGGAACGCTTTGTCCTTCCTTTCATAGATTTAGCATATCTATCAAACTCGACTGGCACTCATTTGCAATTGATTCAACTTGTCATTGTATTGCTTTTTCTTCAAATAAGTAACTGTCTTCTAATCATTGAGAAATCATTTGATTTATTTTTATAGATCTATCGTGGATGGCATGCTCGATCTCTTTATACTTGTTGATGTTTTGAGGTTTCTTATCTGGTACTCACTATTCTCCCTCTCTGATTGACTATTAAAAATGCATCTCTGAATAGAATCTGTGTTCTCCTTTATATCTTATCTCTGTACCCTTAGTGTTGGGAATGAGAGGATATTGGATTTTCAACGGTCTCCAATCTCATTTCTTTAACCTCTCTTTTTTTAAATGTTTCTTTTTTCTTTTTATAACTGCTCAAAAGCGCATTTAATGCGTTCAATAAATATTTTCAGTGAGACGCACATCTTCCTTCCCGTTTTTGCATAAGACGAAGCGTTCTATAAAAACAGTGCCTTTAGGAGTATTAACTAAAAAGTTTTGCAATGTCCTATCTCTTCTATCTGTCCAACCTCCCAAACTTGACCCATTCTTCCTTGAGACTTTCCAACATCTTATTTGTTAATTCGACTTCCTTTTTCAATATCGGCACTCTCAACTCGTGATAAGAAGGAGGTTTCAATCCAACACCAAACTATCCAATTGATTCAATCATTGGAGCAAAACTTTCATAGTAGCAAGCATTGAGTGGAATACCCGAATCATAGAACCACCGCCCTCTTTTTTACATACTTCATTCATTGTCGTTTGTTGCTTTCCCTTTCCTTTTTTACGATCATCGACAACTTGTTCCGGATTAGGGGTGTAATAGACATCCATTGGACCCTTTGCTCTTGGCTTTTTTGCACTCGATTTTATAGATTCCATACTCCCTTTCAATGAGTTTTGGCTTCTTTTACCATGGCCAGTACCTTGAGTTTCAAGTTCATCTTCATCATCATATGCAAGATCCACATCATCAATTTCGTGCATCCCATTATCCAAATTCCTCATATCTTTTACTTCCTTTTTCTTCAACATAAATTGCCTAATTTCGTCCTTAACCTCTTCTGGACATTTTTTTTTGCATCCAGTAACATTTCGATAACCACCAACAAGATTCTGCTTCACCCTACAGACTCCCCCTTTTGATGTTTTTGAACAAAAATTGCAAGTAAAAGTCATTACATCATTAGGATTTTGTAAATATGAATATTTCCATGTCGGATCCCTTCTTGCTCCTTCATTTGATTTCTCCATTGGTTTAGTGGACAGAGACAAACGAATCCAAAACCAAAACAGCGGCTGTTTTCAAATGAGAAACAGAGGATGTTTGAAGCAGTTTCTTCAATGCTTTTGTGGACAGAGACAATCGAAAACCCTAAAGAAAAAAAGAGAGAAGAGTTTCAGGCCAAAAAGTAAGAGGTTTTGGCCGGAAATCATGAGTTTCAGGCCAATATGTTAAGGAATGCTAAACGACAGGTCTTTCTCATAATTATGCAATTAGCCTTTGAAGATAACTTAGCCAAGAACTCATGGTAACAGCTCCAAGAAGCTGAGCCAACAGAGAATCCACCTCCATGGAAATAAACAAGCAAAGGAAGCTTCTCTTGACACTGTTTTGGAATATAGAAACGAGCCCAAATGTTGTTTAACTTATCAACCATTACATCCCAAGAAATAACATTAAGCTCTGAAGGAAGAGCATTAGAGACACAAGGAACAATTTGGGGTCTTTCCACATATCCATTTTCCTAAACTCTAATGAGGCCTTCCATTTCCTCAACCAGGATTTGATCTTGCAGGGTTTGATTAATGGAAGGCATTCTTTTTCTCCTCATAGAAAGAGAATGGAATGGTTTATGGTCAAAAGTATGAGGTTATGATGTTCTTTATATAGATGATTACAAGATAAGCTATGGTGACTGGATGTGGAGAGCTATCCTATTATCGAGTTGGGGGAAGGAAGGAAGGGGTGGGGGAGGGATATTGACCTTCCATTTCTTGCCAAGTGGGCAATTGGCTAAGTGCCACATGTACTCACATTACTTGATTCAAAGCACGAGGAACCAAATCAATCAAGCATTTCTCAAACTTTTTCTCAACATCATTATGTAACTGTTTTTTTTTTTTAAACAAATTTAAAAAAAAATGTTGAGTTAGTATGGATATGTTTAAATACTGTTACCATGAGTTTTTGGAGGCAGAGTAATTTTGTCGTTGGAGGCAAAGGGTTTTTATATGTTTGAAAAAAGAGAGAAACGACTGCTAGGTTATTTTTTTAATAGATAAAGACAACACACTAAAAGCACGTGCCTTCTTTTTAAAAAAAAAGGCAAGCGCTTGACTCGCCTTGCACCTCCCCTGAAACCCTAAAAGTGCTCGCTGATTCATGTCTGTCCTTGATGGTGTTTAAACGCATGGTTGATGATTATCATAATTTTTGTTTCCAGGCTTTCATGTAAGCTTGGAAAGATGTTTGTAGGACGTTGGAAGAAGTTGCAACATGCTAAGGACAATGCAGTTGCAGATCGGTATAAAGGCTTTTAAACTCATTATCATATTGGTTAAAACCATATGCAGTTTTTTGTATATTAAATTATTATTTTATGCTTTGGCAGGGAACAGGATTCAAGTAATGAAAGAAATCAGGTGTATTTCTTTTTTCTGTTGCAATCTTGTTATATAGGATAAAATGCATTTCACTAACTCACATACCCCAATCAAATATGATTAGATTCAAATGACAACTTTTAACAACATTGAAATTTTCTAAAATTGCACCAATTGATATTATTGATTACTACAATCCAACTTTTTTATTAGTCGATATGTTTTTTTTAGCTTTTTGGATATTGTGAAGTAACTGTCTGTTGTTGAAGTAAATGTCTTTTTTGCCGACTAAAGCTCGCAACAGAGATTTAAGACCATTTATCTAAATATGCCTTGATTTTCACTCCTACTTGAATCATCCCTTTTATATGTCCATTCATCAAATGAGTAATTCTCCTGCTAATGTTGCATTAATCACTAGGCATGGGTTTTAGTTTTACTTTTCCATTTGAATGAGTGGCCTCACCATTTCACATTTTTCAATTAGTTATACCAAATTATGTGAATTTCCATTTCCACAGTAGTTATTTAATTTCATACAAATACTTGTTTAACTTCCTTGGATTCTTGTTGTTAATATGTTTGTTGCGTGTTGTTATATGTAGACTGGGAGCTCGCTTGATTTCTATAAAGGGTATGACGATGTAGTAAACAATTGGATCAGTGATTACACAAACGCAATGGAATATAATGCTAAGCTGAAGTTAGAGTTGTACATGCACAAGAAAAATTTAAGCAGATCACTCATCATCTTTCTTTTTACATACGTTTTAGGTGCAATAATAATATTTTAGGACTATTTATGTATTTAGAGAGCTTTATTTTATTTGTTGATTATCAAACTTCTTTTCTGTAATGGATAACAATGAACTTAACTAGTCTAACATGTTCCAGGTTTTAAAAAGCTCACGAATATTTGCAGCTTTCAAAGCTTTAAATTAAAAGTTTATTTATGGTTTTCACAACGCTTAATTTTTGGGTTACTCGATATTTTACATGTTTTTGTAGAAATAGTGCCAAGATATCAGTCAATTTAGTTGTTTATTAATTAAAGTTTTTATGTATGTGATGTGTATGTTAAATAATTGTATATGTATTAAAGTATGTTATGTAGGAAATCTCACCATAGAACATGTATTATTAAATTAGCTTACATTATAAGAAAAAAACAGTTTAGTGACGGAAAATTAGCGAAAGAATCACCCTAATTCCATTGCTACATGCCACAAAGCGACAGAATTTGCGACGAATTGAACCGTCCTTTCTTTGTAAAATCAATTAAAGAAGAAAAGAAGATAATGGTAAATACACTTTTTTCATTCAAACTCGACTGTCACTCATTTGCAATTGATATTTGAATGAGGCTGTAATAGGCTGCACATGGGATGACTGAAAGAGAGACTGCAATAACTATGTATTTCACCAGTGACGGATCCAGGACTTAAGTTCAGAGGGGGCACACGATAGAGCTGCAACTTATAAAAATCATCAAATCGGTAGAAACTGAATCAAAACCGATTAAAACTTATAGAAATCAATACCTTTAACCGCCCCTGTGTTCAAAAACTGATTCGACACATAGGCGGTTCATTTTAAATTTGCAATTTTTTTTCTTTTTAATCGGTTCAGTGTTGATTTTGTTTAAGACTATCATAAACCAAACTTAAAAGACCCCTTAACAAGCAATACATACAAATATATAATATTAATAACTACAAAAATAAAATCTATATATTCACCATTAGTATTTAATTTGGTGAAAATTAAGTCAAGTAAATTTTAAAATATTTAGTTTTTTATGTTAAAAAATCACTTCATATTAATAATTATATTAATATATAGATAAAAAATGAAATGTTTTATTAGAAATGATATTTATAATATATTAAAAATTAATTTAAATATAATTTATATTTTGATTTTGATTTTGTAAATTTTGAAAATATATTGAACTATTTTATTTATATGAAATTAAAACATAAAAAATGCATGATTTTAAAGAAAAAAAAAAATATATATATATATATAAAATAAATAGATAAAGAATCATATAACTTTTAAGAATTTAAAAACATTGAATGATAATTGAAGGCGCTGGGGATCGATCTTGGGCAGCGAAGATAGAAAGATAGACTATGTAGCCAAAGAACCAATCTGTATCTTTTAGGAATATAACAACTCGTTTTTATATTTGTTACAAATAAGGGACACATTTTTTTAAATTTAAATTCAAATATATATTTTTAATTTATCTACAAATCAAGGGGGGTGTGCCCCCCTGGTCCTACTGTAGATCCGTCCCTATATTTCACGAATGTATTGCTTTTTCTTCAAATAAGTTTCTGTCTTCTAATCATTGAGAAATCATTTGATTTATGTTTATAGATATATCGTGGTGGGCATTAATAAAGGAGTCTCCTTGATTAGTTAAAAGAAATTAAATAGATGAATCTATTTAATTATTTAATTAATAGAATAATTAAATAGAGAAGTCTGTTTAAGTAATTATTAAATAGAATAGTCTGTTTAATTATTTTAATTGAGAGATTAAATAAAAACGATATATTTAATTAATTAATTTTATAGTTGTCCAAAATTAATGGGAGATTAAATAGATGTGTCTATTTTATTATTTAATTTGAAGTTGTCAAATTAAGAGGAATGAAAATATATAAAAGGAGTTTAATTTAGAGATATTTACACCAATAATCAAATCGGTAATCATATTTACAAAAAAACTGACTATACAAATTTATTTACAAAAATAGACAAATCAGGCCTTATACGGTGGTTATAAAAAATATTCTGACTGATTTGCCATTTTCAATTTATAAACGTCTATTTCTTTTTTTTTTTTTATAACTGTCCGATTTTAAATTACAGTTTTCTAGCCATGATTTCTGCCCCTTATTCCATGTTCATGCAGTTGTCTTTTTTATTTTTATTTTTATTTTTGTAATTAATTTCTTAATGTAATCGTAACAGCAATTGCAAGTTCATACGTAAGAATCCTAATTTCTTTCTTTCAAACTTTCTTCTTTGAATTCTTCTACGAATATCCGATTCTGTCATGGGTCGTTTTATTGAATGCAATTTACTGCATGATGGAAGATTTGATGATAAGGAGTGCGTGGATTATCAGTCATTTTCGTTTCATAACAAAAAAAACGACACACTTTCACAACAAATTGATTTGATTAATGCTACAGAATAAAGGTGTAAAGGATGATGAAGGAGAAGAAATGGACGAGGTAAATTGTTTATTATATATAAACACTTTTAAACATTTATATTTAATAAATATAGTTAAATGTTTTTATTTGTAACCAAAAGGATGATATTCCGCTTATGAGAAGGAATTATAAGAAATCAAGGCTGACTCAAGGTGTGGTTGAGAAGAAAGAGGAGTTAAAGGGCAAAAGAAAGAAAGAAAGTGGAACTTATTATAAAGAGTAGACCCGATAAGCTTCAAGTTGTTAGACCAAGATCACAAAGAATTCAAAACAGGCAGCATGCAATTATAAAGCCATCTACAGCAAAATTCAAACTCGACTTAACAATAATATAAGGAGGGAGCTCACAACCGAATCACTCGCAACCAACGTTCAAATCTAGTTTAAGTCCACCTGGGGTTCTTAAAAAATGAAGTTGATCTTTTTTTCCTGTGTTAAGAATTTATGTTTTGATATGATAAATCAGTTATGACAGTTTGGATAGTTTGATATGTTTTGCACATTTTCAATATTTTTTTGATAATCATGTCAAATTACAATGTTATTTGATATGATTTATACCATTGCATCTTACTATTTATTGTGGATAAATTTACACTGTTTATATTATCTTAAGTATAATGTTTGTTTAATAACATTTACTAATAATGAATGTAGAAATTGTATAATATCAATTTAAAAATCAAAGTATAAGTAAACCATAAATAACTTAACTTATAAGTCAACTTTTAACATGGTTAACAACATTACTCATTCCCAAATAAACATAGTCTTAAGTTACAATGTTAACTTAAATATATTGTTTACTTATGAAATTTGCATTTAATTTAGTTTAACTATATTAAACATTTATATGCGTTTAAGAGAGCAACAGAGTTAATAATTTACAACAGGCAATAGTAATAACATATAAATATTTCTTTTAATATCATTTAATTAACTATAGTAAACATTTATATGCATTCAAGAAATAAAATAACATTTATAACACAGAACGAGCAATAAACACAAAAATCAAAACATTCAATTAGAAAGAATTATCTTAACACAAGCATTCATTATCCTTACAACTTAAAAGTAAATTGAAAATATTTGAAAACAAACAATGCATAATTAAAGTAGCCACAAACTTAAGAATTATATAGGTCATAAACACATATTCCTACATAGATGATGGATATCCAGCAGATGATGAAGAAGAAAATCCTTGACTCAGAGCATTACGACATGCCTTTTTGTTATGTTCCAATGTACCACAACGAGAACACTTTTTGCACCTAATAACAGCTAATTCAATAGCAGAAATATGATATTTTGTTTTGGGTCATCCAACTCCTGTAATAAGTAATTACAAAAATCAAATTACAACTTTATTTATTAATAATGTGTAAAAAATATAAATTAAATTAAATGTTTATGAAATATAAACGAAACTAAATTTTAATAAGTAACCCGTGTTTGAAATATTACCTCCATTAGAGCTTATTCCTCATCTTCATACATTTCTTCTTTTTCCTCAGAGTCTTCTATTTTTTTTTTCTTTTCCCTTTTTCAATTCTTTTCGTTCATGTTTTCTCTTTATACGAATTTCTTGTTTTTCATCACCAACCTATTGAATATTTTTTAAAACAATATACAATCAATATGTAAGACAGAAGTATTAATTTACGAAAATGTTTAATTTCGTTTACTGAAAATAAATTTATATATACAGAAATCTGCAATTAATGTACTGAGTATGATTGATTCATATTTAACAATGTTTAATTTTGTTTATTGAATATAAATACTTATTCCAGTAATCTTTAAATACAACTCACAGCTTCATCTTCTTCAACTTTACTCTGTTTTTGAACATTAATATCATCATCAGTCTCAAAATCCTCAATGCTATCTTGTTCAAATGAATCTTCCTCATTTCTTGTTTTTTGTTCTTCATCCGGTTGAATATCTTCCACATCTACTTTATTACTTGTTTCTCCACTAATTTTCTGATATTAAACCCAAACATATGGAAAATCGTTTATTATAACAGAGGGATGCCAAATAGATTTTTTTTTTTAACTTTACTTCATTTTACAAGGAAAAATACGATACCTCTTCATCTTTCTTTTCTTCCATTAAATCATCTACTTTTTCCTGACTTCGTTTACATGAAGCATTCTCCTTATTGATCGCTTCAAGATACTTCTTGTGTCTTTCCTCCAATATCTTCTTATTTGAATACATTGTAATTTTTTTTTACCTATTTCTTCTTCCTCCGCTATGATTCTTTTGGTTCGGCAAGACTTCGATTTACTTTGTTCTGGGTTTTGGTTAAGTTTTCCTAAATACGGATCTGGAAAATATGAGGGAAACCAAATTTGTGATTTTTGAAAATTTCCGTTGAAATGTATTAACCGCTTAAACTTTTCATTAAAACCTGACAAAAAAACCCTATTTTCATGCCCCATGTCTTGTCTAACTGCCATGATGTCATCAAACGTGCAATTGAGATGCGTGTATGAGTAATTGTTGTATAGAAGGCAAATCGGGCATGAATCTAATTTATGTGGTGGTGGTTGGCTAAAATTGTAAATAATTTATACATCCTTGTATTTTTGTAATTAGTGTAAAGGATTTGGTCATATATGAAATTAACCCTTTAATTTACTTATATATTTAATAGAATTGTTTTATTAAATTAAGAGGATAGATAAAATGCTCAATAATAATCGTGGAGATGATGAACTAGGCCTGTGACCCTATGGGTAGGGTCACAAGCCACTTTGATGGTGATTTTATTATCGTTATGTATTTTATTTAAATAAATATCAATGGATTAAATTAAAAGGATTAATTTAAATATTTAGATATGAGAATGATTAATTTAAATTAATATAGATTAATTTAATATGATATGGAATATATTATATAATTAATTTGATTAACTAAAAGAGATATTATTTAATAAATAATTCAAATTCAAATTTGAATATCTTTATTTAATTATTTCGATAATTTAAAGATATTTAAAAGATTTTTAGGGGAAAAAAAAGGTGAAAAAAATTCCTCTCCCCCCCTCTCTTTGTTGCCGCTCGTGTTGGGGAAAAAAAGTTTTTCTTTCCCTCTTCCTTGATAAATACCCTCAAAATTTAGGAAAGTTTTCCCTAATATTTATCAAGCTTTCTCTCTCAAGATGTAATTACCGGGAAGCAACCATGATTGAAATGATTTGGGAAGGTGGTTGATGATAAATTCATGAAACCCGGTGAATTAAAAGTTTGTCACGTCAGTATCAAGTAGAGCATTGATAGCTCTTTAATGAGATAATGGAGCCAATGTCAAAGCGCCTCGAAATGCTATTCGTTTGGTGAAAGAGCGGCATCATGTTTTAAAGATAATCTAAATTTAAATCGGGTAAATTAATGAAAAATATTATATGATAGTTTAAATTTTGATTGGGTGAATCAATTGTAGATGCCGTATTTTGTCCGGCTCAATTTCATTAAGAAATTTTAATTTCATTTGAAAATAGATTTAATTTGGAATTGATTTTAAATGATAAATTGAATTTTGATTTTTATATTAATTTTAATTAAATTTTTCATGGTTTAAAAAAAGGATTTTTGCATATTTAAATTTGGTAGATTTTTTAATGATAAAAGTCATGTGGTATAATTTTGGTTTAAATATTTTTAAAATTGAAATTTGATAAGAGAAGCTAATTTTGGGAAGAATAAATTTCGCTAGTAATTTGTGCTGATTTGTGACAGGTAAATTGATTGATTGACACAAATATGGTATGATTTACAAATCAAATAGATGTTTCCTTATGTTGCTCTTTCAATTTTTCTATAAAAGAGCTCACAATTTAACCCTAACCAATACCCCCTCACCACCACTCCTCATTCCCCTCATCACTGATCTCACCTCATAACCTCCTCACCTTCTCATAACCTTGGAACCTCACAACATACGTATTTGGAAGAATTCCTCTCATTTTTTATTTTGTTCATTTAAAAACCTCTTTTACATGTACTTCCATAATCGATCAGAGGGCTAAAACAGATCTCCATAGCTCATGGATCGCATTTAAATATTACCATAGCCTGGTTTGAACCAATTCTTGGTCACCATTTTTTTGGTTCAAATACCCCACTTGCCTGACAAAGCCTATACTATTGTAAGTTCGATTGTTTCCCCCACAAATTTACATGTTTTTTTTTTCATCATTTAAAATTTCAATAGGTTAAATTTTAGTATTTATCTCTTCATATAATTTTGTTGTTTCGTTTGGCCGTACTTTGATCCTATAGTTATAGTCAAATAACAATTAATAAAAGAAAATTATTTAGATTGTGGGAAAAGGCTTTAAAGTTAAAAAAAGATTGCAAGTCAGAATATTTTTCTTTAATCTCTTAATCTTTGGTAGTATTTTTTTTAATTAAAAATTGATTATTTTTAAAGATCACAGAATTTAAAAGATATTCAAATTTTTAAGTTTTGTTTTATATGTTCCTTGTTATTATTTCACTTTTCTCTATTCATTTTGTATTTTAATGTGAGTTTTATTTTCCTCAGTACGTAAAAATTAAAAAAATTGTTTGGTTTCAATTGATTGAAAATGTAAAGATTGGATATAAATATTGTCGGTGTATATTACATAAATATTTTTTACATTTGATTACCTCGTTGCTAGTTAGAATATAAATTTAACATCTACTTAGAATTAACAAATTTTGTATATTTCCATTCTTAATATTTATTCAAAATAAAATTGTATTTCTAATTATAAAATATAAACTAGGAAAAAATAATGTATTTGTTGGGATCCCGATAAGTGCGTGAAAATCATCACGTTTGTGAAGTTTGCATAATGTGCTTATCGCGGTTATCATATAAGTCTACAAAAACCCTAAAAAATATATAATAGAAAATTTCTTTTAAAAAATAAACAATATTATATATATTATTTTAAAAATAAAAAGAAAGTATTTTAAATAAATTTAAATATTATTTCAAAAATAAAAGGAAAATATTTTAAATAAAAATTAATTGAAACATTTTAAAATATAAATACAATTTCTATGATGGATTTTGAGAAGTAAAAAAACTCAATTTCTTAAGGTGGAATTTTCTAAATTCCAATATTGTTCAATTAACGATAATAACCCCGCTCATTTTAATCTTTATTGCTTACTTCATTTTTGAAGTTGAGAAATGATTAAATGAGACATTTGTTTTTATAAATTAAAATTACCTTTTTTTTAAACTATTTAAATTAAGGACCATCATATTAAAAATAAGATAATATAAGGTAAAAATATGGTAACTATTTTAAAATGGGTGTTGTAGGGTGCTAATACCTTCCCTATACACAAATGACTCCCGAACCCAACTTGATTTTCGTAGACCATTACTTTTTCATTTAATTTGGTGATCAATCACACCCAAATATGGTTGATGGCGACTTTCACTTCATTTTCATATAAGAGACCTAATATTAAGGATGTCGGCCGCTCCACGTCGCAATCACGTTGTGACATCAATGATAAATATTGAATTACATATTTTTATACTAAATTTATCAACTATGATTTGGATGATTCAAAATGTTTTTTAGAATTCTTGTTTCGAGCTCTATGTTATAGTCACTTTAAAACTTCAAAATTGTTAATAAATAAAGTTTATTATCAACAAAATACCATGTAAGATTTACACCATTAACGCTTTTGGTTATTGATGGTGTTCACACAGAGATTTCGATATGGGGAAATAAATGCGGAATAAATGATTTGTATTGATGATTTGAGTAGTTACAATCTCTAATAAATGTTCCTCTGATGCTTTCTCAAATGTATAAACTTTGACTCGAGGGTCAATTGACGTATTCTCGGATCAAATGGTTGGTTGGATGAAAATCTTCTATTTTGGACACTATAGTTCTTCGGGCTTGTAGGATCTTGATCTTCAAAGAATTTGTCTTCGAATATTCCTTCAAGTCGTCTTGGATCTCTATAGTCTTCAAGTTGATCGATCTTCGGGATTTTTAATCTTCGGATTCTTCAGAGTCTTCAGTCTTCGAATTCTTCGGATTGTCTTGGATCTTCGTGTTCTTCGAATCGTCTTGGATGTTCAGAGTCTTCGAGATTATCTTGGATCGTCAGAGCTTTCTTCAGTCTTCTCCTTCTCCCAAGTTCTTGTTGAATTATGAATGGCCTACTCTATTTATAGAGTTTTTCAATGGGCCTTTTGGTGGGCTGGGTTTGATTTGATAATGGGCTTGAGTGCCACATGGCATAATTTGGTTGGTCAAACTTATATTACCAAAATGACCATTGAAATAGACACGTGGCGTCATCTTATTTGCCGATTTTGTGTCTTTTATTTTAAAATGGAGACACATGTCAAATTACGATTTGTCTTTATTTAATGACATGTAAGATCATCATAATTTAGATATTTACGTGGCGAATTGTAATTGGTTGAATTTTCTCCTTCTACAAATGCCCCCTTTTCGAGATTTATACACGAGTTTTTTTTTTCGTGGATGAATCTTGAAAATATTTTACAATCAAAATTTGTGATTGATTGTTTTGTCAAGTATCAAAAATTGATTTTATTTGACACTTTAATCAAAATATGAATTTACTATATTTTGACTTTGATCAGGTAACATGTATTCTCGACTATCCATTGTATATAAATGGAATAGAGAGTTAGAATTTGAATTCCATAAATTTGATGGAATATTACTTTTTTTTTTAATTAAGAGAAATTTTTTTTAATTTAGCTAAGTTGATAACCATAATTTGAGATTTGTCCCAAAAATTTAAGAACAAATTAATTTTATCTTTTTTTTTTAATTTGAAATTTAAATTTTGGAGGAAGTTTGATTCCATATGGTAGAGAAGATTGACATTTAATAATATTCCTATTTGATTGATATTTTAATAGGAATATAATTTTAATTGGTAGCACTCATACCTCAATTTAAGGGATACGAAAAATAGAACCCATTTTATTTGACCTAATTTTTCTCACTTCACCATATAAGATTAAGGGTGCACACATTTTTTTTTTTTAAAAAAGAAAATCATCACCGCCGCGGCTTCATAGACGAGGTAAGTCTGCAATTCTTTTTTTTTTTTTTAATGCAATTGCAAGTTGCAAATTGCAAGTTTGCAAATTGCAATTGCAACTTTGCAATTCATTCAACACTGTTTGTTTTTTTTTTTTTTTTTTTTAATGCAGATCCACCGCCTCCCAACTAAAGCCTCAAGGTATAAGTTGCAAATGTAATTTGCAAATATATATTTTCGTTTGTACAGTAGGTGGCTTGCGGATGTGGCATATATATATATATATATATATATTTTTTTTTTTAATTGCAATTGTATATATATTTTTAATCTGTGGTGTTGCACCCTTTCTTTACAACCCAATTTTTTTTTAATCAGATTCTTTATACTTGTGAAGCTTCAAAATTTGATCGGGAGAGGATTCTAATCAAATTCTCTTGAAGAAAGAGGTATACCACCATCTTATAATTGCATATGTATTTTTGTTGTTATCTCTTTTTCTTTTTTTTTTTTTTACAACATGATTATTCTTGATCTCCGACGACAATGCCCCCACGTTAGCGATATCGATATCTTCTTTACAGTGACGACACTCCCAATGATTGGCGTTGGTCACCTCTTTTACAGTGATGACACTCCCAATTTTACCGGCGGTGGTCACCTCATTTACAGTGATGACACTCCCAATTTTACCGGCGGTGGTCACCTCAATTACAGTGATGACACTCCCAATTTTACCGGTGGTGGTCACCTCAATTACAGTGATGACACTCCCAATTTTACCGGCGGTGGTCACCTCGTTTTCAGTGATGACACTCCCAATTTTACCGGCGGTGGTCACCTCAATTACAGTGATGACACTCCCAATTTTACCGGCGGTGGTCACCTCATTACAGTGATGACACTCCCAATTTTACCGGCGGTGGTCACCTCAATTACAATCAATCTTGATATCTAACGAATAATGCCCCCAAGTCTTTTAGTGATGACATTTCCAGACGATGACGATGATCACCCTTTTTTTTTTTTTTTTTTTAACTAATTCTCACTTTTTTTTTTTTTTTTGAAGGAATTGCATCATGGTGTACTTTAGAGAACACATCAGCTCCAGAAAGAAGTATTTAGTCATTTTGAAGAATCAAGACCAGCCTATTAAAGATGGAGTTATGATACCAGTGGGTGAACCAAAACATGGTGAATTCGCAAAGAAATGGCCGTACATGGATAATTCAAGCTCTTTGAAAAACTGGTCCGTAGAGAAGCCCTCAGATCATGATCTTTCTTCTACTATATGGGTTTTACAGTCCTCAATACATAAAAAACATTATAATGAAGAACCAGAACTAACATTGGGTCGTCGGATGATTTCTGGTAATGTTCGTTGGGGTCCTCATTTAAAGATTTATGGAGAATTCTTCTACATTAAGCTTTACTGGGAATGGCTGGAAATGATTCTTGCTCGAAATGGAGAGATTCTACATAAAGCTCGTCTGTTTGATGCTGTAATTGCATCCCTTTATTCATATGATCGCAACAGTGATGTCGTTCGAGCTTTTTGTGAAGCATGGTGTCCTTCTACAAATACGCTTCATACTTCCGCTGGAGAATTATCCATTTCTTTATGGGATTTATGGAAGTTCGGCGGTCTTTCTATAAGAGGGAGGTTCTACGAGGAGGTCATTCCTTGTTGTGAAGAGTTGACAACTTATCTTGAACCAGAGGGTCGTAGCTTCAGAATTTGTGAGTATCTTTTTACTGCCTATTATCATCTCGTACATTTGGAGGAAGATCATTCTAAAGTTCCCGTCGGATCATGGATTGCTTTTTGGTTCAAGGGGAAATCAATATATCCAAAACCTCCTACTCGAAAAGCCAAGAAGACAGCTCGTCCTCGATCCACACATAATCCAGATAGCTTCTCTTATAAAAAACGTGATTGGAATAATGAAGAAGAGGACTTATTTCATCGTCTCGGTGTTGAAGATGAATTGAAAGAACATACTTATTTGGTTGCCTTTCTTTCTTGTTGGTTGTGTGTATTTGTGTTTCCTTTTGAAGGCATTAATCATGTTCGACCAGAAGTCTTCAAAGTCGCCGACTTTATGGTGAGGGCATTTGTTTTGGTCTTGCTATCCCAGTTTTGGCCAATATTTATCATGGATTAGGCCGATTTCTAATGTTGTTCATTCAAAAGGCGCTCGAGGCTTGCTTTCCGGTTCATTATGTTTATGGTTGGTTAGCTCATTATTTCGATACTTACTATAAAGTTCGAATAAAGTGAAAGGTCCAATGATGGTTGATTATTCTGGTGAAGGTGGTGCCAAATATTTTCCGACGTTGCGTACTCATAGTTTAATCCACAAAGGTGAATCAATAGCGTGGCATGTAAACCTTTATTTCGAAACAAGGGTGGACTTTTAATCGACGACCATCTTTTGACACCTATAGATTCCTCTACTTTATAAGCATTCGATCATGCTATTTATCATCGCGGTGTGGGAATTCATTAACTGTAGAATCTTACAGTCCTCGTCGATTTAGTCGACAATTTGGGTTTTACCAAGACATACCTGATGATTTAGAGAAGAATAAGCCTCTGGTTAATTTAGATAATGTCTTGCATCTTTGGAGGATTTGTGTGCAAACTAAAACGCTATCCCAAGTATATTTTCCTGCACGAAGTTCAAATCCGCGTAACCAGGTTACTCAACGCTTTTCAAATTGGTGGTCTCGTAAGCATGGGAATTATCTTGAGAGTGGTGTACAACTTCTGTTAATGAATGCTATTCTTCCTTCCTCTAAACCCAAACGACCGAGAGATGTTTCAAAGGATAATGGAGGTAAACAAATTTGTCTTCTTGCAGCGGATATAGTACAACCGCAAGTCCTCGGGGATAAGAGTGAAAGTCATAGTAGTAACGCAGATCACCACTGGAAAAGGGCTAAAAAGACGAAGGGTCCATCTCTTTCTCATGATGACTTTTTTGATGGCGTGCCCAGTGCTTCAAATTTTCATAACCAAGCTGTTGATTTAGTAAGTTACTTCTATCCTTCCCTACTTATTTCCTTTCCATTTTTTTTGTTTAAAAACTTATTTATCATCTGCCCCTTTTTTTTTAGCTCCCTTGCGATGATTTTGTTAAGGAAATCCAACATGAGTGCAGTGATCAATCGTTTATAAGTCCTGATGCATTCGATGCTGTTGTTGTTCGTGTTCAAACTCCTAAGTCCTTAAAGAAAGGCGAAGTTGAAGAACAAAATCGAAAGAAGTTTATTTGTCTTGCGACTTGAAAATGTCTAATTTTTGTGCGGATGATATGATTTCTAACTTTAGGCGCCAAGTCGCTTTGGCAATGTGGGAGAGTGTCCAACAAAAACTCATTCGACGCCTTTTGATAGAGTTCATCTTCTTGAACAGGAAGTACACAAGATATTTTCTGCTATTTCTGAGTATAATATGATTGATTTAATGCCTCTTCAGAATATTGTGAACGAGTATTTTCAGAAAGTTAAAAAATATAACGATTTGCGGTCATCATTATCATCGCAATTGACTACAGAAGATCGAGATCGTCAGCTTGCAGAACTTAGAGTTTGCTTGGAGCAAATATCATCCGATGAGACTGATCGAAAGACAAAGCGGTGTGCATTTCAAGAGCGCTCAAGAAAAGTTCTTTCAAGATTGGAGAGGCGAAGCGAGTTGAAGACTTTGAGAGATGAGAATAAAGAGATTGAACGATTGATGCTCGAGGATGAAGGAATTTCAGATGATCAAATATCTAAGGTTGCTAAAGTACATGATGAAATCAGCATTATCGAAAACACCCCTACAGTTAGTGATGCAGATGTCAAGACCTTAGACTTGCTTCGTCAATTGTTGGATGGCGCTCGACAAGAGTTGAAAGACTACCAATGGCTTCCTTGAGTTTCTTTCTTTTTCTTTCTTTGATTTTTAGGAGTTGTTGACGTTTATTGTTTTGTATTTTTCTTCTTGTTATGAACAAACTGCTTATCTCCTTTTTATTTTTATTGCCTTCAGTTGGATGGACTATTTATTCCCCCTTTGTTTATCATTGAATAAACTTGTAGTTTCCTCAAGTTGTTTATATCCTTTTTTAATAACTCAAAAACAAGTTATAATGCAATGAAATTTTTTTTTTTTGGTTGGTTGACTGAACTTAATTTTACTTAAGCTGCCTACGTACCCTTTTCTTAATTAGGGATCAAGTCATAACGTAGTTCAATTACAAAGATGATTTTTTTTTTTTTTTTTGGTTAACTGAACTCAAAGTTTCCTTTAAGCTGCCTACGTACCCTTTATATGAATAGGGATCAAGTCGAACGTAGTTCAAGTACAATGATGATTTTTTATTTTTTTTTGGTTAACTGAACTCAAAGTTTCCTTTAAGCTGCCTACGTACCCTTTATATGAATAGGGATCAAGTCGAACGTAGTTCAAGTACAATATCATGTAGTTTAGGCTCGTACGATTAGGAGCTTTACAATTTAAGCATAATATCTTTTAAGAAACTTGCCGTTGATCGGGCCAATCCGTAGTCCATCTTTATCAACTATCTTGTATGCTCCATTTGTGTAGACTTCCTTCACAACATAGGGTCCATCCCATTTAGACGTGAATTTGTTCCCTGTATGTCGAGTTGTCATGATGGGTCTTCGAACTGAAAGTACAAGATCGCCAACTTGAAAAGATCGAGGTCGTACTATTTTGTTGAAAGCTTTAGACATACGTGCTTGATAACATTCTAAAGATTGTTGTGCATCAAGCCTCTTTTCATCCAGTGCTTCTAACTCTTGAAGACGTATCTTAGCATTTTCTTCCTCAGTTAGTCCTTCTTGAATTGCCATGCGTAAGGATGGGATCTCTCTTTCAAATGGGAGGACAGCTTCCACTCCATAAACAAGAGAATAAGGTGTAGCTTGAGTAGGAGTGCGATAAGTAGTTCTGTATGCCCACAATGCTTCTCCAATCCTCTCTTGCCAATCTCTTTTCGTCTTTGAGACCACTTTCTTCAACAAGTTGCACAATGTTTTATTAAATGCCTCCGCCAAACCATTTGCTGCAGCATTGTACATGGAAGAATTGTATTGCTTGAAGCCAAACTTTTCACATAATTTATCAATCCAGCTGTTAGAAAATTGTTTCCCATTATCCGTCACAATATAGCGAGGAATTCCATATCGATAAATGATATGGGTGCGAATGAAATCTGCTACATGTTCTTTCTTTGCTTCCTTTAACGGGATTGCTTGGCCCATTTTGAGAAATAATCGGTTCCAGGCAAGAATATAAGAATGTCCCTGACGACTTAGGAGTTATTGGTCCAACAAGATCAAGTCCCCATGCTTCAAAAGGCCAAGAAGCCACAGTAGGATGTAATGGCTCTGGAGGTTGATGTATAAAGTTAGCATGGAATTGACAAGCTTCACATCTTTTTGCATATTGCATTGAATCTTGAACCATCGTAGGCCAATAGTATCCCGTTCTTTTCAATTGATAATGGAGTTTTGGGCCTGATTGATGAGCACCACAAACACCTGAATGAGCTTCTTCTAGTGCTTGAATTGATTCTTCTTTTCCAAGACACCGAAGGAAAAGTCCTTCATATGATCGACGGTAGAGTGTATCTTTATAATAGATAAAACGAGCTGCTCTTCTTCGTATTTCACTCTTCTGACAAGGGTTTGTGTTTCAAATTAGGGAGACTTCCATGCTCAAGATAATCAATGATGGGTTGCCGCCAATCTTCCTCTTCAATGACATAAACCGATATCATATTTGCTTCTTGAAGATTATTTTCAACAGGGGGCATGATCCATCTTCGACAGAGAGGAATATTTAAGATTTCATCCTCAGAAATTATGAGCGCAGTAGCCAGATTTGCCAAGGCGTCTGCTTTATTATTTTCTAACCTTGGGACATGCTCCAGTCTTACACTTTCAAATTTTTCTAATAAAGTCTTAACAAGATTGAAGTAAGGTATCAAGTCCTCATGTTTCACATCATACTCTAATAATAATTGATTAATTACCAACTTAGAGTCACCGTAGATGTCCACATATGTTATCCCGATCTCTGATGCCATTTGAAGACCAATGATGAGCGCTTGATACTCAGCAACATTATTAGAACACAATTCAGCAAATGCAAAACTATATGGTAGCATGTGCTGTTCAGGTGAAATGAAAATTACACCTGCTCCTGCCCCATTTCTCCGTGATGCTCCATCAAAATACATAGTCCAAGGATCAGTGGTTTCAACGTACAAGACTTCTTCATCAGGTAAATTTTCAGATAACTTCCAATCTGATGGGGCTGGATGATCTGCTAGAAAATCTGCTACTGCCTGCCCCTTAATCGCCTTTTGTGGAACATAGACAATGTCATATTGTTGAAGCAAAATTGCCCATTTTGCTAGTCTTCCAGAGATAACAGGTCTCGATAAGATGTATTTAATCGGGTCTGCTTTTCCCACCAAGTGCACTGTGAAAGCTTGCATGTAATGCCTCAATTTTTCGATAGCGAAAAAGAGTGAAAGACACATTTTTTCGATTGGAGAGTAGTTTAATTCGGCTCCAGTCAAAGTTCTACTCAAATAATAGAGTGCTTGTGTTTACCTTTTTCACTTTCTTGTGCAAGCAATGCTCCAAGTGACCTTTCTTGCGCAGTAATATATAAGATCAAAGGTTTTCCTCTTATAGGCGCACCTAAAACTGGAGGATTAAGCAAATATTTCTTTATGCTATCAAAAGCATTTTGACATGCTTTATCCCATTCAAACCTTGTATCTTTCTTCATCAACCTTTGGAAGGGTTGACAATGACCCGCCAAATTTGAGATAAATCTTCTAATATAGGCTAAACGTCCCTGGAGACTTCTTAATCAGTTGCAAGTTTTGAGGTTCGGCATCCTTTGGATAGCATCAATTTTTGATTGATCAATCTCGATTCCTCGATGTCTTACAATGAAGCCAAGAAATTTTCCTGAAGTCACACCAAATGCACATTTGAGGGGATTCATCTTTAACTGATATTTTCTTAAGCGGTCAAAGACTGTTTTCAAATCCTGTAAATGATTTGCCCTTTCTTTGGATTTGACGACCAAATCATCTACGTAGCATTCAACATGTTTGTGTAACATATCATCAAAAATTATTTGCATAGCACGTTGATAAGTGGCTCCAGCATTCTTCAGTCCAAATGAAATTACTTTATAGCAATATATTCCCTTTGGAGTGCGAAATGCAGTCATTTCTTCGTCTTCAAGAGCCATTCGGATTTGGTTATACCCTGATGAGCCATCCATAAAGGATAAAGTTTCATGACCTGTGGTAGCGTCCACCATAATTTCTGTGATGGGCAACGGAAAATCGTCTTTTGGACATGCATTATTCAGATCACGAAAATCGACACAAACACGAAGTTGTCCATTTTTCTTCTTCACAGGAACAATATTCGCTATCCATGTTGGGTATTGTACTTCGCGAATAAATCCAGCTTCAATCAACTTATTGACCTCTATTTCAATTTGAGGAATAAGTTCAGGTCGAAAAGCGACGTTGTGTTTGCTTAATCGGTTGATATCCTTGTTTAATCGCAAGATGATGGACTGCAATTTTTGGGTCAAGTCCGGGCATTTCTTTGTATGACCAAGCAAAGACATCTTTATATTCCGTCAACAATTTTATGTAATCGCCTTCTTCTTGTTGAGAGAGCAACGCGCTTAGAAATGTTACACGAGGCGCTTCCATCGTACCAAGGTTTATCTCCTTAAGTTCATCAACAGTTGATTGGCTCCCATCTTCTAAATTTATTGGAGCTTCATCAGCATCCTCCTCAGAAGCCTCTGAGTCTGAAGTCTCTTTAATAGTAATATGATGGCAAGTAACATTATCTTCTGCATAATTCTCATCATAATCTTCTTTTGTTGGATTGGTAGAGATAATGAAATGTCGCTTCACTCTTAAAGGACCCTCGTATTTATTAAGACGGAGGCTTTTCTCTTCATTCGTGAGGGAATGACACTTTGAATTTCTTTCATATCATCTACTCCAACCAATTGTTTCTCTTTCAAGGATTTCACTTTACTTTCACGTGACATGCGATGAAAGACAGAATTTTGTCCCTTACTTTCTTCATTTGTCATAGATACACTTAATCTTTGAAAAACTGAAGAACGAGTTGAAGTATGATGTTGATCCTTCTCATCTTTTCTAGATACACTCAATCTTTCAAGACAGGATGGACGAGTAGTTTGAACTTCAAGGCGATCAAAGACAGAGATCCTTTCACTAACTTCATTCTCTTCTTGTGAATCGTCAATTTCTTCCACGAGATATAATGCATATCTTCAACTCTCTCTTTCCCTTCCTAGTTATACGAATTGGTTCCGAGTTTGTATAACCAATTCCAGATTTGGAATGAGGTACAACATAACCTTTCTTCAAAAGGTTCTTTTGTGTTTCAGAGAGTCCTGGTCTTTCATTATCAAAGATCTTTAAACTTTCCAGCCTCTTGGTGCAAGTTGTAAAGTCATATCCCGCATTTGCTAGAAGTTTGTATGCCTTAGGATCATACACGCCCTCAATCCGTTCATTAAGACTATAAGTATCTTTGTTGATTACCTTCTCGTCAATATATTCCACCGATGAATTCTTGACTCTTTGGTTTGTCATCCTTGTGAGAGGTATGGTAAAACTTTCTTTCAAGATTTTAACATCTTCAACTTTTACCTTTTTTGAGCACTCGGTGAATGGTGATTGACCCTTCTTCCTTCGGGATAAAGGGATATATCTCAAAATAGGAGAAGGTGAAGGTTGTAAAGGTTCTTCTCTTGGGGAATCTTGAACCTCAGGAGTATTTATACTTGCCTCAAATGTTTCTTCCATCGACTTTACTTCCACTTCTTTAGGACTTTCAATCATAGGAATCTCTGCGCGTATAATCTCTTCCACTACATCACTTTGCGTATAAAATTTTGCATCTGCAAAGTGAGATTCTCGTCATGAAGGGATTAATATCGGCCTCAACTTTCTTCACACCGTCTTGATGAAACTTGAAACATTGGTGTAAACCGGAAGTTATTACCCCATTTTCATGGATCCAAGGTCGACCTAATAACAACTTATAGGTGGTCTTAGAATCAATGACATGAAATATAGTATTAGCTTTTAAATCCCCAGATGATGAGTTCTAAGCGAATCATGCCTATTGCTCGTTGTCCCCCTGGTTAAAACCTTGGATCATTAAACGGCTTTTTGACAATTCCTCCATTGTGATGCCTAATTGTTTCATTGTGGATTTAGACATTATATTAACGCGAGCCATTATCGATAAGAATTCGACTAACTCTTTGCTCACGGAGATATCCTGAAACAAATAAAGGTCTATTGTGAAGCTTTGAACCCAATAGTAAATCTTCATCTGTGAAGGCAATAGATGTACAACATGAGGTACATGTATATGTTCGAGGATTCAGAGATTGAGAAGCTTTAGAACCTTCATCAGAACCTTTTAGTGCTTCAATAAGATTGTGTTTCACCTGTTGTGGAAGTAAAAACAGATCATTTAGCGTGAAAGAAGATAGATCATTCAAATTCGTCACATCTTGAGCTTTATCTATAGAATGATCATCACCACTGAGTATGTTAACTGTATTACAAGCAACAGTTTCAAAAACTTCGTCTTCAATATCATCAAAGAAATCCTGTGGGAAGAATTCTTTCAAGAGTAATTTAATCGCGGAAGAATAATATCTTTGCTTTCTTCCACCACGAATTTAGGCTTCTTACTCTCCTTCTTCCTTGATTGCTTATTCTTCTTTCCACGCTTTATTCTGGATGGAAGGGATTTTTTCTCAATACGACGTTGTTTTCGTTGCTTTCGACGGGTTACAAGAGTCCATCCGACTTCATCTTCATTGTCTTCAGGCTCGATTTCCTCTTGCAGACTGGTCTTCTCGATTTTAGATTTGAACCAAACAACAACTGGTTCAAAAGTTCCAAACTGAATTAAGGTTGCTTCTAGATTTTGCAAATTCGGATCATTTGTAGCTGATGCTACCGTAGTATGATTTGACTGAGCAACCTCATCAAGATCCAACTCAATTTTTCTTTCTTGAGCCAACCTTAAGATTATTTCTTTTAAGACAAAGCATTTCTCCACCTGGGATGACTAACGACTCCAGGTGGAATTTACAATAATTGGGCTCATTTGTTCTTCCCATTTCTTCAGGTCTTTTGCATTCTGGAAGTTCAATGAGTTGATTCTTGAGTAATTGTTCCAACATGTCAGGGATGTCAGAATCAGGAAAGGGGTAGATCTTTTCCTGTCTTTCCTTCAGAGTTAGACGACGCTTCTCATTTCCTTGTCGTCTTTCATCCATTTTCTCTTTTCCTTTTGGAGGAAACCTAAATGGAGTTGTGTTGACAACCATGGAATCTTTGGTGGAGATTTTTGGAGCTTTCTCTACCTTGACTTCCTTCTTATCTTTTCTGAAATCAGGGACAAAAGTTTCCTTATTTCCCCTACTAGCAATGCTTAGTTCCATATCGTGAGGGCGAGTTGCTAGTTCTTCAAAAGTGCGGGATTTTATACCTTGCAGGATATAAAGTAATCCCCAGTGCATGCCTTGAATACACATCTCTACAGCAGATATTTCTGTGAGACGGTCTTTACAATCGAGACTCAAAGTTCTCCAGCGGTTGATGTATTCAACAACAGGCTCATCTTTTCTTTGTTTTGCATTGGTAAGCTCCATCATACTAACCGTTCGCCTCGTGCTATAAAAGCGATTCAGGAATTCTTTTTCTAATTCTTCCCAACTATCAATGGATTCAGGCTCCAAGTCAGTATACCAGTCAAAAGCATTTCCCTTCAGTGTTCGGACAAATTGCTTGACCAGAAAATCTCCCCGGGTACCAGCATTTTCACACGTTTCAACGAAATGGGCGATATGTTGCTTTGGATTACCCTTTCCATCGAACTGTTGGAATTTTGGTGGATGGTAGCCAATCGGCATTCTCAAAGTATCAATCCTTTTCGTGTATGGCTTAGAATATAGAAGAGAATTCTGAGACGGCCCTCCATATTGAGATCTAATGGAGTTTGTTATCATATCTTGGAGTTGTTGGACCGATAATGAAGCAATTGAATTAGAGTGTTGAGGTTGGTGATTTTCTTGAACATCTTTCCTTTTATCTTCAACAATCTTCACATGTGAAGGATTATGACTTAATTCAGCTACATCATGATGTTCCAACTTATTCATAAGAAAAGCAATTTTTGAGTCTCGTTCATCAACTGCTTTTGTCAGCATAGAAATTCTTTTCTCCATATCAGCCATCTTGTCTTCGATACTACCAGTATCAGCAATCATGACAGACATAATCTCAACATTTGATGGATTAGTAGGTCCTTTGATATTTTCAAGAGGATGAGAAGATATATCTTCAGTTTCACGATCAGAAAGAGGGTTACCTTGGATGTTAACATTCTCTTCATGATCAGGTACTTCCAGTTGCTTCTTCATTTTACTCTCAGCAACCGAGAGAGATTGGATTTCTGGTAATCGGAGATCTTTGGAACGATTACGAGTGATAGGACCCAATTGAGAGTCAGTTGAAGTGGTCTTTGAAGATATCTTCTTAGATGCCATAGTTTTCTTGATGTATGAATGAAAAAGAGATGAGAGGTAGAGATGGTCCCACCGGGCGTGCCAATTTGTTCACACAGAGATTTCGATATGGGGAAATAAATGCGGAATAAATGATTTGTATTGATGATTTGAGTAGTTACAATCTCTAATAAATGTTCCTCTGATGCTTTCTCAAATGTATAAACTTTGACTCGAGGGTCAATTGACTTATTCTCGGATCAAATGGTTGGTTGGATGAAAATCTTCTATTTTGGACACTATAGTTCTTCGGGCTTGTAGGATCTTGATCTTCAAAGAATTTGTCTTCGAATATTCCTTCAAGTCGTCTTGGATCTCTATAGTCTTCAAGTTGATCGATCTTCGGGATTTTTAATCTTCGGATTCTTCAGAGTCTTCAGTCTTCGAATTCTTCAGATTGTCTTGGATCTTCGTGTTCTTCGAATCGTCTTGGATGTTCAGAGTCTTCGAGATTATCTTGGATCGTCAGAGCTTTCTTCAGTCTTCTCCTTCTCCCAAGTTCTTGTTGAATTATGAATGGCCTACTCTATTTATAGAGTTTTTCAATGGGCCTTTTGGTGGGCTGGGTTTGATTTGATAATGGGCTTGAGTGCCACATGGCATAATTTGGTTGGTCAAACTTATATTACCAAATGACCATTGAAATAGACACGTGGCGTCATCTTATTTGCCGATTTTGTGTCTTTTATTTTAAAATAGAGACACATGTCAAATTACGATTTGTCTTTATTTAATGACATTTAAGATCATCATAATTTAGATATTTACGTGGCGAATTGTAATTGGTTGAATTTTCTCCTTCTACAGATGGTTTTGAAGTTTTGAACTGACCAAAACGTAGTGCTTGAAATGGAGATTCGAATACATCTTGAATTATCCAAATCAGATTTCAAACGAAAAAGTTATGGCTAAAAGAAAATTAATGGTATTGAAAGGGATGGATCTCATTAGAATAATTTGGAACTACATGGGTATGATTTGTCATTTTCAAACCACATAGAGTGTTCATGCATTCAAACCACATAGAGTGTTCATGCATTCAAACCACATGGAACATTCATGCATTTAACAAAAACCATAGATTTCTTATTTACATTTTACCTAACCTTTTACTGCCACCTTTGCTTTCAGTCCTAATTGTAAGGATCAAATGACAACAGAAGACCCACAAATTATTTCATTCATATTTTAATTTTGTTATTTTCACCACCAAATGTGCCCCCAGTTTAGATTGTTAAAATCTGACAAAAAGGAAAAAATGAATATGAAAAGACAAATATCTTTGATTTGATGATTGAAAAAATTAAAACCTGAAAAATATAATAAACCTATAAAAATCAACCAAACATCTGATCAAAAAAATGGCAGATACTAATGGTGTGTTTGGAGTGCTTTTGGTTAAGGAAAAAGTGTTTTTAAATGATCAAAAGCACTTTCTATATACAATATTTATGTTTGGCTACATTTTGGAAGTATTTTTTTTGTAAAAGTCAAAAGCAATTTTGAAGAAATAAAGTATTTGGTGCTTTTTGAAATGTTTTTTATTTTTAAACCTCATCTCTCTAAATTTTCTTTACATATTTCATCTCTCTAAATTTTCTCTACATATTTCATTTCTCTAACTTTTCTCTACACATTTTTATCTCTCTAACTTCTCTCTACACATTTTATCTCTCTAACCTCTCTCTACAAACTCTCTCTCTCTAACCTCTCTCTACAATATTTCTCTCTCTAAGCTCTCTTTACACAATTGTTCTCTCTCTAACCTCTCTCTACACACTTTTTCTCTCTCTAACTTATTTTTTCACACTCTCTATAACTTCTCCTCATATACTTTCTCTCTCTATGTTATTTCTACATACTTTATTTCTCTAAATATATTTTTCTAAAAATAACTATATAAGATTAAAATCACTTTTTAAATGTTAGAACCAAACAATAAAATACTTTAACACTAAACATTTTTTATCATAGTACTTATAATAAAAGTATTTAAACTAAAAACACTTATTTTACAAACACTCCCAAACACACCCTAATTTATGTTCTCTCAATCTATCAAGAAGTAAGATCAAAGCTGTATATTTAAAAGCAAAACGGAAAATAATAAATTAAACTTTTTTATTATAAAAAAATTCGACCATGGAACACACAAATTTAGATGACTAGTTATATAAAAATTATAAATAAAAACTACAATTACAGACAATGAAATTAGACAAATATTTGGATGTCAACAACTGAGTTTCCTTATCCAAAAACAATATCACATAATTAACAATGTCATTCAATTTGTACATCAAGAATGTGAAAAACACGTTGCCAAATTAATTATTACCGACTACAAAGATCCAAATACAAACTTATTGTTTAGTTTAAGAATTAAAACAAAAACTTCTTGTGGAGTACTATTACCTGTGTGATATCTTCTAAGGTGTAGATTTTATGATCTACTTTTTAACTCAGAGATAACAGCATTACCCGGACAATCCATAACACTGCAATAATCAATGCTAAATCTTTAGAAGTAAGCAAATCAAAAATCAATATTCATAATCACACACCATTTAATGTTATGGAAACATGTTTCAACTATCAATACTCTAGTTATCTAGGGAAGGGCTACAAATTAAAAAAAAAAACTCATTCACAGACTAAAGCAACATACAGCAACGGCGTATGCATCAAGGGTCGAGTGTTTGAAAATATTGAAAAGGATTTCTTTGGAGTTATTAATGAGATTATTGAACTCGAATATGTAGGATAGAGTGTAAAGCGTATCGTATTATTTAACTGTACGTGGTTTGAGATAATGCTCCGAGGTGGGATGTGAAAGCTACCACATTTGCAGATTTTAGAGTTAAATATAAGAAAACACATGCGCACAAATGATCGATTCGTATTGGCACAACAAGCGATTCAAACGTATTTTCTACCTTATCCGTCTTTTAGACAATTTAATGATTGGTTAGTGGGTTTTACTATTTGAATATTTGATATTAATATATTTCCATATATTATCAATATCGTTAATTGAATCAATATAGATAAAATAAGAACTTATGTTTATTTATTTAATTTATTCAAAATAAATTATCTTTATTACATAATTATAAGTTGTAGGACACCATTCCTAACACGTCTGTCATGTTGGGGAAGAAACAGTTTAGCTGGACTGGTTCAATTGAACAGGTTCAGCTGGTCTAGACCGGTTCAGGGGTCAGTTTTGCTCAATTCAACCCGTTTTTCATCCTGTTAGCCCGGTTATCGTGAAATTGACTTTAAATTTATATTGTTACAAGTCTTGAGCATCGTTAAGAGTATTTTAAATTTATTTTGAGGCTGTTTGTTAGCTCAATTTGAACTTAAGGTAGGCTAAATCCTTACTTAAAGACTTAAATTTGATATTTATATGTGATTGGTTTCTTGTTTGATTTATTGTAATGATATTATTGGGTTGTCTTGATAATTCATTTGATGTTATTAATAAAATTATACATATGTTAAATCTTAAAAATTATAAATTGATGCTTGAATGTTTATTAATAAAATTGAATGTTTTAATTATTTATCACTAATAATTAATTACCATTTAATAAATAGTTTTAAACGATTTATTAAATTTTAGGATAATTTTTAGAGACGATTATGAGGTCATGGACTTAGTTAATTAATAAATGTAAATAATAACTCAATGATTTACTTGTTGTGACTTAATTGTGTAAATTTCTTCTCTTTTAACTATCAGTGATATGATTGTTGAAGTTGTAGGCCAAGTACTTACTTTATTAATGTTGAAGATTGGAAGTGGACGACTATCCACATCTTATTGTTTGGAGTTGTATTATTATCTGATTTAGATTTTTATATAATGGTTTAATCTACTGAGCTAAAAACTCACGGTATTCGAATGTCTTGCAAACTTTTATTTTGCAGGTAATATTAATGATGAGAATCAGGCGATTGACGAGGATGACGCTATATTTGGAAGGCCTTAGGAGTTGTTTTATTTTTCATCGTTTTTTAAAACTACATTTTCGTGTTTTCTATCTTTTAGATTTATTTTTAGTTTTATTATTTATTTTATCTCATTTGATTTATTATTTAAATATTGGCGGCGCAAAATTAATGTTTTGTTTTTTACACCTCTTTGGTTTTTAAATAAAAGCTTATGCAAGTATTTAATTTTACTCTGATTTATCTATATGTTTTAAGCAAGTCATTTACATTTAATTTAATTATTTTGGTTATTTTAGGTCGGGTCGTCACAAAACCTTTAAAAGATTAAAGGCAAAATTGAAACCAACACTACATGTGTTAGGGGTATTTGTAAAACAGATTAATATCACTAGTATCCTGAATAATTCACCTAATTTCGATATTACCGGTTGTTAAGATTTTATTTCACTTTTACCCAAATAACACCTATTCAGGCGGCGCAACCGTTGATATTAATGATACCGTTTACATTTTTTGCCCTTCGTTATTCTGTTAATCATTTTATTTTATTTTTTACTTTTTAAAAAATCCTGTAATCATTTCGGTCTTTCCGTGATTATTGAGATTTTATTTATTTACGTTATTTGTTGCCTTTTTATCCATTTAATTTGATTTTGATTTGGCAGTAACCAAATCTTAATTATACAGTTTCTTTTTTTGAATCTTTTTTTTTTCACATGTCTCCTTCTTCTCAATTTTATTTACATTTTTTTCGATTTCATTTCTTATTTTTTTATGTGTGTTTATTTTCAATTACCTTCTTTTCCGTTATGAGTTCCAGATCTATTGATCTGTTATACGCCGATTCTATTACACGTATCACCACCGTCATCGGTTTTCTTTACTAGGTTGGTTTTCCGGTCATGATTCAAATTCATTGCGAGATCGGGGAGTTTAAGAACAATTCAGATCCTAGTTTTTCCTTCTTTGATTTTCTCAATTTTGAAACGAAATCGGCCTTCTTTGTATCTGAGAAATCGACGAAGGTGATCGTTGTTGTGGCTCGTGTTGCTGTTCAATCGAGAAAGAAAGCAGCAATAATGGAACGTGGAACAGTTAATTGCGAGATCTGAAAGTTCAAGGCCGATGATGAATGATTCTCATAGTTACGAGAAATATGATTTGAAGACGATGGTTATTGTAAAGGATACCCAATACGTTGCACTGGTTAACAAAGTTAAACGGAAAGTTCCGTTTAACCGTGATTCCCTTTGTATCATGATGGTTATTGTTCAAATCGAGGAAGAAAGCAGTAACAAAGGTACTTTTAAGTAAATGTTTATTTTTGTTCAACATTTATTTTTAATTTCTATTTACATATCTATAGAAACCTTGATCTCTTTTTCATCTTCAATTTTGTGCCTTCGCTCTATCTCTGAATGAATTGTTTTTCTCTTTCGTTTTTACTTTTTATCTCTATATTTTTTAGGAGGACAGGAGGACGAACAGGAAGGACATTAGAATTTTCCTAAATAAATGTTTACTAAAAATAAACTGTTTATATAAAAATTTACCTTTCAATTATAGGCGAACTTGCTTTCTATGTGTTTTGTAGATAAGTTACTTTTAGTAAAATGTTTATTTTTATTCAATGTTTATTTTAAAAGCCTATTTACATATGTTTTCAAAACCGTTTCATCAATTTTGTGTCCGGTATCAATTTTAAGTGCACATTAATAATCTATTTACTTTTTATCTCTGTATTTTTTAGGATGACGAACAAGAAAGACATTCGGTTTTTCCTTGAAGAAGAAGTCAGAAGGTTGAAGAACAAGTTAGAAGTTTGAACATTTTTTTATTTGATTTTTGTTTAGATTTGATTTTTCCATTAAGGGATTTTATAAATTTCTTTAAATTTTACACAAATTAAGGAGAAATTAAATCAGGGGTATGTTTGTCCTTTCACAATATAATTTAATTTGACCGGTGACAGTTTTGGGTACTATTGATATTTAATAAAAACATCCGGTATATTTGATATATCCATAAATTTTTTGATTTTTAGTGAAATTCACCCTTTGTAAAATTTAACCTAAAAATTAAGAATAATAATTGAAATTTCTTTTATAGGTTATCAACTAAAATAACCTTCTTTTTTAAAAATTATGGATTTGGGGTGAGGTGGATCCTATATATGATATATATTGTAATCAAACCATAAGTTTTGAGCACGAAAATGGTTCTACACTGTTCCAACTCAAGCTTTTCACCACCGCTTCGAAATTCTCTTCCGAAATTGAATGGTGAGTTTGCAAAATCGATACTCTTTTTTCTGTTTTTGTAGAATTATAGACCATATTAAGTTAAAAATTCAACTAAATATCAATATTTCAATTCGTGTTTGAATTTGAACCACTACTTGTGGTGTCATCAAAGGAACATGGATTTCAAATCAGAACGCAACTGTTTTTAGATTTGGCTTTTCTCAGGTCAGTATTCAGTAATTGATGATTTGATTTCTTTTTTGGATACTACAGATTAGGGGTTGTTTTCTCCATTTATAAACTGAACCGAAAAACCGGATAAGTTTTCGGTTTCAATAATTCCGCAGATACTAATATCTATTCCTTAATCTTTATTATTTTAGCAGAAAATCAATTTTTGATCATCTTTGTCTACAAAAACTTCAATGATTCAGAGAACCTCCGACAATGCATTTGCGGTATGCAACTTTGTATTTTGATTTCTTGTGCATTTAGTATACTGTTCATTTTTTCCCTTTTCGGATTTTAAATTTGATTCTCTTTTCTCATTTTGCACCCATTCGGAAAGATTCCCATTGTGGTTCTTCGGATTAATTAGTAAAAGGATCTGAAAATTTAAAAAAATTGGGAAAATAGTTTACCCTAGAAAATATTTAAGAAAACCATCCTGTTTTGACTAGTCAAACTTCAAATACGTAGTCTTTGACTACGTATCCGACGTGGCAGGAGGAGTGGCGCTTGGCTGGCACAGGAATGGCTGAACGGTGGGGCAAGGAGTGACATGTTGGATGCGTAGTCATGGACTACGCATCCAATGCATTGAATGCGTAGTCATGGACTACGCATTCAATGCAATTAAAAAAAAAAAAACCCATGACACTCCTACTTATTTTATTCCTTCCCAAAATACTCTTCTAAGATTTCGGCTATCAAATATGAAGACGATTAATTTGCATTTATTGGCTTGTACTTTAATGGTCCATTTCTTCCCTTTTTTTTCTACAAGATTTTTATTTTGACTATTTGTTTAATTCATTCCTATAATTACCATTTATGTTTACATATATTTGATTTCGTTACATATTTTCTAGAATTCACCTTAAATACAATGACGTGATTTTCTTCTTTACATACTTTCTCACGCTTGGCTTGCTGTTAAATTCTATTGTTTCTGAGAAAGAAAATGGAACATCGTGTGTATTATTATTTAATATGAATTAGCACATTGATAGAAATAATACCTAGTATATTTATTTTTTATATATTAATAATTTTTCACATGCTCTAATGTATAGTTACGGTATATTTTTATTGTATAAATATACGGTGTATACTTTTTCCTACTTCATATGTTAATATTTAGGGATAATTGTTCAAATAACATATTTTTACATACTAATTACTGAAATGTCAGGATTTTTTAAAAATTATTGAAATAGCATAATTATAGTTCAATAAATTTATATTGAACTAAAAAAAACATAATAATGAAAAATAATCAAATAGTTCAATAAAGTATTAAACATAAACTAAAAAAAGTAAAAAAAAAAAACAAACAAATTCATTAAAAACACCCTTGAAAAACAATTTAATAAATTTATTGAACTATAATTATGGTATTTGAGTAATTTTTAAAAAATACTGACATTTTAGTAATTAGTATACAGATTTATGCTATTTGAGACAAATTCTTTAATATTTTCGCTATCTTGTATATTATTTATAAATGCATTTAAAATTTATAATGTATATTAATGCTAATAATTTTCATTCTTTTAGTTTTCTATCAATTAGTTATCACGTTTATAATCTATTTAAATTTTAAATATGGGTCCTTTGCATTTCCAATATGATGGAAATAATATATAGACCATATATAAAGTATATTTGTCTTATATACATATATAAAAATATAAAAAATTGTTACTTAAAAACTCATGATGAATAAATATATTTAAATTTTATTCTTTAAAAGATTATCTCACGTAAATCCCACCAAATTTGCAATATCCTTAACAAAATAAATATTTTTTTTTAAAAATACATTCTTTTTGCTTAGAACTTTGAAAATGGATTAATTAGTAAAAGGATAAAAATACATTCTTTTTGCTTAGAACTTTGAAAATGGATTAATTAGTAAATCCCACAAAATTTGCAATATCCTGGGATTAACGTGAGATAATCTTTTAAAGAATAAAATTTAAATATATTTATTCATCATGAGTTTTTAAGTAACAATTATTTATATATAAAAAATAAATATACTAGGTATTATTTCTATCAATGTGCTAATTCATATTAAATAATAATACACACGATGTTCCATTTTCTTTCTCGAAACAATAGAAATTTAACGACAAGCCAAGCGTGAAAAAATATGTAAAGAAGAAAATCACGTCATTGTATTTAAGGTGAAAAAAATTCTAGAAAATATGTAACGAAATCAAATATATGTAAACATAAATGGTAATTATAGGAATGAATTAAACAAATAGTCAAAATAAAAATCTTGTAGAAAAAAAAGGGAAGAAATGGACCATTAGAGATCGAGCCAATAAATGCAAATTAATCGTCTTCATATTTGATAGCCGAAATCTTCGAAGAGTATTTTGGGAAGGAATAAAATAAGTAGGAGTGTCATGGTTTTTTTTTTTTTTTAATTGCATTGAATGCGTAGTCCATGACTACGCATCCAACATGTCACTCCTTGCCCCACCGTTCAGCCATTCCTGTGCCAGGCAGCGCCACTCCCCTCCACGTCGGATACGTAGTCAAAGACTACGTATTTGAAGTTTACTATCAAAGACACGATTTGAAGTTTGACTAGTCAAAACAGGATGGTTTTCCTAAATATTTTCTTTGGTAGACTATTTTCCCAATTTTTTTAAATTTTCGATCATTTTACTAATTAATCCTAGTTCTTCCAGTCAAAAGATTCAAATAACAATTTTCAACAATATTAAAAATGAAAATTTAGCAAAAACGCGACCGCTAGTAGATATATATTATTCTTTTCTTTTTTAATACCGGGTCACCTTACGTGTACATATGGTCGTCAACACTTGACGTTTGTAAACTCTCCTTGGAAAAATATCTTGCTAGGTGGCCTTTCGAATAGACAAGTTTGGATCTTTGGAGGGTGTACAGAGAAAAAAAGTTTCATTTTTTTTTTTTTTTGCTTTGAACCACCCTTGATTTTTCTACTTCCTCGACTTTTGTTGAATCATCCCTTTTGTGTGTTCATTCTTCCTTTGTCTTCTCCTAAAAGTGTTGGGTGAAACATTTTAGCAGAAATACTAATCAAGTGTTTCATCTAAAAACACTTATAAGTGTAATACTTGTTTATTTACTTTTTTGGAAGAATCACAAACCAATCACTCAACATTTTCAGGAGAAGTGGTGTACCAAACGAGCCCGTGTCCCGCTAATGTTGCATTAGTCACTGAGCATGGGTTTTAGTTTTAATTTTCTCGGATTCTTGTTGTTAACATGTTTGTTGCATATTGTTACTTAGACCGGCAGATCTCTTGATTCCTTATTACCCTATGACGACCCTGCACTAAACAAATGGAGAAACGTTATGATGAACAGATTATTGGAGACTAAGAGGAAATGGAGCTAGAGTTAAAGAGCAGTAAGCATAGTAAATAGGCTTCGACGTATTTTGTATTTTAATTTACTTTTGCTGATATTGGATTATGTGTTTTTTTGAGTTAACAATATTTAGGGTGAGTTTTATTTTATTTGTTGATTATATCAAACTTTTCTTTTTCGTAATAGATTTCAATTAAAAGACATTATGCTTATTATGTGCTAATTTATAATTTGGTTGAATTTTCTCCTTTACTATAATTTCATATCATTAGCATTTTTATATTCTTATTTCAATTCTGTTATTTTTTTCTCAAATTAAAATTTGTAATGATATATTAACGACTTAACGTTATGTTTTCTAATATTATTTGACAATTTCCATTATTTATATATTAAAGTCAATCTTAGTTAATCTAATTAAATAAACATTAATTAGCTTTATGTTCATATAATTGAATAATAAATTCAATTTTTGGTTGATGAGTAAGAGAAAACCTGACGTATATTGCATGAGGTTTTGTCTTGTCTGATTTCACTCAACCACTCTCTTCTAGTCTAGAAATTATTCGAGGAGGCCGCCATCTTCACTAATCAACACATGAGGAAATGAGGAGAACTTTGAAACACAAACCCTACAATATCCATTCAAATTCATATCTATTTTGAGACAATGGGCCCTCTTTCTTTCTACACGTTCTTCAAACACAATCCCTACAATATCCATTCAAATTCATATATATTTCAATTTATCGTGTTTGGATAGTTTTTTTTAATGGTTGTCATTACGTAAATAGGGATTTGATGGAAGAAATCGTGGTCAGGAAACGATGAAAATTTTTAAAAAGATTTTTTTTTTCATTCCTCCATTCATAAATCCTTATTTACATAATGAAAATTATTAGAAAAAAGGAGACATATTATCCAATTGGAGTTTACATAAAGACATTTAGCCCTACTCATATGGAGAGCTTTGATATAAGAGACCTTTAAAATAAAGAGGATGAAGGGTGTGTTTGAGAATGTTTTTTGCCAAGCTAAAAGTGCTTTTAAATGAGTAAAAATCACTTTTTAGATATAAATTTTTTATGTTTGACTATATTATATAAACACTTTTTTATAAAAGTCAAAAGCACTTCAAAATGCTTTTTGAAAAGGTAAGTATTCGTTGTTTTTTTGAAGTCGTTTTAATTTTTTAAATCTTGTGTTTTTAATTTCTTCTACACATTTTATCTCTTTAACTTCTCTCTTCACATTTTATCTCTTTAACTTCTCTCTACATACTTTCTCCCTCAACCTCTCTCTACATAACACTTCCTCTCTCTAACTTCTCTCTACATTACACACACTCTCTCTCTCTATCTTCTCACACATTTTCTCTCTCTAACTTATTTTTTCCACACTCTCTCTAACTTTCACTTATACACTCCAACTTATTTCTATATATTTTCATTCCTAACAATAATTTATATATAAAAAAACTAAATTAAATTATACTAAATATCCCTATACTATGAGGTTTGTTTCAATTTTCCCTTAATGTTTTAAAAGTTTCAATTCTACCCCTAACTTTTTGATTAGTTTCAAAAATACCATTTATTAGAAAAATCACTCTTTCAAAATATCATATCTTTGGGAAATTATTATTTTATTAAAACAATACTCTTTCTAACATACCCGTAATGTCTTAATTTTCATTAAATTTAATCGAAATTGCACACAAATTATATTTTTTAAAAGTTGTTTCATCAATAAAGTGTATTTTTGAAACAAAATAAAATGTTGAGGGTAAACTAGGAAGTAAAAATTGCAATAAACAAAATTTATTTATCAATCAAATAATTAAAGAGAGATAAAACAAAGGGTAAACTAGGAAGTAAAAATTGAAAAGCCGCTAAAAGTGGCCTAGAATGGATACTATCGTAATTGAAATCGAAACACCAATATACTTGTAAATAAGTACTCCGATTTGATTTAATGAGTAAATATTCCAAATAATAATATACAATGTAGTAATTAAAATTAAAAAAAAAAAAAACAATGCAGGCTGTCGAAAAGAAGGCAATGCATTGTTTTAACATGTTTTTATTGAAGAAGGCAATGCAGGCTGTCAAAAAGCACAAACTTTTGTAAAAAAAAAAAAAAAACCCCTCTTTATAAGGAGAGAAGAAAAACAATATAATGAAAAAGGAAAGGGAAAGAGAGAGCAAATAAAGCATGTTAATACTTGAAAAATAGAAGAACAATGAAAAGGGAAAACAAAACAAATTAGTTATCCAACATTTTTATTTACTAGTAATTATGTACGTGCTACGCACGTGGTTTAATCTTGCAAATCAATATTGTATAGAGATTGATATTTAAATTTTGTAAATCAACTCAAGGATAACATCAGAGAGGAAAAAATCCAATGATAAAATGAGAATTTATAATATGAAAGAGATAAAATTAAAAAAATTGAGTGACGAAAATTTAAAACTGACAGTCTCTTGGATTCAAATGACATTGTTTTTGCCACATCTAATGGCAACAAATTGCTCTTATGGCCACTGGTGAAGCCAGTAAGGGGTTAGGCGGCACATGCTCCCACTCAATTTTCAAGTTTTTTCTTCATATATAAGTATTGTTTTGAATTAATAATAATTTTAATATCTAATTAATTTTATAAAAAATATCATTTGAATTTAATTTTTTCACATTTGATTTAACATTTTTCTTAATAATCATCATAATTTAATGGATTGAAATTGTGGAGTGTGATAGTAAATGAATTTTTAAAACTTAAAACTTTATAATTTTAATTTTGTACACACAATATTGATAATTTTATTTTAAATTTTAAATGTGCTTATATTCACTTTTTGATATTACTAGTTGGTCAAACGTGCGTTGCACGTGCCTTATGGATTTTCATAGTGTATAATGTGAAAAATCATTGATAAAATAAAATGAATATAATATATTTATAGCATGCGTGCTTTAGTATAATTTGAGATCATTTTTAAGGAGCCTTCAAATTAAAATAACCAATTAAGGTTAAATTTTATTGTTACTTACTTTATATTTTTTATGGTAGTAGAAGTTGTATCAATTAGCATAAAGTAATCTTAACATCTTGTAAACGGTAATTTTTTTAAATGTGAAATCAAATTATTATATTTTAATGGGTAAATTGTAGAATTCTCCTTGAATTATAGAACGCTTACAACTTAACCACTGAAATTTTAATTTGATCAATAAACTCTTAAAACATCGATCGAGTTATAATTAAGGGGTAATTACTGAAATAGCATATTTTTACATAATAATTATTGAAATGTCGGAACTTTTCAAAAATTACTCAAATAGCATAATAAAAAGTAAAAAAAAAAAACCACAAATTCATTGAAAATAATAATGAAAAATAATCAAATAGTTCGATAAATTATTGAACTTGAACTTAAAAAAAGGAAAAAACAAACAAATTCATTAAAAATACCTATAAAAATAGTTCATTAATTTATTGATCTAAGTTCAATAATTTATTGAACTATAATTAGGCTATTTGAGTAATTTTATAAAGTTCTGACATTTTAATAATTCGTATGCAGATTTATGCTATTTGAGACAAATTCTTTATAATTAAACCCTTAAGTTATCACTTAATTATATTATATTATATATATAAGAGAAACAATGTATATATTTGTGTAAAAATTGAGAAGTTATTAAAAAAAATATAAATGTTTTATACTTTATATATAATTAAAAATGACAAAAAAAAAATTAAAAAAAGAAAAAACGAACAACATTCTCATATGAACCAAGATCTCATAAAAAAAAACCAAATCAGTGAATCATTTGGGAAGAGTAGAGACAATGTGATCCATTCTTTCTTTTTAAAAAAAGATGATGTTATCAATCTTATAAAAAATGAAAACAATCATAAAATTACCGCTACATTAAAGAAGATTATAATGTATTTTTGTTTCCAATATTCTCAAAGACGAATGTTCAATAAAACAGGTATTTTTGTTTCCAATATTCTCAAAGAGAGGAATTTCCTAGTAAAAAAAGAAGAAAACAAACCAAATAAAATGGTGTCTCGTGTTTTTTCTATTAAATTATCAAATAAAGACTTTAAAAATTGAAAAGGGAATTTCTCTGTTGAAGGGGACTCTTCAGGTAAATGTGACTGCCCAATTTCCTAATCTTTTACGTGCTTTCTGACCACATTTTCTTATATACGCTGCGAGCCCGCAACAAATAAACAAAGGTCATTTGTTAGTTTCCATACAAAAAAAATTTTAAGAAAAAAATCTTACCTTCTAAACACAAACTCTCTCGAACTCGACCAGGCGTAAAAGCTTTCTCGTATTATAATACAATGTTGAATTCATATAATGAAATCAATAAAAAAAACAAAGTTCATAATACATATATCTCTAAATATGGAAATAAAAAAAAATCAAACTGTAAAAAATAAGTACTTGTTTTTTATATCATAAGTATCTGTTATTTTAACACAAATCCAAGTTTTTTCTGGAGTAATTATAACAAAAATTTCTCTAAATCCCTAATTGCTCATGAGCATAAAAATAGAAATGGTGAAAATAGTGTGCAATGACCTTTGGAAGCAAGATATTTATCATTTCTTGACAGGGCCGGCCCTGGCACTGTGCAAGCGGTGCGACGGCACCGGGCCCCCAAATTTTTGGGGCCCAAAATTAGGATAGATATTTTATTTTATATAAAAACAATTGAGAAGGATTTAGAGAAAAGTGTTGCTGGTACGTTGGATGATGACTCAATCAGCTTATCCCTTGATTTCGCGTGTACTGGGTTCGAATCCCATGACTGCATCTTTTATGTTTTTTACTTAATTTTTTTTAATTGGTGGGATTTTAGTTGTTTTATTATTATTGTTGTTTAAAATATAATTTTTTTAAATATGATTATATGACTTAAATTTATAATTTAGACTATAAATTAATGTTTTTTTTTTCCTTTTAATTTTTAATTTTTAATTTATTATATTTGTATATATATTATAATTAATATGAATAGAATGACGTTAAATCAAATTGATAAAAAAAAATGTGTATTTTGACTTGATTTAATTTTTAACATATTTATAATTAATATTGAGTTGTTTGAAGTAGAATTCATAATTTTTTTTTAAGTTTAATAGTTTGAACTGTTTTTATAAAACCCTAAATTAAATACATTTATTTAATTAATCAATGTAAAAAAAATAATTTTTTATGACATTCTAAAATATTTAGTTATTATTTGAAATATACTATTAGAAATTTACCATTTTTAAAAATATAGTGTTATAGTTATAATTATATATATGTATCCAAATCATCGATCATCATGTCCTAGAATATAAATATTATGCCCGTTACTTCTAAAAGTCGGGTTATTAAATGAATTGATGAAATGTTATAGAAAAAAAACTCCTTTATTTATATGGATTAGTATAACATATTTCTAAAATATAATTTTCTAAAATCTTTTATAATATTATTTAGTTGTTATAGTGTTTTAATAAAAGTTAATATTTTTAAACTTTAATAATTATGATAGAGGGCCAAAAAAATATTTTCGCACCGGGCCTCTGTTTTTTTAGGACCGGCCCTGTTTCTTGACAATATTAATTAATAACATTTGCAAATCGTCTCCCCCCATAGTTGTTGCATGCTGCTGATGTAGAGTCCTCCGAGAGTGTCGTGTCACCATAGTCACCTCTCTCTTATATGGTAATTCCTTGAAGTTCATTGGAGATCGGTGGGTTCCATTTCACTCCAAGCCAATATACATGATTTGAATTGATTTGCTACAACATTTTCTTTTGGATTCCCAAGGTTCAGGTTCAGGTAATGTATACAGGATTGAACTTTTTTTTTCTTTATGTGATCTTTTTCATTGAAAAACCAAAAGTTTCTCTCAAATCAAGAAACAAAAGAAAACACAGATACAGATCAATAGATTTTCTAAAATACAAAACAATTTAATGGAAATAAATAAATTAAAGGATAAAATTGGAATATAATAAAAGAATAGGGATAAAATGGGTATGTAAAGTTTCTCTCCATATCCCCACTTTTATAGATGTTATAGATTTATGATTGTTATTACGTCTTTTCAATTTTAAACAGTAGAGTAAAAAATATGTAATTCATTGTTATGAGACACTTTTTCTTTATAATTTATTATTGCAATATTCCTTTTTATCCATATTTTTTTAATGTACTTACTTGTACACCATTTATAATGGTGTATTCATAAATATATCAAAGTAAATAAATCGTATCATAACTATCATTTAAAATGAAAATATAAGATCTCGAATGAAAACCAATTTGTTTTGAGTTTTAGGTTTTTAATTTTTGAAAAACATAATTTTTTTGATAATCAATTAGTACTAAATAAAATTTCTGGATCCACCACTGCTTATGGCTATATCGAAGATCGTTAAGTTCTTATCTCTCTAAATAAAAATGAATCCCAAAATCTTGAAATTAAAAGCTTTAATGCACTTATCTCATGTTTCGTCTCTAAGTGCCCGTGGTAAACTTTTTGAAGTGTCTAAAAAACACTTTTGAAAGGTATTCCAAACGGGCCATAAATTTTGATCAATAATATATTAACATGTCTTCAATATGAAATCAAATAGTAGTAGAGGAAGATTTTTGGCTTTTAACTCCTAAAGAGACCTAAAAGGGAAAATAAAATAAAAGAGAGAGAGAGAAGCAACAAAGCAAAGAAATAAAAAAGAGAGAGCATATTCTTAAAACACGATGGCATCAATAGTAGAAGCAATAGAGCAAGAAAAAATAAATTGAAAATTGATTTGAATCAACTGAAGAATTTAACAATACCATTAAAATTTTAGTTGTCGTCTTTGGTTCTATAAAACCCACTCGCTTAATTTGTACATCAAACTTTCTTTTGAAAAAGAACCATACTACGTCAAGGATTAGAACGACCCATTCGATAAGTTCCATCTCCCAAGACCATGATGCATCACACACAAAAATTGAAAGGAGACCTTCTAGTTTTATAATCAAGTGAAGAATAATGAAGTTAAAATGGAGACTTAGTGAAGTAAAATGTGTGCACTATAATCTAAGAGTGAAAATTAATTGGGGACGATAATCAAGTTCATGCATTAGAAGAATTATTTCGTTTTCCATGTTCTAATTGATGTTTTAATTAATGATTTGACATAATGATATGCATATTCAATGAACAATGAATCAGTAAGATTTAAAGTTTATCAACTTAATTGCTTTTAAGTTTTTGAGCAAAGGGAGAGATTAGAGATGTAGAATTGATGGCAAAGCATAGGACTACGAAGAGATTGTAAGAAATTGATGGAGAAAATAAGAAAGATAAATCAGAAAGATAACTTTAAAATAAAATATAAAATAGTAATTCATTCCTTTATTCATTGAATCAAATTAGAAACAATGTTCAAATATCAAGAATAAACCTTTCATTTTTCAAAAAAAATAAATATTTATGAATTTTAACAATCTTCAATATTTAAAATAAAATAAAAAAAATAAAAAATAACAATTAAAGAGGGGCAAAAGAGGAAATCAAAAGTTTCTCCTCTTAAGCCCCTTTTAGAGGTACTAGGCTTTTAACACGTGTGATGCACGTGAAACTCACTCATTTGTTTGAAATGTTTTTTTGAACTTAATTTAAAATTTATCCAAACTAAGTTTATTGAATTGGTGGTAATATAATAATATTTAGCCTCTACAATCATCAAGATTCGTAAAAAGTTCTATAGCGAAACTAAATCAAGTATTAGGTTGTCTATCTAATTCAACCCCATTTATCTCTCAAATCTAAGCACAAATTGCAAAATGCATAATTCATTAAATATCTTCATATTTGTAATTTATAAAGATGAAAATGCACATTATTATGGAAGTTTAATGAGATTATAATGAAAATATTGGACAAAATTAGGGTCCGACAAAGTTCTCATCTAATTTCAAACATATTTTCCGATTCATTCTATAAGAACACCCGAGCACACATTCTATTTAAATTTCATTGATAACCTTGACTCATAAGCTTCTTTTTTTGATGCCCTCCCTTTACATTATTCAATCCAACCATTCAAATCCATTACATACTTGCAAGAGAGTTCGAAGTTATTTAACAAACTTTTTACCTTCTAGTACCAAAATTTCAACCTAAAACACATAATTACAACGCATAAGCATTGAGCACATTTAATCTAGAGTTCAAAACCATTACACAAATTGCATAAAGATCTAATAAAAATAAACTAAAAGAATAATATAAATGAGAAAAACTAAACCAAACCTATATCGAGGTAAGTTAAAAGTGGTGAGAGGTCAAATAGATGAGTTCCTGGCTTAGAATAAACGTTCTTTCTCAAATCAAGCATGGCCTTAAATCATCTCGATGAAACAAACCAAACCATATCGAGGTGTAAAAGGGTGAGAGGTCAAATAGATGGTTCCGCGGCTTTAGGAGAGCGTAAACTTTCTCAAATCAAGCATGGCCTTAAATCATCTCGAGATGAAAAACTCCTTTTGTAAGGATGAAGCCCCTTTTTATACCTATTACAAGCTAATGAGAATTCATGTAAAAATTTTGAAAAACATCAATGGGAAACAAAATTCAAATGAAGGTTATACCTTATGGGAGATGCATAGATGCAAGATCCATTGTCTGCAAAGGCAAAACAAACAAATTTTTTTCTTAATGAAATTAATAATGTATCCCCAAACTGATTTCAACAACTTAATTGATATGTATTAAGAAGATGAAATTCACACATACATGTGAAGGTGCTGCTTCAACTACGGGCCACCAGACTACTTTCAATATGAAGGAAGACTTAACTTTTCCCCGACTCTTTGTCTCGTTCCATGCCTCATTATGTGGTTTCCAACCATTTCTTTTCTAGACAATTGCCCTCTTAAAGCATTTTAAATGATATATTTACTACTTTAACTTCTCAATTTTCCTGGGAGAAAGGAATCGACACCTAAGGAACCGGAAAGCAATCATGGTGGGCAAAAGTGGCATTTTTTAAAATTACAAGGGTAAAACTGGTATAGAAAGATTCTCCAACTTTCTACGCTTTTAATATAGATAAAAAAAATAATCCAAAATTAAAACGATAAATAGAAAACAAAATAGTTATGAAATAGACTTATTAAATTTAGTTTTTTTTTCCCTTCAAATTTTTAGATTTAGTTGGGTTTTATTGTTTATAAATTAATAGGTAAAATTTCTTTTTTTTTAATCAAACCTATTTTCTTCTTAGGTCAAACTCAGAAACCCCTAGCTATTAAAGTGTTGTAGTCTGTAATTGTATTTGTATCAGCTGGAATTAAGTTAAAACTAAATGCCAAAATTCTTTCCACTCTCCTTTCAAAGTCTCTTAAGCAATTCAAGTTTTCTCACAAATTCAATTTCATAGTCAAACGTTTAGTTCATTCCAATTCCAGTTCTTCCAACAGATTAGATGATGAATGTAAAAACACATTTACCCTTTTCACATATCCTAATCCTCCTTTGTCAAATTTGATATTCCATCTTTAAACGATTTCAATAGTTTGAAAATCCATGGTCATAGATAGTCATGGCCAAATCTCCATTGAACAAAACCATGTCTTCTTGTTTAATTGAATGGTGATAGGGAGGATATACTATTGTCATTTGACATGAGTAAAGAGGTAGTTTGTAAGATTCCGCTGCCGGTCGATAATTTGAATCATCAGGACACGAGCATAGAGGTTTGGAATGGATCGATTGTTTATATTCTTTATCCATCGATGGGGGGAACTAAAAACATACCACATTAATTTGAGTGATGGAAAAGGATAAATCCAGTCGAGTTTCGTGGTCAAAGCTATGGACAATTGGTCCACTTTTGGGAATTGAGAGACCATTAGCAGTTTTGAATTCTGATGAACTTTCTTATGGAAGCAAAGTGTGGACATCTGATTTCATACAATGTAAACACCAAAGAGATCAAATATCTTCCGGTGGAAGCCAAGTGTAGACATAAGCTAACCAACGAACAGTTCAAGTATCTTGGCTCCTAAGTTTCGTTTTTTAAAAGAGTTTGTTGTCCGTTAAGGGGCTCCTAAGCATGATCTTAGGGCTCGTTTACTTATCGATGTCGTAATAGCTACTTTGATTCCGATTCTCACTGTTTACTTACATCTTGTAATCATTCAGTTTTTGTGATAACTGCTTTTGAATAGTATTAGAAAAAGATTTGATTTTTTTTACTATTTTATCCTTCCTTTTAGACGTTATCTCTTCCTACCATTTTCCCCATTTCAACTATAAATCAGTTTCATAATTAATTAATCATTCACTTAATTAAAATATTTAAATTTAATAAGACATCACCTATAGCAACTTTTTAATAATTTATTTTGTTTTAAACAATAAACAATCCCCTAAAATTATCTCAATTATATTTTTCAATATAAATTTCACCATTGTCCTCATTCTTTATTAAATTAAAATAAATATATTTATTTTTATTATAACATTTCTCTAGATGATTATTATTTAATTTAAAAACATGTTTTAAATTAATTATAAAAATATTAATTATTCTCATCATAATGAAGGGTATTATAGTAATTGTCTACTTTCTGATTTCGATTCATTAACATACTAAACATCGTGAATGGGAATTTGATTCTCATTCCTTATAGTTTAGTAAACATCATCAATTGTAGTCTGATTCCGATTCCTTTCCATCCCGATTCCTTTCCATTCCGATTCCGGATTAGTAAACGAGCCCTTAGAGTTTTGCTTTTTTTTTTTCATGCATTGTATCAGGGGATTCTCAAATTTTCTCTTGGCTGTTGTTCTTTTGTTTAACATATCAAAGTTAGGATTGAAATTTCGTTTTTAGACATGAAGAAAGTCTTTGGATAGTCATGTTTCAAATTAAAGTTTTCCCCGTCACATTTTCAAAAAAATCTTGGTAGCGAATAGAGTTGAAATATGTGTAGAAGGAGAAAATTTGTTAAATTATAAATTATAATTATTCAAGCCAATGACAAAATTACATGTCATTAAATAAAGACAAATCATAAATTGACACGTGTCTTTAAATTAAATTAAAAGACATTAAATTGACAAATCAAATTATGGTCTTTTTCTTGGCCATTGGATGACATAAATTAGTCCAATGAAAATATGTCACGTAGCGATTGGGCCCAAATCAAATAGCCCATATCCACCAAAGGCGCATAGAAAACTCTATAAATAGTGTAGGTCATTCATCATTTGAGGAGGTCAACAACGGAGAAGATTCAGAGAAAAGACTAAAGATTTTTATTTTGCAAGTAATATTAATGATGAGAATCAGGGCGATTGACGAGGATGATGCTATACTTGGAAGCCTTTAGGAGTTGTTTTATTTTTCATCGTTTTTGATAACTACATTTTCATGTTTTCTATCTTTTAGATTGATTTTTAGTTTTATTATTTATTTTATCTCATTTGATTTATTATTTAAATATTGACGCCACAAAATTAACGTTTTGTTTTGACATCTTTTTGGTTTTAAAATAAAAGCTTCTGCAAGTATTTGGTTTTATTGTGATTTATCTATGTTTTAAGAGAGTCATTTATATTTAATTTAATTATTTTGGTTATTTTAGGTCAGGTCGTCACAAAACTTTTAAAAGATTAGAGGCAGTATTTGTAAAATTTAGCCTAAAAATAACCTCTCTTTTTTTCTTTTTTAAATTATGGATTTGGAGTGAGGTGGATCCCGGCCCGGCCCGGTAGGTTGAGGGAGAGATTTGGAAGTTGAGGGGTGAGGCCCAATATTAAGCGGTACAAAAGCAGAAGAAAAAAGGGTTAGCGCCGTTTCGATCGGATTTGTAATCAAACCCTAAGTTTTGAGCTATCGATGACGAAAATGGTTCTACAGTCTTCAAACTCAAGCTTTTCACCACCGCTTAATTTGAATGGTGAGTTTGCAAAATCAATACTCTGTTTTTGGGATACCATATATTAAGTTAAAAATTCAACTAAATATAAATATTTCAATTACTGAATCCTACTTGTGGTGTGTCTCATCACAGGAACATGGATTTCAAATCAGAAGGCAACTGTTTTTAGATTTGGCTTTTCTCAGGTCAGTTTTTTTGGATACTACAGATAGATTAGGGGTTGTTTTCTCCATTTATAAACTAACTGAAAGCAGATACTAATATCTATCTATTCCTTAATCTGAAATTATTTTAACAGAAAATCAATTTTGCAAATAGTGGATCATCATTGTCTAGATCAAAAACTTCAATGATTCAGAGGGCTGAGGTGACAATCCATTTACTTTGTATTTTGATTTCTTGTGCATTTAGTATAATGTTGCATGAGTTTTAGTTTTAATTTTCTGTTTGTTGCATAGACCGGGAGATCTCATTATTCCGACCCTGCACTAAACAAATGGAGAAACGATATGATGAACAGATTATTGGAGACTAATCACGAAATGGAGCTAGAGTTAGAGGCCACTCAGATTTTCAATGCCATAGTAAGTGGGGGTCGGCGTGTCATGTATTTTAATTTACTATTGCTGTTAATAGGATATGCTAACGGTATTTAGGGTGACTATTTCTTGATTATATCAAACTCTTCTTTTTTGTAATTAAAACACATTATGTGCGCTAATTTGTAATTTGGTTTAATTTTCTCCTTCTACTATCTTAATATTCTTATTTCATTGTTTTATAATAACCGAATATTTTCATTCATTATTTTATTTCATGTATAGAATAATGTCTTTCTTTGTAATAAAATTTCAAACTATCATCTTTCTAATTAATAGACCATAGGTTTTAGGATGCCTCTAATAAGATTCTTTTTTTTAATTAAAAACTCCTTTTTAAATTTTGGTTAAAAATTCTTTTTTTTTCCCTCTTTTATTTCTAAGGTGACTTATAACCAAGCTCTCAATATGGGGTTTAAGCTTAAATGTCTCTATGAAAATTTCAATTGGATTAAATGTTTGTTTTTTTAATGATTTTCATTATATGAGTAAGGAATTAAATGACTATGAAATTAATGGAGAATGGAGAAAAAAAATCAAAGTTTTCGTCATTTGTCAGCCATAATTTCTTCAATCAAATCCTTAATTACGTAATGAAAATCATATTAATGGGTATGAAATTGAAAAAAAAAAAAAAAAAAATCATTTTATATAGCTTAGGTCGAAATATAAATGGGTATGAAAGGAGTAATAATTAGAAGAAAAAGAAAAACCAAAGTCTTCGTCAGTTCCAGGCCATGACCGGGAATTTACAGGCCTAGCCCGACCATGACCAGCAAACACTTTGAAAAAAAAAAAAAAATTCTTCTTTGATTTCTTCCATCGAATCGTTAATTAATGTAATGATAATTTGGAAAACAAATGATATTTTTCTTAATTTATTAAAAAAAAAACATTAAACCCCTCTCTATTATCAGAAAATATAATTTAGCCCTATTACCCTTTTAAATTATAGAGCTTAAAATGAACTTTTTTACTAGTTAGTCTCATTTTTCCAAGTAATTAAGTATATCTTCAAACGTTTAAAGTATTTAGGTAAAATGTCTTTTTTGGTGAAGTCGGTTTTTGAAAACCCGTCCTTTGACATAGTCTTCTCCGTAGCTTCAAAGACGAGTTTCTAAAACCCGTTTTCTTGCCATGTGGTGAAGACGAGTTTTAACTCGTCTTCAAGGATTTTTTTCCTTCTTCCTTCTCCTGTGGGTTTGATCCCAAAAGTTCCATCAAAAAGTTTCATACTGATATTGATTTAGTTTTTAAATAGGGGGAAAATTAACAGGCAAATAAATAAAGTTATATTAGAGTTATAAGTAAAAATATTAAGTAATGTGTAAAACTTGCTATTAAATCATACATATTAGTTTACATTTAAAATTAGATTTTTTTAAATGAGAGAGAGTGAGTTTGGGTGTTTTTTAACTTATATTTTAAAATTACTTGATTTTATTTTTTGATTCACCCTCACAATTCTTTTTTAAGAGAGAGAAAAAAAACTTGGAAGATGCCACATGGCAAGAAAATGGGTTTTAGAAACCCGTCTTTGACACCGTGGTGAAGACTAACTCAAAGATGGGTTTCTAAAGCCTGACTTCACAAAAAAAAAAACATTTCTTTAAATACTCCAAACGTTTGGATATATACTCAATTATTTTAGGAAAAAAAGGTTAATCAACGAAAAAAGTCTTGTTAAAATGGTAGTCATACGTTATAATTTTATTAACTTTCCAAAAATTGAAATAATATTATTTAATTTTAGAGATGTGAAATATTGAAATTGGATTTTGTAGGGTTTGTGTTTGAAGTGGGTGTAGAAGGAAGTGGTCCCGTTATATCATATTTATGCTTTTCTAATGATAAATGCACCAATGTATGTTATAAGGTAACCAACGAACAGTTCAAGTATCTTCTGACGAGACGGTGCACGACGAATTGGCTCCTAAGTTTCGTTTTTTAAAAGAATTTGTTGTCCGTTAAGGGGCTCCTAAGCATGATCTTGGCTGTTGTTCTTTTGTTTAACTTATCAAAGTTAGGATTGAAATTTCGTTTTTAGACATGAAGAAAGTCTTTGGATAGTCATGTTTCAAATTAAAGTTTTTCCCCGTCACATTTTCAAAAAAATCTTGGCAGCGAATAGAGTTGAAATATGTGTAGAAGGAGAAAATTTGTTAAATTATAAATTATAATTATTCAAGCCAATGACAAAATTACATGTCATTAAATAAAGACAAATCATAAATTGACACATGTCTTTAAATTAAATTAAAAAGACATTAAATTGACAAATCAAATTATGCCATATGTCTTTTTCTTGGCCATTGGATGGCATAAATTAGTCCAATGAAAATATGTCACGTAGCGATTGGGCCCAAATCAAATAGCCCATATCCACCAAAGGCGCATAGAAAACTCTATAAATCGTGTAGGTCATTCATCATTTGAGGAGGTCAACAACGGAGAAGATTCAGAGAAAATACTGAAGATTTTGAAGATCAACAATCTTGAAGAACAACGGAGAAGATCGAGATTAAAGAGTTCGACGATCGAAACCTTGAAGATCGAAGACTTCCCAAAGACCAAATATTCTTTGAAGATCGAAGACCTCGAGATCGAGATTGAAAATTTTAAAGAACGAAGACCTCAAGATCGAGATTGAAGACTTTAAAGAACGAAGCCTTGAAGATCGAAGACTTCTCAAAGACTAAAGACTTTTTCAAGACCAAATACTCTTCGAAGACCAAACACTCTTTGAAAACTTCTTGAAAACCGAAGATCTGAAATACGCCAACCGGCCCTTGCATCGAAGTTTATATTTTAGAGAAAGAATCAGAGGATAAATTCATTAGAGATTGTAATGCTAAATTCATCAAAACAAATATATTTCATCCCGCATTTAATTTTTTTACTTAAAAATTTCTCTGCCCATATCTCATCCTCTGAATGAAGTGATCCAACAAGTAGAATTCCATTTCTGGCTCCATAGATTATCTTTAAAACTTCTGCCATATTTTCAAAAGTACCATTATATGCTTGAGAACCGCGTACTTGAATATACTTGGTAAAAGCTTCAGTGCTTGACATCCAACTGCGTAGTCCATTTAAGCAGCTCAAATTCCACGGACTTGGACTATTTTCCAGTGGCTCAAGGTGGTAAGTACTTGGTAAAAGCTTCAGTGCTTGAATCAAGGGTGGTAAGTACCATTCTAGCGGGAATTTCATCAGTGGGGGCAGGAAGACTGAAGAAGAACCTCACAAATGAACCAAAATGGTTTACCTATTGACAAATTCAAATCTTTTTCATTCAGACAGACTAACAAAAAGTTATGTGTTAAATCCTTATTATGGACGGCCATGAAGCCACCAGACAAGGAAAAAACATTAACCAAACACTCAACACAGAAAAGTGAGTCTTTTCAATATCCTGGCATGTGATAGAAGATGTCTATCAGCTATTCTTAAAAAGCCTCATCGTTACTTGGCTATTGAAGATATAACAATGTCTTCGATATTGACAGAAGAAGACAATTTTATACCTGCAACACATATGAGCACACTGGATGGATATTTTATGGATATACCCACCCAGATTCTTTTTTAAAAAATACTTATATATGTCAGAAGAATAAACAATAGCAGATAGAAAGCATCAAGCAAATTAATGAAGTAAATTCTTTTAAACCTGATTAATAGCTTGGTTTGCTCTTGCACCTTGTAGCTCCGGGGGACGATCAGCTGTGAGCAATAAAAGAGGAAGAAAATCTTGACTCGCTTTAACAACCTACAGAAAATTTAATTATAAGTTAAGATAAAAATACGACAGTTTCTCTGCTATGGCCTGTGGGCTATAGCTAATTGTTTGTATAAAGCCTTGTGAGACTGCTAGAAATAGTTTCATTCCTGACAGTTAGGAAGGAAATTTTTGTTAACTTTGTTAGTTGTTGAGTGATTATTGATAACTCTATAAAATAGAGTTATTTAGTCTTATTTTAATGTCTAGGTGATAATTATTTGATAGCACTTTGCTCATATTTGCACACTTTGAACTGATTTAGAAGCATTCTTTAATAAAGCTTATTTTGAGAAAAAAAACTCGGTTTTTTAGCACTTTAAAGTATATTTAGGATTGTTCTTGGCTTTCGGTATTAAATTTTGTCAATTTGAATGAAAGAAATCCCTAAAAGAATCACAAATTTCATGCAGGAACAAAGGGAAAAAGTGCAGATTTTTGAAAAGTGATGTGGCAGTACTGCAGCACACTGGAGCAGAATTGGACAGCAAGCAGGATCACGATTTTAAGCCCTAAAAAGTCTATTTTTAGGCCCGTTTCAGCAGATTCTCTTCAGATAAAATAAGCCCATCATTGGGGTCCAACTTAGAAGCAAATTTGGAGGAGATTTAAAGAAAGCCCAAGCCCAAAAACAAGAAAAGGAAAGAAATTAACCTACATAAATGAAGAGAGACTAGTTGTTTTTGGACGTAGAGATAGAGAGAGGGCAACAGCGTGAGACACAGAAGCAACGTGAGAGAGAGAAGCTACATCAAATACGTGAAGATCCCTTGCTTCGTCATTGGAGAAAATTCGTTCTACTCTTCCTTCCATTCTTTATTGTGACGACCCGACCCAAAATAACCGAATAAATAAGTAAATACATAACTCATTTGAAAAATATAGTTAAATCAGAGTAAAACTAAATAATTGCGGAAGCGTTTATTTAATAACGAAAGAAATATTCGAAACAAAAACATTTATTTTGGCGCCAATTTAAATAATTTAAAAACAACTAAAATAAATGAAAATGAAAATCCATAAAACAAATGACAAAATATTCAATAAAATAAAATTAAGATAAAATAAATAGAAATGACAAGTCTTAAGGGTCTCTCAGTGTAGCGCCATGCTCGTCAAACGCCGTAGTCTCCACTAATAACAATGTTACCTGCAAAATAAAAGTTTGCAGGGCATTCGAATACCGTGAGTTTTTAACTCAGTAGATTAAATCCAAACTCAAATAAGTAAATTAAATACATCTAATCTCATATTTATAATAACGTATGGATACTCGTCCATTCCCACCATTCATCAACAACTAGTAGGTACTTAACCTACAAAGATTATAACCACAGTGTTCAGCTCTATAGAATAGTATCATAGTGGCCACTATGATACGTGCCACACTATCCATCGTGGTAATCACTTGTCCAACTCATCTCAACTACTTAGATAAATCATAATCACAGTGTTCAGCTCTATTCTATAGTATCATAATGGCCATTATGATACGTGCCACACTATCCAACGTGATTATCATATATCTGAGTAAAATCATTCAAATAAATTTCTAACAACAATCAGTCTCAGCATAACTCCCTGATCATATTTCTTGAATAAGAAAATAACAACAAAGAATAAATATTTAAAACAACACACATTCATATCACAAATAATTAAGAGAAAAGAAAACAAAAAAAATCAAGTCACAATAAGGAAACCATTGAGTTAATATTTAATTTTATAAATTAACTATGTTATCATGTCATATTCGGCTCTAAAATCATCCTAAGCATTATTAAATCAATTAAAACTAATTATTATACGGTTATTAATTATTAATATTAATTAATTAAAACATTAAATTTAATATGGGTTTATTTAACTAAAATAATTTATAGGTTCTAATTATAATTAAAAACTAATTAACCATCATAATTTGAATATAAACATTAATCACGAGTTAAACGAGCATATAACGCTTTTAAAATAAATAGTTATATCACTCCTAACTATCATAATAATCCCACAATAAACATCCAGTCACATGGAATTTAATTTAACTACTAAGTAGGAATTAACCTACCTTATTCGCAAATTGAGCAAGCAAACGAACTCGAAACGATGCCAAATAAAATCCTAAAGGTGCCCAAAACCTGTATTGACATTAATTTAAAGTCAATTTCAAGAAAACCGGGAAAACGGGACGAAAACCGGCTCAAATTGACTAAAATTAGCCCCTGGACCAGTTGAACCAGTAACCGGTTCATTGAACGACTTCACCGGTCCAATCGACCGTGTCTCCTTCACACCGGCCTGATGCGTACAAGGGAAAAACGCATACCGTTTCCGCTTCTTCCTTAGTTACTTTTTTTTTTAATTTTTAAAACAAACAAATATTGCAACTTAGCCTTACCTCCAACGACGGCGCTTCAGGTGAGCTCACGGTAGTAGGGTGATGGATGAAACGGAAAGCGAGAGGGGTGTTTTCCGGCGAGGATAATTCCAGAACCCGGTGAAGCTTAAATCACCTCAAAAAAGCAATGAATAAACGTCCAATCAACCTGTACTTTAGTCGAAACCAACAATGAATCCAAATAAACGAATCTTAAAGATTTACCAAAGAAAATGAAGCAATCGGTGTAACTTTATTCGTTTTTTCCGACGTCGCTCCGAACACCTCGATGAAGCTCGTTCTGAGATCAAAAGACAGCCAACGAGTATGATTTGATTCAAAATTTAAGATAACCCAACGATTAAATATGAATGCTTACCGGAATTCGAAGCAAGGAAAAAGAAGGAGACGACTTGAGACAAACGGCTGAACGAAAGGAAAAGAGAAATAAGAATTTGACCTAGGTTTACGTGAAGAATAAATATATTAAAATGATTTGGAAAAGACCAAATTACCCTTAATAGAAGATTAACTAAAAGGACATAAACGGTATTCAGGTCATATCTTTTTACTCGGAACTCGGAATTGAGCGTAGTCAATTTCGTTGAATTCGTATCGACATGACGGTTCGAGAAAACTAAAGATAATGTTGATTGGATCAAAGTTGGTGAAATGTCCAAAATGCCCTTGGGTGAAAATCCGGGTTGTTACATTTATTCTTTGTTCTTTTTAGAGTTCCCATTATTGAATTCAAAAGTATGTTAGGATTTGATTTACTTTTGTTTAGTTTAGGTTTTATTATGAACTAAATTTCTTAGGTTATAATTGATAGAAGAACCCTAAAGGGATTGGTTTCATAGCTTTAATAAATTCAGTTTTTTTTATGCTCAATCAATAGTTTGATATTTGTTTTATTTATTTGCTTATGCTTGATCAACCTAAGTGAATTGTTTAGTTAGTTTTAATTCTGAAAAGGTTAAAATTGAATGGAAAAGTATTGATTGATAGGGTTTAATGATTATTTGAATTGTTATTTAGTAATGCATAGACATATGTAATTGCACCCTAAGGCCTAAACCGGAACATTAAAACATATTTCTTAATCTAATTTTACCTAGACATAGGATTTAAATTGGATTAGGAATTAGAATCATGTTAGGCTTGACAAAGTCACTTGAATAATTGGGTTTACTTGCATAGAAAGTGTGTTTATTATTACGGATTCGCGCAAAGATGACCACAACAACGCTCTTTGCAGATTGTGATTTCTAAGGTTCTTTAGGGGGATTCTTGACTTTCTAACCGTTTGTCTCTACATAGTTTAATCACTTTTATCTTCTTACATATTTTAAGAGTAATTTTAGCCACTTTAGACCATCTTATTTATTTTCCATATTTAATTTAGTTATTTAGTTTTACATATTTTCCATCTTATTTATTTTCCATATTTAAACGACATCTCTATGAATCACAGATACTTTAATTTGAGTGACGTATTCATATGCAAATGTCATTTTGAGGAAAATTAATAAAAGTCGTAATTGAAAATCGTCAAAATCTTTATTTAATTTATCATTGTTATGTATAAAAATATTCTATATATTATAATCAACATTTTCTTATCGTATCCGTGTCGGTACTCTTTAGATCATCATTTCAGGACTTTAGATGCTAGATCTTTATGGGTACTATATGAGCATTTTCTCAGGAAAATCCTCCCTTCATCAGTTCAATCTTGTGTTAAGGCTTTAAGCAGTATACAATGTGTTTAGAAGCTACTCAAAAATAAATATTGTGATTTCATGAGAAGCAGAATTCTGAGATTTCATTCCACTTCAAACAAATTTTGTTCATAAATTTATCATCTTCTCTTCCCATATGTTAGATTACGGCATAAGTTGGATTGAGATCTTCAAGCCAATCAAATAATAATATTACAAACAATTTGTATAAATGACTTTTGGTTTATGTACAGCAACCAAATATTCAGTACAATGATACCTTCAGCGAAAACATCCCCTTTCCATGGTGGTTTAAATTATGACACAGATATTTATACAAAATTTCCTTTAGTGTGCCTGACATGAATGCATCCATATCGGTAGTGAATTTTACGGGGTTCAAAAAATTTTAGATGCATGACTGCCCGTGCTCAGTACAGTAAATGGACTGCTGCACTAATTGGCAATCAAGTATCATTTCAAGAGCATAGGTTTTCTATTAAGAAGTTAGAGCTGAAAATTGGTGCAGTGGATTTTTGTATCACGTTCCTTTCGATATTTTAAACTTCATATTTCTCCCAAAGATAAACGTTTTTCAGCTGAATGTTGCAAATCAAATTACTCCAAGCACCAAATATATATGTCACATGGCAAACAAAAACTGTCAAAGAGAAAGTTCACAAACCTTTGAGGGATCCATGATTCCAGCTTTCATCAAGTCCTCGTAACTGCCTGTTGTGGTATTGTATCCATAATTCATATCATTGTTACTTAGAACCTGTCAAACATTAAAAATTACTCCTAGAGTAATCGATTAAACTCAAGATGAAAAGAAAACAACACAAATCAGAAGCTAATTCTTTCAGGGGACCTTATCTATAACCACACTTCCATTGGCACCGGCATTTTTTGCTATTAGGTTTGCAGGATAGCTCTCAGCTCCAATCTACAGTTGACCAGTACAATATTAGAGGAGGACATTTTAGCTGTAATGAATACAATTAAGTGAATTTTAATTAGCAATCCTATATTCAAACAAATGCGTTTGGCATAAAATTAAACATGATGCATGAATGCTACAATGTTCAACAAATAGAAATACCCTAAATAGATTATTATGCTACGGTAGTTTAACCTTCCCAGGTAGAGTGTCGTCGAATGATAAGTCAATCACCCTATGCGTTAAACCGACACTCTTCTCGAACAACTTCCAATCCAGAATAACTCATATTCTTATGGAATTATTTTACCGTGTGTCTGGTCAAGAAATTTGATAACAAACCTTATCAATTTCTTATGAGTGTAACCCATTATTTTAGTCTTTTAAATGAGAAAAGATGAGCGTCTACGAAGTGTAGATTCAGTCTTCAATTCGCATTTAAAATCCTTTATCCCATTCAGGAGACCCACCTTGATATTGATTCGTACTATAAAACCTTCCTATGGGAATGAACACTTCTATGGGTGCTACAAGGGTCAAGTGTGAATCTCACTTTGCGGCCCAATAATGGAGACCATAAGATACTTTGTCAAGTTTCCTTCTCCCACTCAAAATTTAAAAAAACTGGATTTTCATACTCAGACAAATTTAGGCTAATCAATTTATCTAAGTTTAACCTAACTCAATCTTAGCTCTTAAATTAGTTAGATTAATTTTAATGTGAATTGCCAAGTTTCCTAGATTTAAAACTAATCACATTATGGGACCTTATTAATGAAATCGTCTTGAACTTTTCTCCCAGATCGCTCCCAGTTAGAGGTGCTCCGTGTTAGGGGAACTTTCAAAAACCTCATCGCTAGGGCAGAACTTTCTTGCCAGAGATCCATTCAATTTAATTAATCATTTTCATTAATTTTTAATTAACCCTTAATTAAATATCTCTTTGATAGTGCTTATGTGAATTTAGGTCCAATTGTTTAAACAAATAAATTCACATTCGAATATTAATTTTAGTTTCTATTCAATTTTAAACATTTTAATAAATGAATATTATCTAAAATTAGCATGCATTTATTCTAATCTCATCGGCATAAATATTTAATAACAAGATAAAATCAACATGCTTTATCACATACATAAAATATAATAACAACTTTATCACAAAATTATGTATGCATGTACTATTAAATCTATCTTAATTATACATCTATGGTGGGATTTCCTACATGACATACATATATGCATGAACAATTATTTAAAGATCATATCTCATACAAATAACTAAATAATTAACCAACTAAATTGACCGGTATTCTTGGCACTAATTCTACAACAAAATTAAAATTACATTAATTAAAACTTTTTGTAGGTCTTGAAACTTGAAAATTTCCCTCTCCTCCTTTTGCTTTAGGCGTGGGAGGCCTTTTATGAAAGGAAAAATTTTCTCCAATATTTTTCATAAAAGGTTCATTTTTCAAAATATTATCTTTTATCTATTGATGAAAAATATAAAATAAAAGATTTTTCATGAATAGAAATATATATTTAAAAAGATATTATATAGATTGAAGATAATTATAAATTATCTTCTATCTTTATCTTTGATATAATTTTTAAATATATATCTTTTAAAAGATAATCTTGGAAAAATATCTTACCATATCTTGTCCATCATCTCTTCTTGCCGTTGCCCTAACCGATTCCTTCTCCCTCACTGGGCTTATTTTGCATCATCTTTTTCTTCCGTTATTCCCGACGATTACAAAATTAATCCTATACCCAAAATCGGGTTTACAAATTTTCTAATAAAATTTAAAACCTAAGTGCCCAAGAATAACTAAACAGTCAACTATCAAATCCACAATTTATATAGGGTAAAATACACTTTTGGTTCCTGAGTTTTCACTTTGCGTTCGATTTGGTCCTCATGTTTTCAAACTCGACAAATAAACCCCTGTGTTTCAGTTAAGTGTTCTACCTAGTCCCTACTGTCAAACTTCTGTTAAATACTTAACAAAAATCTGACGTGACATTTATTTATATATTTTATATTGATTATGTGGCATATTTTAAATGATGTGGCATATTTATATATATATTTTTAATTATGTGGCTTTAAACTATTATATTTTTTTTAATTCCCTTTCTCTCTCCTCCCTCCATCATCTTTCTCTCTTTGGAGATGAACCTGCAACTGCAACAAGCAAGGCTACTGGTCCATTTTTCCTCATTCATTCAATCATTTATTTAACTCAATATGAACCCAAAAATTGAAATCCTGGACTTCAATAACCAAATCCATCTGATATAGCAGATCCCAACAAAATACGAGTTCTCAGATATGAGATTTCATAATAGCCTAACAGAGTTGGTCGCCAAAAATGGCATTTTCGTTCAGCTTCTCTCTGTAAAAAAAAATGATTACTTCTCAATCGTCTCCCTTAGCCTCAGATCGGAAGCATCCGAGCTCGCAATGGGTCAGATGCTTAAGGTCGCAAGAGCATCCAGTTCTCTAAATCTATCAAATCGCTCTCTCAGGCAAGTCTTTCATTTAGTAACTCCTTTGATTTCTAATCAAAACTTGAAAATTCTATTTAAAAAGCTTAGATTAAGAAGAAACAATGCTACACGATTGAGATTTGTCAGAGCTTAGATGCATTTTAGGCGGATGAGAAATGGTGGGAGGTAATGCCTTTTTTTTTTTGCCTAATCCCTATTTTCTGTCTGATGGAAGATCTAATTTGATTTTGATCCCAACAAAAGATGGGTTATTGATTGGAAAACTTAGAAGATGGGTTATCGATTTGCCATTTTTCTGTAGTTTCTAGCTTTCTTTTATTATGATTCGTCTCTGCAAGTGAAAATCATTGTCGATTCATCAATCATCTATTGGTTTTCTTCAAGCAATGGAAGATCTCCCCATGGTCTGTGTTTCTTCGCCGGAGTTTAAGACATTTCTAAGTTTTCTTAGTTTTATCTGGTTTGGCTGGAGAAGAGAGATGGGAGGGGAAAGGGTGAGAGGAGAGAGAGAAGTGAATAGAGAGAGAATTTATTTTAAAATTAATATAAAATGACATAAATAACATGTAAGTAAAATTTATGAATATTTAACTTATTAAATATACCATATCATTTAAAATGTTCCACATCAACAATATTATGAATATAAAATTAATATTATAATACCACATCAGATTTCTGTTAAATATCTAACAGAAATTTGACGATAAGGACCAAAATGACAACTTAATGAAAACACAGGGGTTTATTTGTCGAGTTTGAAAACATGAGGACCAAATCAAACGCAAAGTGAAAACTCAGGGACCAAAAGTGTATTTTACCCATTTATATACATACATAAAACTATTTTTATGCAACCCACCGATTTTTGAAAATCACAATTCATGTTAAATTAACGTAGTTTCTGATACCAATTGAATGAACTATTTACTAAATATGCGGAATTTCTTTAGTAAATTAATTAACAGTTAATTACGGACGTGATCAAACCAAAAACTAAAATTATAAGGTTTTTCGAAAAACTTACATTGTAGATTTAATGGAGAATCGGTTGGGGGTTTTCTTTAAATATGTTAGAGGAGAGAGAGTGGTGGAGGAGATGAAGAGGAGAGAGGAGAGAGGAGAGGAGAGAAGAGATAGATAATTAATAAAAAATTATAAATTAAATTTATTAATATAAAATTCATTTAAATATGCCACCTCATTTAAATATGCCACGTAAGCAGTAAAATATATATTAAACTAATATTTTAATGCCACGTCAGTATTCTGTTAAATATTTAACAGATTTTTGACAGCAAGGACCAAATGGTAAGTTAAATAAAAACTCAGGGATCAAAAGTATCGGTTTTTAAAACTCAAGGACCAAATGGTAAATAAATTGAAAACTCAGGGACCAAAAGTGTCTTTTTCCCTATATATTAAATAGTGCGTCTTAAAAAAAAGGCTCGCTTTTTTTTGCGTATCCTTGAGAATGGAGATTTTGAATATATCTTCCAACATAATGTCCAAGCAATGTGCAGCACATGGAGACCAAAATATGTGTGGATAATTATTTTCCAATCTTCGCCCTAATAACAAGTCATGAAGCAAAAAAAATATTACTTCCAAATTCAAATGTCTATCAACTTGAACAAATTGAACTATTGCCATCACATTTGGTGAGGCGCTATCAGTAACAACTTGAACAACATTGGTTTCCCCAATGCGTTCAATAAATATTTCCAGTAAATCGCACATCTTCCTTCCCATTTTTGTATAAGACGAAGTGTCAATAGTCTATAAAAACAGTGCCTTTAGGACTAGTAACTAAAAAGTTCAGTAATGTCCTATCTCTTTCATCATCTAAATTTTTTTAGAATCTTCAATCTTTTCAAGCTTAATTTATCATTTTATTTCTGAGTATCTCAGATTAAACATTCTCACACTTTCAATAGTAATGTAATAGGTTAATTTTTATAATCATCTTTTTAGAAATTTAAATTATAAAGAAAATGGGTTTTGAAAAAAAGAAAAAATCTAAAAAAAAAAAACTTACTTGTAGCCATTTTCTGAAGGAGATGACTTTTTTCATATAAGATTGAATCTATAACCTTTTTTAAAAAAAAAAAATTAAGCGTTTTAGAAAGCACGATTTTTTCCCATCGATTCTTTTGAGAAACTGAATCAAGGGTAATATTAGACTAAAAAAAAGAACCTATCTACCTTTTGAAAAAAAGGGTAAAAAAAGATAGATTTAGAATTATGATGGCAAAAAAGATATTCAAAAGGGGGAAAATTCTACAGTACAGGGACTAAAAATCCATGTATGATACAGGGAGTCAGTAACTGTGGTTATTTATTTTTACTCTGTCTTTATTTTAATTATTTAAATAAATTAAAATTTTAAAAATACAGCTGTACTTAACAGAAATATTACATAAGATTTTATTTGGGTTTTCTCCATCAATTAACTCCGTTTGTTCCTAACAATCAACTCTATCATCTCTTTTTAAAAAATTTCACAAGATCCAGATTACGTAAGATTTTATTTGGGTTTTCTCCATCAATTAACTACGTTTTTGGTTTTCTCCATCAATTAACTCTGTTATTTTTCCCAACTATCATCTCCTTTTCAAAATTTTCACAAGATCCAAGTATGTCATGATTTTTTTTCTTATATTTTTAAATTTAGTGTTAGATCACATATACAATCACAAATATAAAGTTTACTGTTTTGCGATCACATACACAATATAGTCGATCACAAAATTCTATTTATAAGAATATATGATCACATGTATGAATGAGTTGATCACGCATATGAATTTGGACGAGTATGTGATCACATATATAGGATAGTAATCATAGAAGTTTCACCAAATAGACAATCATATATTGTCGATCACACAACGTTTTTTTTTTTTTAATGATACGTATATTTTGTTCATCAACGATATAAAATTTAATTGGTTACAATATGATCACACATACAAAACAGTCGATCACAAAATGAAAAGAATGTGATCACACTGAATCAAAGAATCTCAATATTTCTGAGTGTGAAGTTTCACGACGTTAGATTTAACTAAAAAATCAAAACGTATTTATTTATGATTCAAAATTAATGGTTGAGATTTAAGATTATAATCTAACGGTTGAAATTAAATTAGATTTAATAAAACACTTAAGGTAAAAAGGTATAAAAAAATAAAGGGCTGAAATCAAATGAGATGTATCTAAGGGTTAATAAAAATCCATATACCATACAAAAGATTTTTATTCCCTAGTTTGACCCTCAAAAGGGTTTATATGTGATAAGAGGGATTTGCAAAAACTCAGCGGTTCAAAAGCGGGGATTGGGCTTTCGGGGTAGTGGAGAAAAAGAGGGATTTGCAAGAAAGGGGAACCCGGATAAACCCTAATTTTCATCTCTCTCGTTCGTTAGAATCTTTCGTTTCTCCCTTAATCTAACGAAAATGCATCAAACCCAGTTTCACTCTCTAAACTCACGTTTGTTGTTGCCGCCTCGATTCAATCGAATTTCTCCCTCTTCTTCATCAAGGTAATTTTTTTTTTTTTGTTCTGAATCTGCCCAAGTTTTTATAATGGTATAAATCTGTTTAATGGATTGGATTGGGTTGTATATATATTTTGAAACTATTTTTTATTACAGCAGAACACAATCTCCATGGATCAATCCTTCAAATTTGAATGCAGGGCATTTCGTGATTAATAGACGTGAGTTTGTAGAATCAATTAAAATAAAATAAAATAAACAACTGTAAATACACTTTTCAATTCAATATTTCTTTGATTATGACAGGGACGTGGGAGGCCCGATCTCTAAATGTTGCTGCATCTAGCTTGCCGTTTGCGTGTGTATCTTATTCTGCACCGCCGGTGGAAATCTCCGTGATAAGCCAAGCCCTCATCCAATTGAAGGACAAACATGTTCGCGTGTAAGTGAGCTGCTTCTTAATTTATTATATGACAGAATATTTAGCCACTCATTTGCAATTGATTCAACTTGTCATTGCATAGATTTGAATGTATCGCTTTTTCTTCAAATAAGTAACCGTCTTCTAATCATTGAGAAATCATTTGATTTATTTTTATAGATCTATCGTGAAGGGCATGCTCATTCTCTATGTCCTTGTTGATGTTTTGAGCTTTCTTATCTGGTACTCACTATTCTCCCTCTCTGATTGACTATTAAAAATGCATCTCTGAATAGAATCTGTGTTCTCCTTTATATCTTATTTCTGTACCCTTGTTTTGTAGTGTAGTGTTGGGAATGAGAGGATATTGGATTTTCAACGGTCTCCAATCTCATTTCTTTAACCTCTCTTTTTTTAAATGTTTCTTTTTTCTTCTTATAACTGTTCAAAAGCTCATTTAATGCGTTCAATAAATATTTTCAGTAAGACGCACATCGTCCTTCCCCTTTTTGCATAAGACGAAGCGTTCTATTAAAACATGGCCTCAACTCCAATCAAAAACTTCAATCGAGAAAGCCTTGGTGTGCCTTACAGCCGAATTGGTGTGTTCTGTGCAAGGTGTGCTCGGAGTCTACTAGTCATATCCTTTTTGATTGTGAGTTTTCACATTCAATTTGGATTTCTTTCTTGGAGACTTTTAATATGAGGTGGGTGTTTCATAAAGATCCGAAAGAAAATGTCATTTCTCTTTTGGGAGGCTCTCGTCTTCAAGATAAGGGTAAGACTCTTTGGGCTAATGCGGTGAGATCTATTTTGTGGAACATTTGGTTGGAGCGCAATAGGAGAATTTTTTTGGATAGTAGTAGATCTTGTATTGATATTTGGGACACTAGTGTTCTAAATGCCTCCTCTTGGAGTGCAAGTTGTAAATATTTTTGTAGCTACAATACTTCTACTATTGCCTCAAATTGGAAGGCGTTTTTGTAACTTTCGGCCGTTTTTGGCTCTTCATCTCATCAATGAATTAGCCTTGTTTATTATCAAAAAAAAAAAAAACTAAAAAGTTTAGCAATGTCCTATCTCTTCTATCTGTCCAACCTTCCAAACTTGACCCATTCTTCCTTGAGACTTTCCAACATCTTATTTGTTAATTCGACTTCCTTTTTCAATATCGGCATTCTCAACTCGTGATAAGAAGGAGGTTTCAATCCAACACCAAACTATCCAATTGATTCAATCATTGGAGCAAAACTTTCATAGTTGCAAGCATTGAGTGGAATACCCGAATCATAGAACCACTGCCCAATTCATTGACATACACGACCCCTCATTTCTTTTTTACATACTTCATTCATTGTCGTTTGTTGCTTTCCCTTTCCTTTTTCACGATCATCGACAACTTGTTCCGGATTAGGTGTGTAATAGACATCCATTGGACCCTTTGCTCTTGGCGTTTTTGCACTCGATTTTATAGATTCCATACTCCCTTTCAATGAGTTTTGGCTTCTTTTACCATGGCCATTGCCTTGAGTTTCAAGTTCATCTTCATCATCATATGCAAGATCCACATCATCAATTTCGTGCATCCCATTATCCAAATTCCTCATATCTTTTACTTCCTTTTTCTTCAACATAAATTGCCTAATTTCGTCCTTAACCTCTTCTGGACATTTTTTTTTTTGCATCCAGTAACATTTCGATAACCACCAACAAGATTCTGCTTCACCCTACAGACTCCCCCTTTTGATGTTTTTGAACAAAAATTGCAAGTAAAAGTCATTACATCATTAGGATTTTGTAAATATGAATATTTCCATGTCGGATCCCTTCTTGCTCCTTCATTAGATTTCTCCATTGGTTTAGTGGACAGAGACAAACGAATCCAAAACCAAAACAGGGGCTGTTTTCAAATGAGAAACAGAAGATGTTTGAAGCAGATTCTTCAATGCTTTTGTGGACAGAGACAACCGAAAACCCTAAAGAAAAGAAGAGAGAAGAGTTTCAGGCCAAAAAGTAAGAGGTTTTGGCCGGAAATCATGAGTTTCAGGCCAAAATGTTAAGGAATGCTAAACGACAGAGGTCTTTCTCATAATTATGCAATTAGCCTTTGAAGATAACTTAGCCAAGAACTCATGGTAACAGCTCCAAGAAGCTGAGCCAACAGAGAATCCACCTCCATGGAAATAAACAAGCAAAGGAAGCTTCTCTTGACACTGTTTTGGAATATAGAAACGAGCCCAAATGTTGTTTAACTTATCAACCATTACATCCCAAGAAATAACATTGAGCTCTGAAGGAAGAGCATTAGAGACACAAGGAACAATTTGGGGTCTTTCCACATATCCATTTTCATAAACTCTAATGAGGCCTTCAATTTCCTCAACCAGGATTTGATCTTGCAGGGTTTGATTAATGGAAGGCATTCTTTTTCTCCTCATAGAAAGAGAATGGAATGGTTCTTTATATAGATGATTACAAGATAAGCTATGGTGACTGGATGTGGAGAGCTATCCTATTATCGAGTTGGGGGAAGGAAGGAAGGGGTGGGGGAGGGATATTGACCTTCCATTTCTTGCCAAGTGGGCAATTGGCTAAGTGCCACATGTACTCACATTACTTGATTCAAAGCACGAGGAACCAAATCAATCAAGCATTTCTCAAACTTTTTATCAACATCATTATGTAACTGTTTTTTTTTTCAAACAAATTTAAAAAAAAATGTTGAGTTAGTATGGATATGTTTAAATACTGTTACCATGAGTTTTTGGAGGCAGAGTAATTTTGTCGTTGGAGGCAGAGGGTTTTTATATGTTTGAAAAAAGAGAGAAACGACTGCTAGGTTATTTTTTTAATAGATAAAGACAACACACTAAAAGCAAGTGCCTTTTTTTTTTAAAAAAGGCGATCGCTTGACTCGCCTTGCAGCTCCCCTGAAACCCTAAAAGCGCTCCCTGATTCATGTCTGTCCTTGATGGTGTTTAAACGCATGGTTGATGATTATCATAATTTTTGTTTCCAGGCTTTCATGTAAGCTTGGAAAGATGTTTGTAGGACGTTGGAAGAAGTTGCAACATGCTAAGGACAATGCAGTTGCAGATCGGTATAAAGGCTTTTAAACTCATAGTCATTATCATATTGGTTAAAACCATATTGAGTTTTTTGTATATTAAATTATTATTTTATGCTTTGGCAGGGAACAGGATTCAAGTAATGAAAGAAATCAGGTGTATTTCTTTTTTCTGTTGCAATCTTGTTATATAGGATAAAATGCATTTCGCTAACTCACATACCCCAATCAAATATGATTAGATTCAAATGACAACTTTTAACAACATTGAAATTTTCTAAAATTGCACCAATTGATATTATTGATTACTACATTCCAACTTTTTTATTAGTCGATATGTTTTTTTTTAGCTTTTTGGATATTGTGAAGTAACTGTTGTTGAAGTAAATGTCTTTTTTTAGCCGACTTAAAGCCTCGCAATTCAGTAGAAATTTAAGGACCATTTATCTAGAAATATGCCCTTGATTTTTCTACTTCCTTGACTGTTGTTGAAACATCCCTTTTATATGTCCATTCATCAAGTGAGTAATTCTCCTGCTAATGTTGCATTAATCACTAGGCATGGGTTTTAGTTTTACTTTTCCATTTGAATGAGTGGCCTCACCATTTCACATTCTTCAATTAGTTATACCAAATTATGTGAATTTCCATTTCCACAGTAGTTATTTAATTTCATACAAATACTTGTTTAACTTCCTTGGATTCTTGTTGTTAATATGTTTGTTGCGTGTTGTTATGTGTAGACTGGGAGCTCGCTTGATTTATATAAAGGGTATGCCGATGTAGTGAACAATTGGATCAGTGATTACACAAACGCAATGGAATCTAATGCTAAGCTGAAGTTAGAGCTGTACATGCAGAAGAAAAATTTATGCAGATCAATCATCACCTTTCTTTTTACATACGTTTTAGCTGCAATAATAATATTTTAGGACTATTTATGTATTTAGAGAGCTTTATTTTATTTGTTGATTATCAAACTTCTTTTCTGTAATGGATAACAATGAACTTAACTAGTCTAACATGATGCTTATATTTCCAGTTTTTAAAAAGTTCACGAATATTTGCAGCTTTCAAAGCTTTAATTTAAAAGTTTATTTATGGTTTTCACAAGGCTTAATTTTTGGGTTACTCGATATTTTACATGTTTTTGTAGAAACTAGTTTTTTAGCACGTGCGTTGCACGTTATTTGTTAATATTATTTTATTGTATTTTTTAATATTTTATTGAACACATTTTTTAATAAAATTTTTCCATCTTTTTTTAATTTAATATTGATTAAAGATTAGTGTATGTTTATAGGGTATTATTGCTCTTTTAAATTACTATATATCATTTTGATCATCCATTATTTTTTAAACGACTTAAAACTTTTAATAAAGACGTTAAAGATTTAATTAAAGAGCTGAAAATAATATTATTGAAATGAGATAAAAAAATTTGAATTCAAAACTCATAATGAAGAAGAATTTTCACACAATGTTAAAATCAATGACATTTCAAATACATAATGTTTACAATATAAATACTGGAATATTATCTTTTTTTTTTTTTTTGAGATATTACATCAAATTGGGTTAGGGGGGGACTCAAACCTTCGACCTCAAGGGAAGGGAGTAGATGCCTAATCGATTGAGCTATGCGCTCGTTGGCATACTTAATTTTAAATGTTCTTTACCATTAAATGGAGGAATAATGGTAGTTTAGATATTTACCAATAGATGGAATCTACATAAAAATAAAAATATTTTAATTTTTGTTTAATTTCACTACTTCAAACTAATATATATCACATTTATATATGATTTTAGTTATATAAAATTTAATATCAAATAAGATCTAAAATAATATTTGTAATAATATTAATTTATCCAAATATATAATCGTAAATTATAATAATTTTTTAACATTTAGATTTTTATTTATTATTTATTTTATCCAAACATATAATCATAAAAAATATTATTTTATCTAAGTTCATATAATAATTTATAATCGTAAATTATAATAATTTTTTAACATTTAGATTTTTATTTATTATTTATTTTATCCAAACATATAATCATAAAAATATTATTTTATCTAAGTTCATATAATAATTTAATAATTTTTTTTTTAATATTTAGATGTTTATTTATTATAATTTTGATTATTTATTATTTAGCATAAATTGATATTTAATATTTAAATGAAGGAATAATGGTAATTTAGATATTTATCAATAGTAGGAGGGTATTAATGTCAAAAAATGTTTCTCCCATTAGCACACTTTTTAAGTAGTAATAGATAGATAATAGATAATAGATAGATAGTGCCAAGATATCAGTCAATTTAGTTGTTTATTAATTAAATTGTTTATGTATGTATGTGTATGTTAAATAATTGTATATGTATTAAAGTATGTCATGTAGGAAATCTCACCATAGAACATGTATTATTAAATTAGCTTACATTATAAGAAAAAAACAGTTTAGTGACGGAAAATTAGTGAAAGAATCACCCTAATTCCATTGCTACATGCCACAAAGCGACAGAATTTGCGACGAATTGAATCGTCCTTTCTTTGTAAAATCAATTAAAAAAAAAAAGAAGATAATGGTAAATACACTTTTTTCATTCAAACTCGATTGTCACTCATTTGCAATTGATTCAACTTGTTATGCACATATTTGAATGAGGCTGTAATAGGCTGCACATGTGATGACTGAAAGAGAGAAACTGCAATAACTATGTATTTCACGAATGTATTGTTTTTTCTTCAAATAAGTTACTGTCTTCTAATCATTGAGAAATCATTTGATTTATGTTTATAGATATATCGTTGTGGGCGTTAATAGAGGAGTCTCCTTGATTGGTTAAAAGAAATTAAATAGATGAATCTATTTAATTATTTAATTAATAGAATAATTAAATAGAGAAGTCTGTTTAAATAATTATTAAATAGAATAGTCTATTTAATTATTTTAATTGAGAGATTAAATAAAAACGATATATTTAATTAATTAATTTTATAGTTGTCCAAAATTAATGAGAGATTAAATAGATGTGTCTATTTTATTATTTAATTTGAAGTTGTCAAATTAAGAGGAATGAAAATATATAAAAGGAGTTTAATTTAGAGATATTTACACCAATAGTCAAATCGGTAATCATATTTACAAAAAAACTGACTATACAAATTTATTTACAAAAATAGACAAATCAGGTCTTATACGGTGGTTATAAAAAATGTTCTGACCGATTTGCCCTTTTCAATTTATAAACGTCTATTTCTTTTTTTGTTTATAACTGTCCGATTTTAAATTACAGTTTTCTAGCCATGATTTCTGCCCCTTATTCCATGTTCATGCAGTTGTCTTTTTTATTTTTATTTTTGTAATTAATTTCTTAATGTAATCGTAACAGCAATTGCAAGTTCATACGTAAGAATCCTAATTTCTTTCTTTCAAACTTTCTTCTTTGAATTCTTCTACGAATATCCGATTATGTCATGGGTCGTTTTATTGGATGCAATTTACTACATGATGGAAGATTTGATGATAAGGAGTACGTGGATTATCAGTCATTTTCGTTTCATAACAAAAAGAACGATACACTTTCACAACAAATTGATTTGCTTAATGCTATAGAATGAAGGTATAAAGGATGATGAAGGAGAAGAAATGGACGAGGTAAATTGTTTATTATATATAAACACTTTTAAACATTTTTATTTAATAAATATAGTTAAATGTTTTTATTTGTAACTGTTGTTGCGTAAAAATGGAGAGCTTCCACGTAGGCAACGAACTTAATTTATCGGATGAGTCGGAGATAGTGGCGCTGCTTCGACGACGTGCTACGTAGGTACCTGCACAGGAAAGGAAAAGTGCACCGGTGTGGTGCCGGCCTAACACCCTCTGATGCTAAAGTCAGATCAAGCAGAGCTAGTGTGCCAGAGAGTAGTAGTAGAGATCAGTTACCTAATGAATTAATTTCTTCTCCTATTTATAGGAGATTAGGTTGATGACATCATCGTGCCACGTGTCGCTTCGGATTGGGCCATGTGTTGCTTCTCAATTACGTGTCGCTTGTGGGTTGCGCCACGTGTCGTTTCCCAAGTGGATACTTGTATTCAATCTTAAGTATTAGGTCTATGTCGAAAACTGCGTAGCCAGGTCTTTTCAGATGCATGGACTTTATGCCTAGGTACCATGGTCAGACGAGGTGCTTCGGACCAGGTGCTTGGGTAAAATACACTTTTAGTCCCTATAGTTTGAGTTTAGTTTCTATTTGGTCCCTATAGTTTAAAATCTTACACTTTAACCCCTACTGTTCAGGAAATAGTTCTTTTTGGATGCTCTGGCAATGGTGATGTGGCTTTTTAAAATTATGTGGCATTTAATACATATTTTCAAATAATTTTATTCCGACTTTCCATCATTTCTCCTCTTCTATCCCTATCTCTCCCCCACTGCCTTCGAATCCGCCGTCTCTCTCTCTTTGTAGACTCGGAGAAAGCGAGTTTCTAACTTAAATTTATTATTTTGGATTTCTTCATCTGTAATTGCATCTTTAAATTATGATTGTTTCTTGTACAACCATGTTAGATTTGAAGGTGAGTTTTGTGTTCCAATTCATTGAAAAGAACAAGTTGTGGAGCTTGCAATTGAGTGAAATTTTCCATTTCTCTGTTTATAATTTTTAAGTTTGAATATTGAGTGATCACTACAATTGAGTTATCAAATCTGGAACTCTTGTGGTTATCTTTATGAAAATTCTGGATAAAGAAAACCCAAAATTGAATGGGGAATGGACAACAAGCGGGAACGCTCCGAAAATTTACGGGTCCTCTAGTCTTGAAATTGAAAACAAGATAGAGATTCGAAGAAGAGTGAAAAAAATACTCAAGTATTACTTTCTTTATTAAATTAAAAAAATCTTTCTGTCTTCCCTTTCTCCATCCCCTTCTTTTGATATCACTCTCTCCCCACCAATCGATTGGTCAAATAGCAAATTTTTCAGATGTGAAGATGAAATTCCTTCCCCTTTGATGTAGCTCAAGAACGACCTTGGCATGTCAAATTATCAGTCAGTTCTAACTTGAGGAGGAGAGAGTGTTAAATAATAATAAAATATATACTAAACGTCACATCATAAAAAAAATATCACATCACTGTTGCCACATCATCCATTTAATGAGTCATTGAATATCAGGGACCAAAATGAACCATTTCCTAAATAGTATTGGTTAAAGTGTAAGATTTTGAACTATAAGGACCAAATAGACACCAAATTTAAACTATAGGGACTAAAAATGTATTTTACCCAATATTGTAATTATATAGTAAAGGAGCGATTTGTGACATTTCACTCTCTTAATTTAAATTAGGGATGAAAAAATTAAAAAAAAAAAAATTTACCATAAAGAATCTCATACCTTGCATTCAGTAAAATAATATCTCTTTTAATGCTGTTACGACCATCAAATTTTTTGCTTCTAATATTTTGAATTGGCTTCACCATGATAGTAATTCTAATCACATCTGTAAAAGAGAAAAAAAATCAACCATGGTAATTTTAAAAATATTTTTAGTACATTATAAACTAAATTATATCCATTATCTTATTTTCATCAAATGTTTCTTCCATATCTTTGAATTCACTAAATATATAGGGAAAGTTGAAAATTGAGATCAAATCCGTTGACTCTCGAACATCCATGTTAGATGTTATTGATAACTCAATATCTTCATTGACATTGAGAAATGTCTCACGACTGGTTTAACATGTCCTTTTGTGATGATATATGATTGCTCTTTTTTAAAAACATGTTTCAATCTCGATATAGTTTCCTTGTACATCACAGCCATGATTTGAGTTCCCTGTAAATTTAAATTTTAAAAAAAATCATATGTATAAATTTAAAACATAAAGAGTAAAAATGTATATACCTCTTCATCCATCAAAATCAATTTCAACAATTCACCAGAACCTCGACTGTTCGTATATGACTCTACCATTCCTCGTCGAAGTACCCCCACTTTGATCGTTAATTCCCGTTGAAATGGTATCAATTTTTTAATAGGCATGTAAGACTCTAGCAACATGATGATGATAATAAGAAGAAAAGAAAATGTTGAAAAGACAATAGAATGCTAAAAAAATTGGGTAATAGAAGATCATGAAAACAACTTATTTATAATGTGTGGGAAATTTATAATCATCAATTCTCCATAACATGGGTATCAAGTAGTGGGGATTATATTTAATGTTTTATAATTTTAGATTAAAAAAAAAACTAATCATCTTCTTGTGGGTAAAAAGCTTACTCAAAACTGCTTAAAAAAACTAAAAAAAAATATTATAAAAAAACCAAGGATATAAAAACTTATCACATTCCCCTACCTCCCACGTATCAATTAATTCTTAAAAAAACGTTCACCTATAAAAAATTGATATAAAATCTAATCAACTTCCTCTACCTCCCACATATCAACAATATCACATCACAATCCTAAAAAACGTTCACCTACAAAAAAGGATATAAAATCTAATCAACTTCCTTACCTCTCACGTATAATTTTTAATGAATTCTTACATAAACAATTTTATTTAACAAAAATTATTATTAATTATAATTATTTAGATTAATTATAGAAGGATCTAAATAATTTTAATTAACAAAGAGTAATTATAGAAGGGTCAATGGTACTTAAGATATTAAATCAAGTTTACATTATTATTTATAAAATAAAGCTCATGTAAAGTACATAAACAATTTTATTTAACAAAAATTATTATTAATTATAATTATTTAGATTAATTATAGAAGGATCTAAATAATTATAATTAACAAAGAGTAATTATAGAAGGGTCAATGGTACTTAAGATATTAAATCAAGTTTACATTATTATTTATAAAATAAAGCTCATGTAAAGTACATAAATAATTTTATATTCATGTCATTTTTTTTCTCCAAGCTTATGCAAAGTACATAAATAATTTTAATTTTATTATGATATGATTGAAGGATCTAAATAATTTTATGATGATTTCTTACATAAATAATTTTAATTAACAAAAATTATTATCGAATAATCAATGGTACTTAAGATATTAAATCAAGTTGATGTTATATCAATATATACATTATTATATTTATAAAATAAAGCTCATGTAAAGTGAAGCTTAGGCAAAGTACATAAAGAATTTTTAATTGTATCATCATATGATACAAGGATCAATGACATTTAAGATATTAACTCAAGTTGATGGGGGTATTCTTGTCCAAAAATGTTTCTCCCCATTAGCACACTTTTTAAGTAGTATAGATATAGATAAGAGAATGATTTATTTCACGAAATTGAAAATTTTTCATCAATTAAAATTTAAGATATTAGACAAAAACTTTGATATCTTTTTTTTTCTTCCTAATTACATTCAATTAGAAGATGGGAGAAGAGAGCATGTGTATAACCACTTGAGTTATACTTATGTTGGCATGTCTCCTTTTATAGATAGAAGATAATGTTTTCTCACATTTTTTTATAAAAAAACTGATGATTATAAGTTTATTTAAAGATATAACATGGTAGTTCATTGAAATTACAACTAAAAAACAATCTCATCTATAATAGATTAATTTAATTGAGTGATTGTCTGCAAAGTATATTATCTTATAATTTTGTAATATTAAATATTGTAGAATCATCAAAATTAAGGGGTAAATGCAAATCTAACAAGTTGTTTTAAATCTTTATTACAATAGCACTTTTTAAAATAATTATAAATTTTGTAAGATTTTCAATAATATTTATAAATATGCTATTTTTATTGAACAAATCTTTTTTTTTTTGAGATATTACATCAAATTAGGGGAAGATAGACTTGAACCTTCGACCTCATGAAAAGGGAATAGATGTCAAACCACTTAAGTTATGCTCGTGTTGGCACAGTCAATCAATAGTTATTGCATGAAGGGATTAGAGTCATGTTTCTTTTTTTTTTTTTTTAAAAACAATAAATTATAAATACCCATGAAAAATTCTCAAAATTTAACTGAGGTACGAACACACTTGAGTAAAATTTAATTGAAGTATGAACATTATGATGAGGTGTACCAAAAGGAATCACACAAAGCCAAAGGGCTGCATATTGATTGAATGTTGGTCCTACATGTAGAAAGTGCTAGCACCCTAGGACATGCCATATTTAGGGTAACTGCCCCACAATCATAACTTCTCAAAAAGCTTATGCCTTCCAAATTATTGGTACAAGACATTTCTCAAGCATTAATGTCCATAGGATTTTTTTTTTCCAAAAAAACTAATAAACTAACTAAACTACTACGTAATCATGATCATGTAACTTTAAACTATAAATTCTATAAGGATTGACATTGTTTTTCTCAACCCAGCAAGCCAAAACCGACCGAACCGAGTATATTAGTATGAGGTTGAATAATTTTTGAAAAGTTCATTAGTTAAGTTTGACAGCAGTTTCGATCGGGTTAGTTCAAGTATATTGAGAAGTCAATTGGTGCAATTCGATTTTATTTTTTAAAGGTTTTCAATTTCCCTAAAACCAATCTAGACTATTTTGACAGAAGAACCGACCTACTTACACCTCTAGTTAACGCCCACCCATCGTCATAATCACAACGACAAAAGTTCGACTGTTGAGCCTAGACTACCGCACGTGTTAATTTGACTTTTATTAATTTCCAAGGAGAATGTTCTAACACAGGCATTACCTAGGTGGTGTCAACTTGGGAAATAAGCAAGAAATTCAACAAAAAGTTTTCAAAATATTCTCCTGTCTCTCAATAACAAATGGATTGGTAAACAAGTTAAAACAGGCAGTTTCCATGCAATTGATACAAAGAAGATGGAAAGCTTGTTAAAAATTCAGCAAAACTCAAAAGCCACAAACATTTCATTTTCAGCCATCAAACATGACATATTTTTTCTTGATTATCAAGTATCCATAGTTATGCTTATAAATAGGTGAGATCAAAGGCAAGTTTTTACACAAGCTTAAAAACAACTAAACCAAATTCAATAAGTTCGAACCCGAAAGTTTCCGTCTGTTCTCTTCTTCATACAGTGTTACTTGTTTGGTTTTGGTGAGAAACTAAAATGGAAAAAGGCAAGAAAGAGAGTTTGTATTGGTCAACTTTAAAATCTTTCATCAATTGCTTACTTGGTTCTGATGGTGGAAATGCAAAGACATCAAAAGGTGCACCCCTATCTGAGCCAGAGGCAGCCATGGTAGCTGCAGCAAAGCATTTCTCTTCTGCTCACAAAACGCGGTTTCAATAGGATTGCAATTCATCCTGACATTTTTACTCTACAACTTTTCCACATGTGCTTCCAGTGAAAGTCAAGCTGCATCCATTATTTTCATCAGAAGAGTTAGAAAATTCCAATACCTGGTTAAATGCATTACTTGGATCAAATGCTTTGGATTGCCTGAAATTATGGATTGGTTGTTAAATGTAATTCTGGAAGGCTCAGGTCATCAAGTTCTGCAAAATGTAATAATTAATTCAGCGTGTATTGTTTTAAAATTTTATAATACAATGTACTGTTACAATTATATACTTGACGTATAACTAACACAGGTATAATAATTTTATTTTTTAATAAACTGAAAACACATGTATAATAATATGAATGCATATTACTTCAGCAAACAATATATTTTTTTTAAATTAACTGTTTAGCATTATTACAACAGAATGATAAATGGTCCGTGCCTGTGAAATGAAGATGCGGAAGCTCTCCATCTTACCTTTTTTTTATTGAAAGAAAATCTTTGATTGATCAAAGGAATAATAGAACAATTTAGAGGATGAGGAATCCTCAAACAGAAAAACAACACGAAATAAAAAAGTTAAAAGTAAAAAGTTAAATGAAAGTATTCCATTTATAATACATGGAATATACACAAAAGCTACAAGAAGAGGGTTAGCAACTTTCACCCAACAAAAAGTACGAAAAACTATAGAATCCCAAGCATGCCACCAAAGATTAGCTCTCCATCTTACTTTCATTAGTTGTATGTGATTTGGTGAAAATTAAACCTCTTAACTTTTTCAATGCTCCATTTATGTAGAAGCAACATACAATTTAAAAAACAGAATGGGTTAGATTGACTAAAATACCAAGCAATTTTCACAAAAGAAGACTGACAGGAACCCACTAGAATATCACTGATTATATTGAATAATAAACAACTAACAAGGAAAACATTAAAATAATCTCAACCAAGTAATTTGAGGAACTTGGATGCCTCCCCTCTTAACTAAAACTCAAGCCAAAACAACCATCTAATTGCCTAATTAAAATATTACTAGCTCTCGCTATTTATAACCAAACTCCCCTAACAAACTTTCTAACCAATTACAATTATGCGCATATCCATCTAATGGGTATTCCCAACATTCCAAGCTGAATAAGTCCAGTCTGACCAGATGCTCAAATTCAGAGACCAGAGGTGAAGTTTCCAGTCCAAAATACGAAAATTAACTTGAAGCCATTCATAGGAGGACTATTGATGGGATTTACCCAGAGAAGTGAAATTTAAAAGTTTAGATGCTAAACTTTCTATAATTAATGACACAAACTATTTAAACTTCGTCATTAGTAATCAATAGAGATTAGAATACTAACCTTTTTTAGATAATCGAGAGATTCTGCCTTCCGAAACCCAGGAGACGGGAGTTCTTTTACCACAGCGAGATGACGTTCAATTATGGTCTGAAGTTCCAAGGACTTTGATGAGAAAAGCATACTCATAAGCTGACTCTTCACATTGACCATATAGACCACCTTCACCAAAATGCCCTCCATGCATATTTGTCTTTAAAATTGTTGAACCTGAACAAGAAGAGCATGTACTGTCTCGTATTTTGGCCACCCATTTGGCAGCTTCCCAGACTCCAACCCTGTTAATGAATGTTTATCCTTTCTGGCATAAGCTTAGGAGTCAAAAGTGCGTTAAAATGGAAACATGTTAAAACAAATATGTTGATGAGATGGCATTACAAAAGTTAAAAGGAAACAAAATTTGCCTTGTGTCATTGAATGATGCTGTGACGAGCATTGAAGGATAACAACTTCCCTGAGATATGTTATTGTAAGGAGAGTAGCTTAAAATAGACTCAAACTGGGTCTGAATCTGAGGATTTCCAAATTCTTCATAATCAAGGATGGTGAGGGGTAAACCGGGATCTAGTAAAGTGTTGCATATGTCGAGGAATGGAACCTGGCCCATAATGGCGAAACATTAGTTGTTATAACAACATTACAAATACCTGGGAATAATGAAGCCCACTTTCATCTTATCATTAGACAAAATTACTGGATTAAATACATCAATATATGGTACATTAACAACAGAACCACAATTGAAAGACACACAAATTGATAAAAATAATCTTTAAGATTCAATAAGACTTGCCCAATCAAACCCGTGTTTGGATTATTTGTTTACTTAACTTAACCATGCTGATAGGCACTGACTGTCAAAATCATAAATGACCATCCCATTCTTAAAAAAAAATGATGGTAAGTATAGAAAATTCATTTACAAATCTGAAGTCCAATTGCATATCCAAGGTATGGCTGAAGGCCAACCTTCAAAATGGCTGCACGAAACAGGTCTGGATACATGTTGATAGCAGCCCCTACAAGAAGACATCCTGCACTATATCCAATAGAACCAAGCTGATTTTTATGAACATAACCATTATTTATGAGGTAATTTGCACAAGAGATAAAATCAGTTATTGAGTTTTGTTTGTCAAGCCCACTCCCACATCTATGCCATGAAGAATCACCACCACCTCCTCCCCTGCCCACAAAATGCATGTCTTTTATTAGAGAGTAAAAATTGTCAAATAAAATGAAACTTATCTGTATCTTATGTGATAAACATTTACTACCATATATATCATATAAAGTCATAAGTAAGCTTCAAAACTAAATTTTTTAACAAAAGAAATTGAAATGAAGAAAATTCTCTCTCACTTAACCAACTCTAGTCTCTATATGAAGATTTCTGAAAGAGATTGGCACAATGGTGGTTTTGACATAAATTCATATATTTTTTTTTTGGATCGAATACATAAATGTATATTCATATGCATATAGGGCGAGATGCGTTGTTGGACATATAATGAAAACATGAATTTACTAGAAAGTACCTCACATCAGCAAAAGCCAGCACAAAACCACGATCAAGTAAACTTAGGCGATTAGCACACCAACTTTTATCTAGGACTTCCCCATATGCTCCATACCCTTGTAGAACTCCAGGAGAGTTTCCTTTCTTCCAAGTTATTGGAGAATACAATATGGTCAAGGGTATTTTGATGCCATCATATGAAATAACTTCCTTCCTCTCACAACAGTATGCATGAGAAAAGTTCTTCCAGATTTGGGATTCACTATTCTGAAAGTCTTCTTCTCTTTTGTTTTGTGCCGCTGAAACTTCTCTAATATCCAACTGAGGATCTGGTGAGTATTCCTCAACATTATGTTTAAGTTGTACTTCCTCTTGCTGAATAACGGAGAAGACCCGTTTAGACATGTGATAATCAACAATCAAATCTGGCATCTGGCAATTCCACGGAGAGGATAAGAATTTTAGAAAGGTTAGGTGTATGTATGGAAGGACAAAAAAACCCCTTACAGCAGCACATTTAAGGGTTAGTTTAAATTTTAAACTCTATTCCAACCTTTTGTACTAGCAAATTTAAGATGACATCCATTCAAACTTTTTTATTTTTTACCAAGGGGCATAGAAGAACGATGATTCTTTAGTTCATTATTGAACAAGTCATTTCACCATAGTTTTACTCTTAAACTCAACTCAGTAGTTAGAAGTTCAAGTTCTATCATGATTAAAAGGAAATTGTAGATGCAACTGGGTTCAAGAGAAAAGAAAGTCAGTAGAACTACTCATCAGAAAAAATCAGATACCATATAGTAGCTGCTTGTATTTTCCATAATCTAAATATAAAACTGGTCGCTAAATTCTTTAAGGGGGGGTGAGGAGTTGAGGCAACACCAACAGAGCATTCTTCTATCAAGGGCATAATCCATGTTAATTGTATGCAGATACGTAGGTAAAATCATAAAGTTATACCACTGGAGATGAAAGCACCACACGGTATAATGAGCTCATGAAGTCATGGTTTGAACCTGGAACAACACTGCAGAAATTTGATGGAAGAGGGAAAAACCAAGGGTCAAGCTCCTCAATGTCGATTTGATGCTGCAGAAAGCACCACACAATCTAATGAGCACAAGAACAATAGATATTGCATTTATACGTCTAGAAAAGGAGATAGAACTATTTCATCAATTATTAATGGATATGGTGAAATCTCTCTAGAAGAGGCAATTTTGTACATTAGAAAGATCCCTAAAAAACCCTAAACCCCCCCCCCCCCCCAAAAAAATGTCAGAGAAATCTTTTTTAAAATAGAAAGATCCACGCATTTTTTACATTTTTTAAAAATAACAAAGAAAAAGTTACCCAAACAACAGAGCAAGAAAGCGCAAATCTCAGTACCTTATGTTTAGCATCAATAGGCAAATTGATTGAACATAACATGGGTGCATTCTTCTTATTGACAAAAAGCACAAGATGTCCACTAAAAATGTCCATATCCTGTACACTGAAATCTTCACTCGGAAGGATGATATCCTATAAAATATAAATGCAGATGTATGCAGAAATAAGAAAGCTGAAAAAAAGGAACCCAAAAATTAAGATTAAAATGGACAACATTAAAATCATGATAAAAGAAGTAAGACTGAGATCAGAGGCAGTACAAGTTCGGCATAGATTTAACCTGCCAATCTGCTGACTTTATATCTTCAACTCGACATATAGCAACATAATATTCTTGCTTAGAAGAATTCCCATTCTTTCCCAGAGAAGAATTTGTTAGGACGTAAAAGAAACCATGATGATGTTCCAGAAAATACTGAACACCGGGAACACGTTTATGTATTCTTTGCAAAGCACTTAAAGGGTTGGTAGCATCTATAACATAAACCTGAGAAAGAGAAACCAGAGTAGAGCCTCAGAAGAGAAGTCCCACAGTAAGCTCAAACAGATTTTTTTGAAAAATAATTGAAATGGGAAAAATCTAAAAATTCCTTCCTCAGAAGAAGTCCTTGAGTTTGAATTCACAGTAACAAACTTCCCATCTTTCGTACTCGTAATGTCCACACAAAAGTTGGGATCATTTTCTATGAACACTGAGACATCTTCTGTGTCAGCACATCCTACTTTCGTGCAAAAAACCCTGTTAAATTGGAAGGTAGAGAAAAACGAAAGGGAGGAGCTGCTTAGCAAATATCGTTATAAAAGGAAGGGCTTTAAATGGTGCAAAGTTTTGCCTGTAAGGTCGCTGATTCTCATCGGCTTGTGTATAAAAAAGCATCTTGCCATTTTCAGCCCAAGCCAAACTTACAACTCCTTTTTGTAACTTGGGAATTATCAATCCACTTCTCAGGTCTTTAACTTGAAGCATGAAGTGTTCACTACCAGATATATCAACTGTATATGCTATAAAATTGTGGTCCGGGGAAACACGACAAGTTCCCACATGAACATAACCTACAAATGGCGAGGAACTCATTATAAAAATGAATGCATAACAAAAATTCTCATAATTGAAAGTGAGATTGAAAATGAAAACAAGCTTGATGGACCATAAATTTCAATCAATCTTATAATGCATCTATAAGTCAGGAAGGAAAAAAAAACACTTCTCATGAGATGACATACAATACATACGGAGAGCTACCCCCCTTTCCTTCAATGTTCAAAATAAGTACAAAAGAGTGTAAAATCTATAGCTCTTTCAAATGGAGAACGGAAAATCATGAAAATTGATATCAGAACTCTTCAGTGTAACGTAAATAATAAATAAAAACGGTTAGAAAGATACTATCCCAGTATACAATTGCTTCTCTCTTTCTCAAATACACCAACTTAAAAAAAGGCATTACAAATAAAACATTATTTAGAAAGTATTCATAATTAAAAAAATATAGCAGATTTTTTAGCATGTCAATTAGTGATTACTATTGATTACCGTCAATAACCGAATGATACACTGAAAAATCTGTTAAATTTATTCAGGGTTGCCTTTGATAAACATACCATAAGTACTAGCAATTTCATTCCAATCAAGCAAAACTTCCTCCCTCCCAAAACTTCCTCTAGCAAATTGTACTAGTTTCTTCAACAAACCCCTTCTCTCATTCTGTAATCTACGGCATAGAACCGGATATTCCTTTCCTTCAGGAATATACTGATAATACAACCTAATCAAGTATAACAATACATTCATAAACCACAATCAATAAAAATCTAACAAACAATTCCATTTCCAATGAACATAACGTTTAATTCATGAACAAAATAAAGATAAAAAAAAAAAAAAAAGCAATGAGAATGAGCAAACCAGGGACCCCAAGGCTCAGGAGGAGTGGAAACCTTGGTGGGAATTCGATTAGTCATTTCAGAAAACAATTGGCGTTGAAGAATCTGAGAATCAGCCATGAAAGCTTCAGAGTATGAGTTTTCTTGAGAGAGGTAATGGGTGAAATCAGGATCAGTGGTATTGGACATCCAGTGATAGGGATCTTGTAATGTGACTCCATGAACGGAGAGTGAGAAAGGAAGCTTCTTTGCTAATGGAGGAGGTGGGGATTCAGAAGGAGAGGAGAAGAGGAGATTTCTGCAGAGAGAGGAGAAGGAGGTAATGGAAATTTTGGAGATTCTGGGTTTTAGTAGGGATTTAAGAGCCACTAGTAAGGGAAAAATCGAAGGAACTTCATCTATGGTAGCAGTAGACGGCAGGCTCGCCCACCAAAAATTGTTTTTTTTTTTTTTTTTTATTATAAGCAAACCATTTCTGAACTATTAGGCTGGTAATAAAATTTCAATTTCATCGTAACATGTTAAAATTAGCCTTACAAAATTCTAATTTTTTTTTTTTTTTTGAAACATACAAAATTCTAATTTGATAAATTACTCTTTTAAAGTATAAATTTACTTATCATTATTATAAATTTTTTAGCAGGTCTCCAAAAACTCCCGTATTGCCTCAATCTCGTTGTCCTTTACCACGGTCACAAAATTCTCCTAAGGTTGGAGAACTCATGTTGATATTAATAATTGTTAGAGCATGATTTCATTCCCCTCAATCTCTCTCTTCTCTTATTGAATCTTTACTATAATATATTATCTACTATGATATTTTAGGGTTATAACATTTTAAAAAGGTAATTTATCAAACTATATTTTTGTAAACCTAATTTGAACACTTTACAGAGTTTAGGTCAATTGTTTGAATTGAAACTTAAAAGGGTATAGTTATTATAAACTTCTATGATTATTATTTTTATAAATTTTACATCAAATTGAGGGAGAAAGACTTAAACATTCGATCTCTTGTTATAAACCTCTATACTTTTATTTTATTTTATAGATTTTACATCAAATCGAAGGAGAAATTCAAACATTCAATCTCTTATTATAAACCTCTATAATTCTTTATTTTTATTTACATAAATTTTATATCAAATCGAGGGAGGGTATTCAAACATTCAGTCTCTTATTATAAACCTCTACAATTCTTTATTTTTATTTTTATAAATTTTACATCAAATCAAGGGAGGGGGCACAAACCTTCAATCTCTTGTTATAAATCTCTATATTTTTTATTTTATAAATTTTATATCAAATTAAAGAAATGACTCAAACCTTCAATCTCATAAGAAAAAAATAGATATCTAATTTAATTCAAATATGCTCAAGTTGGCACAAACCTCTCTAATGAAAATTCATGAGTGATTTATGATTGATACAATTACAAATTAGGGAGGAAATTCACAAATCAAAGGTGTGATTATTTGGATTCGATATGTACGAGTAAGTTTTACAATTATCCTTAACTTTTCTAAAATGAATAAAGAAAAATCGATTATAAAAACATTTCGCTCTGTTTCTAAAAGAAGATTCCATAGTTTGGTATCTATTTCTAAAAGAACCGGGAGGGAACAGTATTTAAACTCGAGTGGGTTTAGAAAATAGAATATAACATTTACCGACGTCTAATCCCTTTAATATTCTTTTCTTTTTCTAGAACAGAACATATATATATATATATATATATATATGAATTCAGCCAGTCTGAAAGAAGAATTCCATTTCTGAAACCTGAAAGAACCACAAATAATTAAACAAATTGATCTCTGTACAACTGCATCTTCAGTTCTATTGAACCGACATCAATGACAGCGTTTGGGATTTTTTTTTTTTTTTAATTGATTAACATTGATTCAGAGTGAATTTCCTCGCATTTCCAGAAACAACCTGCAATACAATTTTTTTTTTTTTTGTGAAATAAAACAGCCTACAATACTTCGGTTCAACATTCACCATTGGCGTTCTTTTCATGGAAGCCCAATCCTATATATAGCATCTTGTTCTCTTCCTGTCGTGTCTTGTTTTATTTTACTTCACATTTCTTTTAACTTGTTGCAGCTTTCGGCTTGTGCTTTTCATCTTCAACATCCTGCAAGAAGCCATAAAATTTGCAAATAAGTTTTAGACCTGCGGATTATGGATACTAAACAGGAAATGTAGTAAAGGGAAGAGATGAATAAACATTTGTATACCAAAGGGCATAAACATTTTACGAGATAATTTGTTTAATAAGAAAATTACAACGCCAAACATACCGAATTTCCAATCTTGTCAAAGTCATCATCAAAGCTCTCATCACCATCATCTAGGGAAAAATTAAAATCAACAATCAACAAACTTCAAATTCACGATAAAGAGTACATGGGGCCCTCAAACTACGTAACGTATAAACAAAATCTATACATCAAAGCAGACCAAAATTAGTTGAATCATGATATGCATCAAAATCCAGAGTAATATTTACCTGCACCTCCATCACTGTCTTCAAGATCTCCCAAAAGAAAAGTATCCAGGTCTTGCTCAGCTGATGACATATTGGAAGATGTACCCTGCAGGTTCTTTTCCGCCCCTTCAATTTTTTCAGAGGCACCCACCAACGGAGTTTGCTTGGCTTCTTCATTTTTTATTTGCTCTTCAGATTCCAGCTTAATCTCCTCCATGTATTTCTTCTCATATCTGTGTTTTAAGTTTTTAACCATTAAGGGTATATATAAAAAATGAGAATCTTTGGATAGGATCAGAAAATGAAAATAGATGCCACAACTCAAAATCTTCCCTGATATGACGAATTTTTATGATTATAATTTTAAATAGTCTACATAATGTCAAACTACTGCATTAACTTTGGCATTTCCCAAAATTTCTTATTCCTGTAAATGTGCTATCAAATGTAGAACTCAACACGACATACAATATAAGTCAATGGATGCATGCAATCAAAAGTAAATCAGCTAGTTTGATGATGAGCAATGGATGAAGGAGATCAAATAAATATCCAACTGCAGTTTTATTATAATCAAGCCTATTCTATAAAAAAAAATGATTAAGCAGATAATTAAATTTCCCAGGATTACAGAGATTCCTCAATGCTTAAAAATGGTTATTATGTGGTACCAAAAATAAGTAGAAGAAAGTATTCAACACTGGCCTCAACATCAGGGTGAAAGAGTTTCAATTAGTTACAACTTACGGAGCCACGTGACTGCTGACAAGGGTGAAATATATCCTCCAGAATACCCTCTCTTTCATAATTCGTGGGCATAGCTCATATCTTAATCTTGAGATTTCCTGCAAAAAAAAATGATTGTACCAGGAAAAAGATATTTAGAATTATCTTTTGGGTGGATTAGAAAGAAACTTCAATTCTGCAATTATGTCCAGTGACAAAGACAAAGGAAAGCATATACTCATGCTGTTGACAAATTACAAAAGTTTGGCAACTATTAATTATCAGAATAAATGAACATGGAATTCATATAGAGTAATCTTATATCAATTATGCATCATCATTGACCAACTAAATCTTAAATCCTTGAAACTTAAACAACAACCTCTCAATCTAAGAGAAATGAAAACAATTTTTACTTAGTATAGGATGAAATGAAAACAATTTTAAGAGAAAAGGTCAGTGCACATGAATTGAGGCGTTTCTTTCCTATAACAAATAAAATAAAATATGATAAATCCATAGGCCTCTTCCTTTCAATTGCTTGTCGAACACATTCTCAGTAAACAGATCAAGATCAATAGCTACTTAGCATGCAGCGAGACCACATCACAAATTAAATATACAGAAATGATATATTATTTTGAAATCCTTCACATCCAACAATAGCTTTTGAAAGTAGTAAGAGGAATTCCATTATTTTTTTTTTTTTTGAAAATTATATCCTATATGCACATGAAAGCAAAGAATCAGAAAAGATCAGAATCAAATTCTAGAACACGATTTTTTTTTTATATGAAACATAGATATTAATAAGAACACGAATAATTCATTCACTTCGTTATACAGTATCATTTCAATTCAATCATTTATCGACATGTTATGAACAAAAGGCAATAGCGCAGAATCCAGAATCAAGAAACGCTTCAAAATTAATAAGAAATCGTATAACATAATTCAATCAAATCAAATTAAAATTCCACCTTAACATTGGTGAGAACAAGCGTGGCATGCTGTTCTTGCCATTCCGTCAGATCCTTACGCACATTCGAAGCCGTAATCGAAACATCAGAGTCCTCCGGTGCGTCTACATCTTTCATCAAAACAATCCGCATCAAATAATCAATAAATTAAACAATCAGCGAATTCACAATCTGAAAACTGATTTCCAAATACCTTGGATCGGAAAGTTCTTGAAAGTAGTTGAAGTTAATCCGCTAACGAACTCTCTCAGATCGTCATTGAGGCCAAATTTCTCGAGCTCAGAGTGAGAACGGGGTGAAGAAGACGAGAAATTAGCGATCGAAAGAGAGGATAGCTGAGGAGGAATAATGTCGGAGACGTTAAGTGATTTGAGTTGATCGGCTTGTTTAATCGCCGCCGTTCTGATGAGATCGGCGGTCTTAGATGCTTCGGCGGCGAGTTCTTTGGATTTTTTGGCGGTTTCGGAGACCAATTCGGTGAGAGTGGAGGATGAGGTTAGGGTTCTGAGATTTCTTAGCTGCTTCTTCAGCGAACGTCTTCGCTCTCTTCCAGAAATCCTCCATTGACTCTTCTTCTTCTTCTTCTTCTCCTTCGTTTGTTTCTCTGTCTCTGTCAAATCTTGTAGATTTAATTAAAAGGCTTTGGATTGGGCTTTTATTTTTTATTTTTTGGGCTTTAATCCATTTTCTTTATGGGTTAGCATGGCTCATACAAAAATGGTCTATCTTTAGGAGAATTATGATATTTTATAATTTGATTTAAATTCAATTTTGTTTTGCTTGTGATTTGATTTTTATTTTAGCAAACTTTTGATTCTATTTAGAAGTGTTTATATTAAGGGATATGTTGTTTAATCTTATAAATTCATGAATATCTTTAATTTTAATCGATATGGAATTTTGATTATAACTCAAATATGTTTTATGTATGATAATATAGATAAATTTCATACATGACATGTGATCGGATCATTATAAATTATGTTTTTTATAAAATTAAAAATGTAGAATGGCGGATATTTTCTAATTGAAGTGTTTAATAATAACTTGTGCTTAGTATGGACCTTTTTTTTTTTTTTTTTTTTAAATGCATATGTATCGCAATTAAAAAGTCTCCTGTCAAAGACCAATGCTCACAAACATCCACCTAAGAAACAAGAAAGGACACCAGACACGCAACAAGCAACACTAAAAACAAAGAAAACAAAGGCACGAAGCCACAAAGCAAAGCAAACAAGGCAACAAGTCAAAACAAAGAAAGAAAACTCCCTACACTAGTAACTAAGCACCACAATCACGAACCTTCTTCTTCAGGTTTTTAAGCTTATTCTTTTCTTTAGCAAATAAAGATAAACCAGAAATATAAAATATCCAATCAGACATTGCGTCGTAAGGGACTAGAAATAAAAAGACTTCTCGCAATAGTCACTATCCCCAGACTCAGGAGCATAACCAACCAGTCAGAAGCAAAACCACCACTGGGAGGGACAACAACCGGAACCCGAGCCCCAACAGAACTAATAGCAGCTTCAAAACAATAGAAGAAGACTGGCTATTAGAACGACCCTGCACTTCCTTCACCACCGCAGCAAAACTAGGGGAAGCAACAACTTTAGCCTTCCCAACAACATACTTATTCTTTTCCTTGACCCCATAAGAAGTCATGTCAACTCTCATAGGATCAGGAGGAACTGGAGAAACATCATGATCAGGATCATTCGCCTTCCACTACTTGGATTCCTGAGGACAAGAATCAAAAGAGTGGTCAAACACCATTGATAACTTTATAAAATAGAGTTATTTGGTCCTATTTTAATGCCTTTGTGATAATTATTTGATTGAACTTTGCTCATATTTTGCACACTTTGAATTCATTTTTGAATCATTCTTTAATTAAGCATACTTTGAGAAAACTCGAATTTTTAGCACTTTAAATAATATGTTGGAAGTGTTTTAGACTTTTGGTATTTTAATCTTGTCATTTTGAATGAAAGAAAGCTCTAAAAGTTACAAAATTCATGCAGGAAGAAAGTAGCAGATTTTGGCACAGTGCTGGCTGCAGTACACTGGACCAAATTTGACAGCAGCAGATCACGTTTTCAACCATAAAAAGTATATTTTCCGAGTTTCAACAGATCCATGCGAGATAAAATATGCCCACTACTTGGGGTCCAACTTAAGAACAATTTTGAGGAGACTAAAAGGAAGCCCAAGCCCAAAAACAAGAAAAGGAAAGAAATTAACCTAGACTTAAAGAAGGTAGAAAACGTAAGAGATTTGGCAGACTTGAGAACGTAACAGAGAGGAGGCTGGGAACGTGAAAAAAAGAGGGAGCAAGCTGCTGAACGTGACTTGGAAGGAAGCAATTTTGTTTGCAACTCTTACTCTATGGATTATTCTTTCTTTTAAGTATTCTTTCTCCTCATTCTTCTTCTTCTTCTTCTCCATTGTTAGATTATGTTAGGTTCAGTTTTTATTTTGAAGAACACTTTTGTTAATTTATAATTTATTATGAGCTAAATTTCTTAGGTTCGAATTGATAGATGAACCAAGGGAATTAGTTTTCATGGCTTGAATGAATTCAGTTTTTATGTTCAATCAATAGTTTCAATATTTTTGTCTCTTTGCTTATGCTTGATCAACCTAAGTGAATTGTTTTGTTTAGTTTTAATTCTGAAAAGGTTAAAATTGAATGGAAAAATATTGATTGATAGGGGTTAACGATTCTTGAAATTGTTTTTAGTAATGCATAGACATGTATTTACACCCTAAAGCCTAAATCGGAACACTAAAACATATTTTTTAATCTAATTTTACCTAGACATAGGATTTAAATTGGGTTAGAATTTAGAATCATGTTAGGCTTGACGAAGTCACTTGAACAATTGGGTTTACTTGTATAAAAAGTGTATTTGTTATTGTAGATTGCTGCGGCACAGCCACAACATTACTGCAACATTGTGAATTCTAAGGCTCTTTAGGGGGATTCTTGATTTTCCAACCACTCGTCTTTAACTAGTTTAATCACTTGAATATTCTTGCATACTTTAGGAGTAATTTAAGCCACTTTAAACCATCTTATTTATTTCTCATAATTAATTTAGAATTTAGTTTTGCATAATTTCATAATTTTATTTATTTAGTTTCATAAACCATATCACCCTAAATTATCATTGTCTTTATTTTCTTTAAATTATTTGTTAAACACCTACTTAATCTACTAATTCTCGTGGGAACGATATCTTACTTATCATTTATTATTTGTTAGACTACGTGCACTTGCGTAACACAATTTCACACAACAAGTTTTTGGCAAAAGAGGAACACCTTTTAGGTTTTCAAGGATAATCAACCCTCACCCTAAAAGGAACACTTCAAACCTTCACAATCACAACGGAGGGAAGATCCGAACCAACATCCACCTCCACTCGAACCCGCGGAAAGGATAAACGAGAACAGGATAAAGTCGTTTCATCAATCCCAAGCGGGCGACCAACAATGCTAACAATCATCCCAACACCTCTAATTCCCCATAATTCAAAGGGAATATCATAAAGGCGAATCCAAATATCCAGTTTCTTGAATTCAAATTTCTCAGGACCAATGAGGGGCTCCCATTTCCTAAGAATCAGAGGCTTACCACCAAAAAGCCAAGGACCTTTAGCAAGCACTCAATTACAAGTAGAGACTTGGGTGAAGCTAAACAAATACAACCCATTCTTGAGCAAAACGATCTTCGAAAGTTCAACACGACTCCAAATACACTTCACAACAGTAGAAACTGTTAGGATCTAAGGCAACCCTAGAGGGGGGGTGAATAGGGTTTTAAAAAAAATTATAAAACTTTATCAATCAATTAAAAAAAATTAAGATTAACAAATTAATTGGACTTTTTAATCTCAAACAGTATAAATAAAATTTATACTAAATTTCTTTTTAGCAAAGTAAGAAAAAATGATACGATGATAGAAAGTATTTTATCACAATTAATTTCTAACCATTTAATTATGCTTGGATAAATTATAGGAGTGAATATGTAAAGCAATAATTAAAGAGTAAGGGTTAGAGAAAGTGACACCAATATTTATAGTGGTTCGGTCAAAAATGCGGCCTAGTCCACTCCCCGAGTGCCTCTCGAGAATTTGTATTCACTTTTTGAGGGAGCAAATGCAATCCAATCCTTTTAGCGGGATCAAGATCAAACCCGAACAATGACCCTTTCCACGGAGCAAGGACAACCGTTATCTATCACTCTTTTTACTAAGGTCTAAGAGTTGACCTTTTACAACGGTAAATCCTCACAAAGGATGAATATTACAATAGGTTGGCTCACAATAAGAGATGATACTCTTAATAAAATAGCCCTTAAGAATGGCTAGTAAATCACAAATTTAGCTCACAATAAGGCTCACAAAGAATGACTAAAAATAGAGAACTTTTGATCTTAGCAATGAAAATTAGCTTCTGAATTTTTTTGGTGTGTAGAATCTGTCATTTTCGAGCTCCTTTTATAGCCAATGAAATGTTACTATTTCATCCACCTTCATAAATAATTTTTGACTTCAATTGTGTGAATGGAAGAAGAAATAGGCTCCATTGTTGACAATTAGAGAAGAAAAATGGGGGAGAACCGGCCAATTTCTGAGAGAAGTTGTCCGGAAATGAGTTGATGAAGAAGGGCTGAAATTACGTTTTAGCCTTTATGGTCTTCATATAAATTTAAATCGGGAAGGGCAAAGTTGTAATCAACCAAAATAGTGTAATAATTGCTTGGGAAAGTCAAATGGGGGGCCACGTGTCAAATCTTCATTGGTTGAGCATTTAAATTGAAATTAATAATAATAATATTATTAATAAAATCTTCGTCGCAAGGGAGGATCCTAGGAAGGCGGGTGAGAGAAATTTGAAATTGGGGGGAGATGATAAAAGGGGGGGTGGGACATGAGGTTTTAGTCAAAAACTGGGGGGCAAAATGGACAATTCACCAAAACCGGAAAAAGCAACACACCTGGTGGATGGGACGGCGGGCACGTGTCGTGGGTTGGAGGAACATAAATGGTGGGGCGGCCGTTAGGCGCCTCAAGCGTCAAGCGAGTTGAGATCACACGCAGGCGTGGCTCGTTTGGCGTCGGATTCGGGGAAGCAAGATCGAACGGCTAGAAATCACGATGACATATCCTGGGCGGGTGTGGGGGGTTCAACGGTAGGAAATTTGTTTTTCTTTTTATTTTTCAATTATTTTCCTGAAAAATTTTACGCCATTGGATGATGACTTTGGACGATCGACCACTGAGAATAAATATGACAATTTTCCCCTTTTCTTTAAATTCCTAGATACCAAATAAATGCGGTTAATTAAAAAGCAAATAGATCCGGCGGGCTTGAATAAATTTTGAATTAATTCTTTTCCTTTAATTCAAAAAGTCGAATCAACTGGGCCTTCCATCTCAACTACTAGCAGATTTACGAGAATTTGGAGCGCACAAAAATATATAATGAACTTGCCATATACGATCCGGATGAAATAATTAAGGGTAAAATACGTTTTTGGTCCCTGTAGTTTCACTTTGGTTTCATTTTCGTCCCTGTAGTTTCCAAAACCCACTTTTTTCGTCCTTCTGTTAACTTTTCTGTTAGTCATTGGTGACATGATATTTTTAATGACGTGGCAAGCTGACAGGGCAAATTTTAAATGACGTGGCAAGGTATTTACTTTCCTTTTCTTCTTTTTCTCCTCTTCGCTTACCTAGTAATCCCGAAAGTGAAAGTATGGAAGATGGAGATTCGAGGGTAATGGTCCGAAAAACTAAACATAAGAATTCTATTAGATCTTCAAAGAGCAAGAGGAAAGCATCTAAAAAGTTGGGGATCAACAGGGTGGTACTCCTCATAACTTTATTTAGTTAGTCGTCGTGAGTGGAAGAAATTCGGGAATAGTCATTTTAATTTTTCCACTGGTTGGAAATGTCGCTTTCTTTTCAATGTAGTTTTGATTGATCATTTACTTTCTCACTTGTTCATAATCTGGTGGTTTCTTGTTGGGAGCTGCCTTATATGAGATTTCTTCTTTGTTAAGATTTTTACTTTGCTTTTTTAATGCTTTAGAAGGTTTCAAGACGTGAAAGGAATTCTACAAGTGCTAGACGAGGGAAACTACGACTATGATAGAAGTGGATAATCACAATGATAAGATGGGAACCGGAACATCAATTCAAAATCTCGAGCGCGCTCACACCTTACAAGTTGAGAGCCAAACTCCCGCTAGATCCATCAAAAATCATTTTCATTTTCATTTTTCGTTTTTGTGTGAAGCTTCGATACAAACCCGGATCCATCAAAAATCAAAACCACAAACCACCGTCGCAGATCTAATAGCCTTGTCGTTTGATTCGCGAGCTCGTGATTCAAATTTATCATTAATGTCATTCAAGCTTTCGAGTCGGGGTGGGTGGAGCTCGTGGTTGGATTTTGGATTTCCATGGATCTTGTTTCCATTTTTGAAAGAAAGAAGAGAGAGAGGGAGTGGGATGAGATGGGAAGGGGGAAGACGAGGAAGGAGGGCGAAGAAGAAGAGGAAGAAGACCGGGAAGACGAAGAAGAAGAAAAGGAAAGTAAATACCTTGCCACATCATTTAAAATTTGCCCGTCGACTTGCCACGTCATTAAAAATACCATGTCACCAATGACTAACATCCCACTAATGAAAAGTTAACAAGGACTAAAAAAGTGGGTTTTGGAAACTACGGGGGGGGACGAAAAAAGTCAGTTTTGAAACTACAGGGACGAAAATGAAACCAAAGTGAAACTACAGGGACCAAAAACGTATTTTACCCAATAATTAATTTAATTCCAATCTTCCAAAATTAATATATTGCTCGTTTGAAGTCCGATTGTGTCGATTCCAATTGTGTTGGACTCGTTATAATTTTCTCTACACAATGGACTATCAAAACACAGAAAATTGATTAGTAACAAAAACACGTTTGTTATCATCAAAATAAGAAATAAGATTAATTGGCTTAGAAAGTCAACAGAAACAATGGAGAACGGTAAACAAGAATCAATAAATTGACCCACTAGAGTGTTCTCTCAAAAAGACAACCCTCTTCACAATATCATCCAGAATATCAATCCCATCAATAACAACATAAGGGCAAAAATCCGGAGGAAAAGCCACAAAAAGGACTCGGAATTGGAGCCCACCTTAGTTGGTTCAGGAATCGGCTCAAAAACCTAACCAGGATTAGAGACTAAAGGTGGAAGGCGCTGGAAGACTCAACGGAGGGACCTAGGTCAACAGGATCCGCGTGAAGATCCGAACTAAGCCCTGACCCTTCAACTTGCTAATGGGCTTCTTTCTATAACACAAACCCAGAATCCTTGCAACCCAACACACCCCCAGGCCCAAACATCATCTCTTCCACAGAAACCCTAACGTTATCCAACGAAGGAGACGCCGACACTTACCGGAGAGCTACCAACACTGACCTCAAAACCTCACGCGCCAACGGGGAGTTGCGTTCCAGAATACTATTAGGAAAGGAAACATGTTTCCCCGACGAGGCTTCAAACGTAAACCTTAGAATGGGAAGGTCAAAAAACTCGTACCAAAGCAAGCATCCATGAACATATTTGAGTAATACTAATATGAACTTAGTTAGACTATGGTGTTTGTGAGTTGGTTTGAGAGACTTTTTTATAACTTAATTAATTAATTGTTTGTGTAGTGAATTTGTCCAATCTAAAGGGCTCTTATTTAGTAATAAACCAACCCAAATCATCCTTACAAATTTTGGGCCGGTCTAGTCTAGTTAATTATTTTTTAAATTTATATAATAAATAGTTGAATAATAATAATTTAAAGATTTAATTGCGGATTTTTTAGTATTTAATAAAACATGATGTTTGTTTATAGTATTTTTGTATGGATATTAAACAAAAAAAAAAACTATTATCATTTATATTTAGTTTATAATATTTACATTGATTAATATCTTACTTAGTAAGTAACAAAATTGATTCATATGCCCAGGGGCGGAGCCAGAAATTTTTTTTAGGGGGGGCAAAAATTATATAGAGTTAATTTTAAAAAATAATCAAAGGCAAAATAAAAAAAATCATACTAAAATTTCAATTTTTCATTTCAAATATTTTCAATTTTTACATATATTTTTTCATTTTTAATAAAATTGAAGGAGCAAAAATTATATAAAGCTAATTTTAAGAAATAAAAGGGGGGGCAAAATAGATAAATTATACTAAAATTTCAATTTTTTACTAAAATATTTTCAATTTTTATATATTATTATTTATTTGTCAAAAAATTGAGGGGGGGCAACTGCCCCCCTTCATCAAAGGGTGGCTCCGCCCCTGCATATGCCATTTCTTGTTTTAGTATCAATTGGTTCCTATATTTTTTTCAAGTAATTTTCAATACTTTCATGGTAATTTAAGAAAATGTTGATTAAAAAGCTATATCAGTGTATTATGTCATTAAAAATACCATATCAACAAGTGACTTATGGTCAACTTAACAAAAAAAGTTTATCAAAATGACTAAAAAATTAGGTTTTCAAAAGTAGGGAACAAAAACACCAACTTTAAAATTACAAAGATCAAAACAAAATCAAACTCAAACTGCAAAACCGAAATGATATTTTACACAAATATTTATTATAAAAGGTATATATATTAAAAAAAAAAAAGAGTAAAAAATACATATTACCTAACTTAATAGAAAAGCTAAAGGAACATTTTAGCCCTCCTACTACACTCCTAATAGGTTAGGATCCCTAATACAATTGTTTAATAGTTATAGCAAATCCCTAAGGTTGTGCTCCATTTTGTCGGCCGCAATAAATGATTAAGAATGCAAATCCCACATTTCCTTGGGTTAAATAAAAAAAAAGGGTTAGAATTTTTAAGGACGCTGGATCGACATGTTATGTACGGGACGACGTCGTCTTACGTGAGCGTAATCCATTGTGAAAAACCGTGACGACATGTCGTTCACTTCCTTCTCCCAGTTTCTGCCCTTTCCCTTGCTTCCATGGAATTCATTTTCCTTCCTTTTCTTAGGCTTCCCTGTGAATGTATCATGAATTCAATAACATGAAAATTTAGGAAAAAAAAAAAAAACTTTTTATTTACATGATAGTTTTTTTTTAGTGAAAATTATATGTTTATTATTACATAAATTAGGAAGGTCACCTGAAAATGAAATATAATCCTTTATATTATGGTTTGGTTTGGGAACTGAAAAGCCATGAGTTTTAACCTGATATATGAAGACAAAAAACAGAGAGATTAATCTTTTAGAAAGGATTAGGAATATAAGATTGGACACAAGGAGAAGAATATGGGATTTCATATACTCACAGCTTTTGCTTCCTCTAAGAATCTGAACTTCCTTGCCAACACAAGAGGAAGAAACTCAGTTTCTGCATATCACATTACAAAACATAGACAAATTATTTTCAGATAGATAGTCGGGTCCTCTAAAATCTCTACATTAGTATGATATATTGCCTACTTTAGATTTTTAATTATAATTCCATGATCATCTCCTATTCAAACCGACGTTAAAATTTGTTCGTATTAATAGATAAATAGAAAGATACCTTGTAAATGTGGAGATTGCTGTCCCAGAGTAAGCAAGGAAGCAGAAGATATGAGAAGGATGGAGAGAAAAATACTTGGTGTGGAGATGACTATCAGCCCCATGATTATGTTATTACAGAAGCTATCAAAAGGATATGGTGTTATATACATATTTTATATATATATATATAGAGAGAGAGAGAGAGAGAGAGAGAGACAGGGGGAATTTAAAAGACAAAAAGAGTAAAATCATATATTTATACATCACTTTTGGGAAAATGGCAACACACAATTTGGGTAACTATTGTCACCACTATACTTGAGGACTAATTTTTTTTTTTTTTTTTTTAGAATATATGAGAGATTAAATTTGTCTTAAATCTAATAGTTTAAGTTGTTCATATGAGCATAACTAAACTGGTTAGATACTTTATTTCATTCTCACGAGATATAAGATTCGAATCTCATCTCCCCCAATTTATTGTTATATCTCAAAAAAAAAAAGTTTAAGTTTTTGGGTTTATTGATGATTATTATGATATCATAGAAGAATGTTTGGTGTTCGAACTTCTGTAATGATATTTCCTCTTCTTTTTTTTTATGTTTCATGTGATGGGATCTCGTATAAATATCCGAACTTATATGTGAGAGAGTATTGAGAAATATATAGTTTGTATTGGTTTAATAACTTAATCTTTTAGGTTTATTGATAATTTAACCATTGGCTAGGGATGGAAGGAAGAAAATTATAATATTTGTTGGATGTTTTTTACAAGCCAATAAGGAAGCAAGCCAACTCACAATCAATTCTTCACTGAATCTTTTAATCACCATGCTGATTCTTCACCCTTTTTCAGGGTGTGGCAAGAAATAAAAAATTAAAAAAAATCAACCTTCCACTAGACATATTTTTTGGCAATCTCCACATTTTAGTGTTAGAGGGTTATCAATTATTCTCATTGCATTTAAAAACAATTTTATTTTAGTCAATATATATGATTTATTTACCGTCTCTTATCTTAATAATTTGTGGCAAATCATTTTTTATATTGTATTTAGTTGAGTGAAGCAATTTTAGGTTTAGAGTTTTGATTTCATCACATTGAACCCTAAATTTAAACAATCGATATAATTAGTATCAATTGAGAGATTTATAACTTGGTGTGAGTATTAATTGGTGTAAAAAAATGAGATTAACTCGATTAATACACTTTTGAATCATCCAATTACAAAAATAACAATAAACTTTTTTATATTCAAAATTAGCCAGTTTCAATTTTTTTTTGCCTGACATACCCTTCAAATAATATCTCCTTAAATAAGTCAGCATATTTTATTTTATTTTATAATAAATAAAACATATCAATTTGATTTAAGATATAATACCCTTAAATTTTGCAATCTTCTATCATGTTCTAAGTTCTTACATTTAAGTAAGGCATATCCAAATTACTTTTACTCCGCATCAAAAATCATCTATACTAATGGGAACGCATTAATTTACTAAGTTTCATGTCGACGGTTAGGTTTTCGACTAAAATGGTGATTGAAAGTCTTCCATCTCGAACAAACAACGATCTCAGACCATTCCCAATGATCGTCATCGTCAAGTTAGAGATGAAGAAAATTGATTCATCCATATTTTTGGGTGGAAAAATTGATTGGAGATGAAGAAAAGTTTGATCATAAACACAGATCATTGTTTGTTAGTATTAATGGACTTGATGATCCGTTGATAAAAACAGATTGCAATGTGACTTTGAGGAAGATTGGTGGAGAAAAACTGTTAGATTTGTGTTGTAAAGAAGAATTTTCTGAAGGAAAGATGATGGTTTTATGGTGAGAGTTTGAAGAAATCTGGATGGGGGAGAAGAAAGTGCTAAAGTCATTGAGACTAAGGATGAATGTCAAGTTTTTTATTTATTTATTTCTGTTTCTAAGAATGCTGTTGATTTCTGATTTTGGGGTTTATGTAAAAGATGAAAATCGTATAAATTATGGGTGGAATTTTTGGTATACATCTATTATATCGTTTTTATGTTATATATCAATTTGGTATAAAGTTTAAATATATACTTTATACCACTTCACAAGAAGAAGAAAAATTTATAATAATGCCGTTGAAGCCGAGATCGTCGAAAAGAAGATGGTTTTTAATAGGTATATAAATTGTATCAATATTATACTCTTGTATTAATTTGTATAGATTGTTTATATACGTTATACTAAATTCGACATTGTATGTATCGTCCATATACACACTTTATGCAGATTGTGGAGATGATTGTAAGGTAATTGAAGTCAAAAAAACGAAGCTCGTCAATTAAGATGAGGCATATACAAATAAGAGGTAATTCATATAAATTGCTTTTTGTTAAATTGGCAGAAAAATGAAAGTCCATGTTTTTTATTATTATAAAATAGTATTGATTTAGTCAGGAGGGTCATTTGGTCTTTTTAAGTCTTCAACTGGCCATTTTTGGTTTTGAAGAAAAAGGGTGACTATTTATGTTAATATTCCTTTTTTTTTGGCTAATTTTGTATATAGCCTAAAAAATTTATTATATTTTTTTAAAAAAAATAAAATGTTAAAGTCCTTGAGACTAAAGATGACTTTTCAAACTTAGCGAACATAAACATCTGAATGTCAAGTTTTTCATTTATTCAATTTTGTTTTGAATAATGCTATTGATTTCTTATTTTAGGGTTCATGTAAAAGATGAAAATCGTATAAATTATGGGTGGAATTTTTGGTATACATTCATTATATCGTTTTTATGTTATATACCAATTTGGTATAAAGTATAAATATATACTTTATACCACTTCGCGAAAAGAAGAAAATTTTATGATAAAAAATTTGATCGTAATGCCATTAAAGCCGAGCTCGTCGAAAAGAAGATAATTTTCATAGATATGTAAATCGTATCAATATTATGCTCGTTTATTAATTTGTATAGATTTATATACGTTATACTAAATTCAATATTGTATATATCTTCCGTATACACACTTTATGCAGAATGTGGAGATGATTGTAAGGTAATTGAAGTTGAAAAAATGAAACTCGTCAATTAAGATGAGGCATATACAAATCCGAGGTAATTAATATAAATTACTTTTTGTTAAATTGGCAGAAAAATGAAAGTCCATGTTTTTTTTTACGTCAGGAGGGTCATTTGGTCTTTTCAAGTCTTCAATAAACTTGAAGAAAAATGGTGACTATTTATGTTAATTTTCCTTTTATTTTTTCGGCTAAATTTTTATATAGCCCAAAAAAATTATTATAATTTTTTTAAAAATAAAATGGGCAACCCTAAATAATCTTGATAATTTTCAGCATCTCTGTATATATCAAATTGGATCCAAAATTTATTCAGAAGTCAATAAATTTAAAGAATATTCAAACCAAAATATATGAAGTAATCTTCAAGAATTAGGATATTCCTTCCTAATTAAAATAATTTAAATAAACATTCTTTGCAAGTTTGGCAGCAATGACACTTCATTAAGAGGAGAAGCTAACAGATGAGGGTGGAGAAAAGATCTACTATATTTAAAGTATATTTCTTATACTAATGCAGGTTCGGGATATTTTTTAAAGTGTTTAGAAGTGTTTTTTTAAATGGTTATTGAAAACACTTTTAAAGACTTGAAAAAATAATATAAAACGAGCACTAAACCTACGGATAAATTAGAGTTTTGAAGCTTTTCAGAATCTACAGCAGAAAAGGCCTTGTTTCCAATTCCAACCCCTATGCTTCCGAAAATGCTTTCGATCGGCTTTCGCCATTCTAACAGGACTACTATTCCACTCTGATTGTAATCTGCATAAAAATAATACAAGGATTTTAGTTTCATCAGTTTTGGATTTGAACATGTAGAAATTACACAAAAGAAAGTGAAGAGATGAAGAGTTTTACATTGGAAACGCAAAGGAACGGCTGCTGCTGCTCTCAGACCGACGAGAGATGCTGCCAGAATAAACTATACGGCCTGAATTGGACATCAGACACCCCAAAGATCCTACATATGCAAAACTTGACTCACCAACACCGTGTTCAACTTGGCTCGGAACCAATAGACGGTCAGAAATCCCGATTTGCACTTTAGGAAAATCTTCATATTCCATACATTTAGAGTCACTGACATAATGGTGCTGCACTTGGCATTTATTGGCAGATGCTAAAGAATTGGAGCTGCTATTTTCTTCGCAGTCCACCGAGGCACTCGTTGTGGGAGCTGAAGAGTTTAACTCACCGTTATCACAACACTCCGTTCCATCGCTAGATGTAGATGCTAAAGAATTGAAGTGAAAAGTAATGGTTCCATTATCCACTTTACTGTTGTATGATGAATCATTCACAACAGTGCTACTCTTTGGGTCCTCAGATGCTGAGTCTGTGGTAATGTACAGCGCCAATGTTGCTACATCGGTGTCATTGTTGGATTCTTCGGATGCCGAAATCAAATTTGGGACTTCCGCATTTGAAGTCTCACAAGAAACCTGCATCAAAATCAGTATAAGGCCATCACATTCTGACACCGTTCCACCAGCACCAATCATAAACTAACTAATAGGCCAAAAAAAGGCTCTAAAATGAAAAGAAAAAATTAGTCATGGCTACCACAAATTTTCACATTGTAAGAATAAACACAAGTTGATGATGTTATATTGAAATTGAATATCCATTTTGCCAAAGAGAGGCATACCTGATCAGATCGAGGATGAACCTCACCGTCATCGTCAATGAATGGCTCTGCACTCTCTGCAACCAAGTCTTTCATTGAAAGATTCGGGATATCATTATCGATAAAATAAGCCACATCATATTCTGCATCGGGACTTCTTGTCAAATCCTTTGAATCACATTGTTTGGGTGAATCCTTGTTATCAAAAGATTCTGAATGCTCTAAATCATCTGAAGAAAACATTTCTATTTGCTCTAGTCCTCTAGTGAACTCATCATTCCAATCTTTCTCAGGAGGGAGAATGGTGCAGACAGACTTCTCATCCACGCAACTACCATACAGGAGCTTATCTCGAGAAGGTACTCCCTCATCAATGCAAATATCCTTGACAATATTGCAAATATTTTCTTTATAACAAACAATCAGTTCAGGAAGTTGACATTCAACAACACTCTTTTCCATGTAAAACTCTGCGTCCTCCTCGAAAAATTCTACTTTAGAAGAATTAGTGAGTGGTGACACAAAAGCTTTAACGGCGTCGTAATCATCAGGACCTGAAGGTTCATGTTTAGATGCAATCCAACCGTTTCCAGCATTTTTATTGTCCAATAATTGACTGGCAGCCTCATTACTTTTCAGATGATCCGAAACTTCGTTCTGATATTCAAACCCCGTTCCAAGAGAATCTAAGGCATTATTATCACATTCAAAAGACTTGGGAACAACCTTGGGGCTAACAGTTGAATGGTAAACTAAATGCTCGCCGTCTGGGAAAAAAAAAAAACAAAATATAAAGTCCAATGAAAAAAAAAACTCGAGTTTCAATTTTCTCAGCAACTTGAGTGTAACTAATTCTTCTCTTATGACAGAAAATGAAAATGGAAAAGAAGCTGATGAATGAACATGAAAAGGTGATTGTATTACAACCAGATTTAATAAAAGTTTCTGTCACATTACAAATTAAGTTTTTGATTGAGTTAAATACATAAAAGAAAACAATCTCCATTAACTCAATCGAGCAGTTTGAGTAAAAATTATACAAGATCCTCAAGCGACGCAGCACAAATTCACGGGGTAATATAGATGTTGAATGCAGAGATGGAACAAAAATGCAAAGATGGTATTTCATTAAAGAACAAAAACAGACTTGAAGAATGTGTTCTTACCAACTTTCATGAATAGATTGCCCCAACTGATTTACTTTGAACACGCACCAACGTCCGCTCACGATGGCTACTACGAAACTGCCATTCAGAGCCAGAGGCAACAAATTAACACTATATGTAGCAAATCATGAACTTAAGGAAGAAAAAAACAACTTTAAATTTATTGTATGAACGTTTTAAGTATCAAAAGACAAGACAAAGTCACTCAGAACAAAAAGTTTGTCCTAACAGAGTTTCTCCACACTACAAGTTCAGCTAATTCATAAATAAGACAGCAACAAACTTAAAACTTTACTAAAAAAAACTAGCATTAAATTAAATAATTATGTGAAAAAAAAGGGAATGGTTTTTTATATTTAGAATTGCTGGTTTTCTAAACTTTGGCTGCAATGCCAGAAAAAACTAATCAGGAAACGAGATCAAGACGGGAAATAATGCTCTGTAATGAAAAATTTTCAAATAAAATCTAATCTTCTGTTCATAAGCCAAAAGACAAGGTTTATTATTACTTTTTTTAACTTTAACGAAAAGTCTGAAACTTGAACTGCAAAATCAAAATCCAAAACTAGAATATTAAATCAGAATGTCTTCAAGATCAACCCCCACCATTTTTTTTCCCAATTAGATCCAAACCCACATGAAAATTTTATTCTATTTTATCATTTCAATTAATAAACAGAGAAAGAGAGAGAGAGAGAGAGAGAGAGAGAGAGAGAGAGAGAATCAACCAAAAATCAATCAGATCCAATTCCAAAGGTTAGAAAAAAAAAAGCTATTAAATATGAGCTTAAAATTAAGAAAACAAACGATTTATAAGCAAAACCAATAGAGAAAGCTTAAAAACAATTCACAACCTTGATTCTTCGCTTCTATGAAGACAGGAAAAAAAGCATTTTTTTTCCCACAATGCATTAAAGAAAAGAACCAAAACAGAAGCAGCCTTAAACGAAAAGAATTGCCTCTCCTTCTTCTTCTACTTCTTGTATAGACAAAAACATCATAGTTTCTTACAAACAAAAAAAACAAGGCGATGAGAGAGAGAAAGAAAGAGTTATTATTATCCTTTCACTAATTAAAGGTCAACTGTTAAGGCACCGTCTCTTTCTCTCACTTGCTGCAATTAATAAGGGAAAGCGAAACAAACGGTCTAGTAATTTAATAGCCTTAATTTTTATCAATCACCCCACTCCCATTTTTTTAAAGTTACCATTTTTAAAGTTTTATTTTTTATCACTTTAGTAATAACCCAAATAAAAAAAAATTAAAACTTTTTTTCTATCCAAACAAGAAAAAGATTTTCCCGGGAAAATGAAAAGGAAAAAGAAGAATTCGTCACTGACCCAGTTGAGAGAGTACGGTTTGAATTCTAATCCCGAAGAAACTGCCCAGATTGAGCTTTTTTTATATTTGACCATCTTCTTCCACTGTTATTATCTTGTTTTTCAGACACTTTTTTGTGGTCTGACAATGATGTCAGAATTTGTATATTCCATTTTCTTTCAGAGCTTTGATTTTCTGTTTTGTTATAAAGTCAAAATACCAAAAAAAAAAAAGAAACAGCGGCCGGATAATTTTTTTTCTTTTTTTGCCGGCAAAAGTGACGGCAGGGAAATTAGATGGACGGAATTGTTTTCCAGGTTGGAATCCAAATCCTGCTGTGTCAGATTGCTGATTCTGAGTTATTATTATTTTGTTATAATGTGTGGAATTATTTGATAGAGGAAATGTATGTCTGGTTGGCTGGCTCGTGATTTTGAATATCTTGACAATTTTGGTTTTGTGTGATCATTTTCTTCATTTATATATATATATGAAATTTTTACTCCTAGCATAATATTTATAAATATATCTCATCGTATAAAATTATTGGGTAAAGTACCCATTTAGTCCCTGAGTTTTAGAGGTTATATCTATTTGGTCTTGCGTTTTCAATTTGTGTCTAAGTGGTCCCTGAGTTTTTGATATTGTGTCTATTTGGTCTCTGTGTTTTAATTTGTGTCTATTTGGTCTCTAAATTTTAAATATTGTGTCTATTTGGTCATTAAATTTCATTTTTGTCTAAATGGTCCCTGGATTATTAGAAATAAGTATAATTGTTTCTTAATTTGTTAACTCATTGACATAATATCGACTTAACGGTGACATAAAATGTTTAATTGACAAAAATACAAACATGAGATTAATTGTTATGTTAAAATTTAGGCCTAGGTTGATGAAAGGATTTGAAATAATTTAATCATATATTCGTATATTGACCAATTAAACATGATATATCAGCGTTAAGTCATTAATCTGGTAAGAAGTTAACGAATACATTAAATTAAGGATCAATTAAACCTATTTATAATAGTTTTTAAAAATCTAGGGACTAAATAAACACAATATCCAAAACTCAGGGGCCACTTAGACACAAATTGAAAACGCGAACCAAATAGACACAACATCCAAAACTCAGGGACCACTTAGACACAAATTGAAAACGCAGGGACCAAATAGACACGACCTCTAAAACTCAAGGACTAAAGGGGTAGTTTACCAAAACTATTTGTAAGTATGATCATTTTTACTGTGTCAAAAAGTTGATCAATATGTGAATTAATGATGAGTCCAGTTTAAAATTTACAGAAAAATTTAAGAGTTTTTGCATATATAGCAAAATGAGGTTCAATATTTATAAAAATAGCAGCACAAAAACTTATTTACAAAAATAGTAAAAAGCTTAAATTCACGCATAAAATATTACAAAATTATCACTAATTTCACACAAGTAATCATTGATTTCCGCACAAGTAATTATTGATTCAACAGATAGATTTTCACTAATTTTACTGATTCATTATATCAACTGATATTACATGCATGTAATTATTAGTCACCACTAATTTCTTTTATTCATATGAATGAGAGTTTTAAAAACTGTTATATTTACAAACACTTTTTTAAAATGTTATATTTATAAATTTTGCAGAAAATTTTGCTACCCAATAAAATTTTATTAGATTTGAAATCATCGTGTGTGTAAGGGAGTCATCAAGGACGAAGTAAAAAAAATTTTAAGGGGACAAAAATTATATACAACTAATTTTAAGAAATGAGAGGAGGCGATTAGATAGATTATATTAAAAATTCAATATTTCACTAAAGTAAATATTCAATTTTTACTTTTACTTATTCATTTTTAAGAAATTGAGGCAATAAAAATAATATAAAGTTAATGTTAAAAAATAAGAGGAAATAAAATAGATAAATATAAAAAAAATTAATCTTTTACCTACAAATTTTCAATTTTTATAAAAAAAAATTTCAAAAAAATGCGGGGGCGATTGCCTCCCCTCCCTATAAAGGGTGGCTCCTCCCAGGTGCCATATAGTTTTTCTTCATTAAAACAAAAACACTGTTCTATGATTCTATCATAAACATGTATACATTAGTAAATATCTTTAAAAAAATACACTTACGGGCCATTCATTTCAATATAATTTAAGATTACGGAGGGATGTGTATCCAAATAACATTGTTCATTTTGTTACATTTAAATATATTAGGATATCTTAGATTACATTTAATCAAAGAATTCATAGTATCTGACCATTTTAGATTACGTTCTCCACCGATGGGTTTTTGAGATTACATTACCACCGTATTCTTATTTTTACTTTTTTGCCCTTCAATATTATAAAATGTTAATTCTATTTTTACATAGAATTAATAACGTATGAAAAGTTAATTCTATTTTTACATAGAATTAATAACATAAGAAAATTTATCTTCTCATCAAGAACTAAATTTAGAAGCATAAATAACTTTTTTGTTACACTAATTATTGATACTTTAATAAATTAATTCGTAACAAATAAATATATAAATTTAAATTTAAATATAATTAAATATTTAAATAAATAATTTATAAACTAATTGAATTATTAAAAATAGTCTAGGTACATTAATCTATCAAAAATAAATATTAATTAAATTAATATGTAGAGTTTTTTAATTAAAAAACATAAAACAAGGGTATTATTGGAAGAATGCTTAATTTCATTACATTCCCACCATTAAATATAACATTACAAACATTGTAATCTTTCATACCAATGAGATTCTCATTTCTAATTGTTGCAAAATGAACGTTGTAATCTTATATTCCCTGCAATTCAGATATCATGTATTCTAGATACCCAACAATCTAAGATTACATGGCATTTGAGATAACCGGAAATGAATGGCCCCTTAAAAATTGTATAGTAAGGTTTTTTATACATATTTTTTATTTTCCGCCTTTGAAAAATATTCATAAAATTCCAAAATTTTAAAACTAAATAGTTAATTTTGATAAAAAATAATATTAAAATTATAATAGGGGGAAAAATCAAACTAGCCACTTCTGAGGGTACATTTATCAAAATAGCCACATTTTTTAAAAGTTATTGAATTAGCCTCTTTTTACTATTCAAATTTTAAATATACCAAAAATGCCCTTGTCCGTATATCAAGTATAGTCTGACATGTCTGACAATTCCGTATATGACGTATATCTGACATTTCTGACATTTTTTCCTTTCCCAATACTTTCTTTCCCAATGCATTCTTCCTTCTCTAATTTTCGTATATTCAGTATATCGTGTCTAGTTTTTATTGCATTTGATTTTTTATTTTTTTTTGTACATTTTCAATATTTTTTAGTAAATGCTTTATTTCAATTTTGAATTATTGTATATTGTATATTTTGTACATATTTTCATTTTAATTCATTTATGTATATTATTTTTAATATATTGGGTATATTGTTCTCTCAGATAAAATGTGTCTGTCTTCTAGTATATTGTGTATATCGTCCTCCGATTTTGTAAGTGCATTTGAAAAATACTCACGGGTATATAAATATACGTATAAACATGTCATTTAACCTGCAAATGAAAACAAAAGAGCGTTAATACATAATACTTAATATGTAAAATAAACAACTAAATGTATATTATGTATATTACATAGTGTACGAATACTAAAAAAATATAAAAGAAGAAGGAAAAACAGAACAAATTATGGGAATACGTTGACCATTTCCTCAGTTGTATATCACGTATATTACAATACTTATGTACATTACGTATATTACAGACTAAATATTGTAATATACGTGAACAATTTTCCTTCAGTTGTATATTACAATACTTATGTACATTACGTATATTACAGACTATATATTTATAAAATAAACAGTCGTATATTACATATATTGCAGATAATACATTACAAATATTATATTACGTATATTGCAGTCTGATTAAGAAAAATAGAAACAAATGATAGATAAGATATGTATATTACGTATATTGTAAATACAACGTATATCACATATATTATATATATAGCAGAAAACAGTATTAAGAACATATGTATACTACATAAAACAACAAAAGACGTTAATCAAACTAAAACACTTAAAAAAATAATACCTTTCGTCAAATTCATGATATGTTTGGTGTAGATCTTCGAGATTCGGAACAAAAATGTGAATTTTTTTTATGAAAAAACAAAAATAGGAAGAAATTAAGGAGAGACATAGTAAATTAAAAAAGTGTAGGAAGAGAATGAAGAAGAAATGAGAAAATGAATGGAAATTTGAGAGAAAATTATAGGAAATGGATAAAGAAATGAGGGAGAGAATGAAGAAGAAATGAGAGAAAAATGAAAAATGAAAGGAAAAAAATGAGAGAGAGATGAGGAAAATATAATATATAGAAGAAAATGAGAGGGAATTTTTTTTGAAAAAGAAAAAGTTATTTAATTTAAAAAAAAAAAGAAAGAAAGAAGTTGAACGGAGGGAAAAAGGAGAGAGGAGAGAGAGAGGAAAAAAAGAAAAAAAGAGAGAGAAAGGAGTGGAAGTGACGTGCTGACAGGAGAGAGGAGGGAGGAAAGAGGAGGGTAAAATTGTATTTTTCTTTATTTTAGTGGTTATTTAGATAAAGTTTTAAAAAAGTGGCTATTTAGGAATTTAAGAGTTAAAAAGTGGCTATTTTTATTTTTGTTCCATTATAATATTGCTTTTTTTTTAAATAAAAGAAAAACACAGATTTAAATCTCTCTTCCATTTCTAATTATTTTTAACCATATATTTTTGTTTCCCAAATCCTAATACGTATATGGAAGAAGTCTATTTTAATTTTTATCTGAATCTGGAGAAATTCTTCAGTGTTTCTGAAGCAATAAGGATTGTTTCCTATTTCACGACACGTGTCACTTCTGTTTTAATTGTAAATGAAAAACTGACAAGGTAAGTTACTTTTTTGTTCTGGAAGAAAAACAAATTTCAGTTTTTTTTTTAGCAAATTTTTTTCTCAAATTCACAAAAGTAACAAATCTCTATGTTAGTTTTAAGATCACAATACGAAGAATACAATACAAAGAATGGATGATCAAAAGAAGAACTTTATTGCTTGAAGTTCGTATTTACAAAGAACAAAGAAGAATTATGAAAAGTATATACAAGAAGAATCAATTTAGGCTTTATATACTAGCCCTAAAAGATTACCAACTAAACATGACTAAGCAAAGTTTATTAGCAACTAATACTCAGCTCACAAGAAAACAGACTACCAAATACAGTCCTTAACTGTCAAAACAGTTTCTGCCAACTACTCTATTGTCTTGACCAACCAGCTGCTGCCACGTAGACTAGTGACTAGATGAAGTATCATTACTCTACACTATACTTTCTTTTTAATAAAATCTTTTTTAAGACTTCGACTAATTGATGTAATTAGAAATTAAAGTTCACATGTATTAATTTTGTAATGATTACATTTATATTTTTTAATATATATTATATATTAATAAATTATAAAAATTTAAAAATATAGTCAAAAAATTTATCTTCATTCATCCTTTTTTAATTTAATAACTTTTTAAAAGGAACAGGCACATATACGTGTGATTTTAATATTTTCAAATATTTATTATTATATTTGAAAATTCTAAATAATTTTTTTGAAACAAATATGTGTAACTTTAATATGTAAATTTAAAATAAATCTTCAACTAGAATTTGCAGCTTTGAAAATTAATATATAATTATTTTTAATAATATAATATAGGATTATAAAATAAATTAAATTGTGATTTTTGACTTTTGACTTTAAAATAATGAAATAAAATTAAATAATCTCTATTAATAAAGGATTGTTTTATGCTATACTTTAAAGAATATTTTAAAACTAATAAGGGTTAATTTCAGTATTGAACAAATTAATATTGTTTATTTCAAAAAAACACAATCTTTTATATATATATCAAAACTACCCAAAACCACCACCAGGAAAAATTAAATTACATTGTGAAAAGAGGAAACATACCCCGATAAATTTTCCTTAATTAAATGATATGTAATTAATGAGATATAGTTATTATGAGAGATAAAAGGGTAATACGGTAAACACTGAAATCGGAATCCACCAGAATCGCCACCATAAATGGTGCTTTATGGGTAAATCTGATATTGATATGAAACAACCATCAAAACTGAAATTAGGTGAATTAAAGTGTTTATTAGTGTAATTAATTCAAACTAATATGTGGTGTGTTCCATTTCAAAAAAATTACTTTAATTTCTAATTATAAGTCAAAATTATATCAATTAGTTAAAGTCATAATAAATATTTTATCAAAAATTTCTGTTACCTTTTATTTCATTAAAAATATCTCGAGATGCTTTTCCCTACGGCCATTTCCACATAAATCTTCCTTCGAGGCTTGTCCATTTTAGTAGCAATTAATTTGATTTTCCATTTAACTACTTTTCCCATTTTTAAAGATAAAATATTAATTGATTTGATATTTTGTTATTATGATTATTGACCACATTTTTTAAATTCTGACATTTCTTGTTTTTCTCTCTCACTATTTTCTCATTAATATATCAAGGGGTTTAAAAATTAAACTTTCAACGTATTGGTTATGTTGAAGGGTGAAAAACCAAAATAGCCACTTTTTGAGGTCAAAGTTAACAAATATGTCAACCTTTTAAGAGAATTAGTGAGGTAGCCACTTTTTACTATTCAATTTTTTAATATACAAAAATGCTCTTTTCGTATAGCAGGTATAGTCTGACACCCCCCTGACATTCTAACACGTCTGTATATTGTGTATAGTCTGACACTTTTGACATTTTTTTTTCCAATGTAATTTTTCTTTCCCGATGCATTATTTCTTTTCAGTTTATGGTATATTTAGTATATTGTTTATAGTTCTTTAGTCTATTCAATATATTTTGTATATTTTTTATTTTTGATTTTATACTACATATTTCGATTTTAAATCATTTTTGTAGATTCATTTTAGTATATTATTTATATTTTTTCCTCTCATATAAAGTGTTATTTACATTTGGTGTATTGTGTATATCGTCCTCCTGTTCATAAGTGGATTTGAGAAAATTGAAGGATGTATATACATGTTATTTAATCTGCAAATGAAAAACGAAAGGAGTGTTAATTACACAATTCTTAATATACAAACAGACGAAAAGAACTGTATTTTATGTATAGTACATATATTACATAATGTACGACTAACAAAAAAAAGAACATAAAAGAGGGGGAGTGTATATCACGTATATTACCAAATGTACGACTAAGAAAAAAACAGAACATAAAGGAAGGGGTGTGTGTACACCAACCCTTGCCATTTTTTTGTATATTGTGTATATTTAAGAATGTACATTTTAGTAACCAACATAGTGGACTAAAAAAAACAAACAATTGTGTAGATTACCGAACTATACATTAAAAAGACATTAGAGAGATAATGAATATAAAAACAGACAGTTATGTATAACATGTATATTACAAGATATATATTTAAACAGACCACATAAAAAGTATATTACGTATATTACAGACTGTATATTAAGCAAAATAGAAATAGAATGTATATTACGTATATTATAGACTGAATATTAAACAAACCACGAAAAAATGTATATTGCGAAATTACAGACTGTATATTAAGCAAGATAGAAGTAGAACATATATTACGTATATTACAGACTCAGACTGCGAAAAAGTGTATAATTATATTACAGACCACGAAAAATTGTATATTACGTATGAGAAAAAAAATACCTTTCATCAAATCCATGCTATTTTTGGTTTAGATCTTTGAGATTCATAACAAAAACAGTGAAAAATATTTATGAAAAAAAGGAGAATGAGAAGAAATTAAGGAGAGGTAGAAAATTAAAAAAGTGTAGGGAATTTGTGAGATGAACATTTGTAGAAATGGTGGATTTTAAAAAAAAGAAAGAGAGAATGAGAGAATCAATGGAGGCTTGAAAGAAAAACGATAGGGAATGGATGAAAAAATTAGAGAAAGATGGAAAAAGAAATGAGAGAGAAAATGAAAATAAAAATAAAAATGAGGGTGTGAGGGAGATAATCTAATATATAAAAGAAATTTGGGGAGGGGGGTGGGGAATGGGAGGGGAATTTTTTTTTAAAATAATTGTGAAATGTAAAGAGAGATATTAATATTAAAAAAAAGAAAGAAGAAGGAAGGGACGGTGAGTAAATGGTGGGAGAGATGAGAGAGATGATGATTTGACTTGAAGGGTTTTTTTGTCTTTTTACATTAAGAGGTGGGTGGCTAAAAAAATCAACTTTTGAGATGTTGGCTATTGGTTAAAAAAGGAGGGAAAAAGTGGCTATTGAAATAATTAATCCTTATGTTTAAATTGTAAAAGACTAATTGTTTTACAAATATATATTTAGTTTATAATTTATGAGTAAGATATTTATATTTGATCTATTAAATTAGAAGTTTGAATCCCCTCATGTAATTTTTTTTTTTTATTACTTCATTCACTTCGTGCCAGTTTGAGATAACTTTTAGGAATGTTTAAAAATTTTAATATCATTAAAAACACTTTGAAAAGTTCTCTTAGTTCAATTTAATGATAAAATTTTTTTGATGAACTTTTTAATGGTAAAACTTAATTGTTACAATTTTTTAAAAGTATATTATTATGAAGAAAAGTATACGAATCAAAATTTTACAAAAGAGTATGTCGGTGGTGTTAAAAAAACCAAAAAACTGATGAACCGAACCAAAACGATCGGTTTGTGGCCTAAATATTAGAACCAATGGTTCTTTTGGTTTGCAATAGTAAAAAACTGTATAAATCGGTTTTGGTCCCAGTTTTTATATTTGAAAACCCGAATAAAATCGAACCGAACCATATATATAAATAATGATGAAAAACCATAAGTATATTAGTTTTTTTTTTTGCCTCTTCTTACTTGTTCACTATGCAACCGTAATGAACAATTTAAAAAACACATCAATGTCTCGACTCCCTTTACAAATTCACTCTCAATCTTGTGACTTCCTTCCCCTTAGTTTCTTTAATCTTGATTTTAATTGACAAAAATTCGAAAATTGTTAACATCTTCATCTATCTCATCTAAATTTGTTTGTTTAAATTTTGTTGCAAAAAACCGATGAACCGAATCGATGTAAACCGAAGCATTCGTTTGGTTCAAGAACCGGTTTTGTATATTTCATTGGATAGTTCAGTTCCATTTTTAACAAAACCGAAGTGTTCGGTTTGGTTCAATAATTATCGAAAAATCGACCGAACCGTGCACACCCAGGGGTGGATGTAGGGTGGCCCCCAATTTTATTTTATTTTAAACTACTTTTTATATATTTGAATAATTAATTACTTGATTCTTTATATATTTATATAGTTACAATTTTAAAAGAATGATTTTGATAAGATCTATTTTTTTTTCTTTATTTATAATTATGATAATATTTAAAAAGATAATATTAAATGGGAGATAATTTATTTATTAAAAATAATAATAATTGAAATTTCTTTTATTGGTTATATTTTTTTTTATAGTTTAATAAAAACTATAGTTTTATAGTTTAGAGACCTTAAAATTTTGTAATTTTGAGAAGAAAAAAAAATTGACATCTATATTAATCATAATATATAAAAAAATATTTAAATGTTTTTTAATACAAATATTTATTATGATTTTTAAATATAAATTTATTGTAAAATGATATCTATAGCTTGAATATTTTAATATTCAATAATAAATTCCAATTTTTTTTCCTATTTAAATATAATAACCCTAACCTATAATGTTAGTTTCAATTTTGCCCCTAACGTTTCAAAAGTTTCAATTATACCATCAACCTTTTGTTTTGTTTCAAAAATACCCTTTATTGAGGAAATCAATCTTTAAAAATATAATATGGGTGCAATTTGGCTAAGTTTAACGAAAATTAAAAGATTTAGGGTATTTTTGAAAAAAATTTGTTGTAGTGAAAGATAATTTCCCAGAAAATTGATATTTTGAAAGAGTATTTTTTCCAACAAAGGGTATTTTGGAAACAAAATAAATGGTTAGGAGTAAAAATTGAAACTTTTAAAACATTAGAGGTAAAATTAAAACTAACCTCATAGTATAGAGGTATTTTGTATAATTTAACCTAAAATTAATATATATATATTAGTTCGACCCCAGCAAACAAAATATCCTGGATCCGTCCCTGTACACCCCATTAAATTAAAAATCCATTTGATGGAATGGAAATACTAGGGAAAAAAATCATGGACTTGCCCAAAATCATTCCTAAAATCGTGGGAAAACAAAATCATGCATATAATAAAATAAAATAAAATTGAGATGACTATAAACTGAATTTATAATTGATGTGGCTATATTTTAGGGGTGAAAAAAAAATCGAAAAATCAAACTGGACTGGTTTCTGTTCTTAAAGAACCGAACCGGCTAGAACAGGCACCGAACCAGCTTCTAACAAGTAAAAATTTCATACCCCTTCCCCATTTCCCCTAGTTTTTATTTATTTATCACTTTATTTTAATTTATATTTTGTATATTTACTAATCTAATTTTTTTCAACTAAATTTTTGTTTATATTTTGTTTTGTTTCATTCTTCAATATAGAAGGATTTTATCTTTAAACTAAATGCAAATGTCCTTTACTAAGAAACCGAAAAACCGAACCGGTAAGTTCAAAACCAGACCGGTTCCCATTGTAAATCGAACTGGTCCCTTTTTTTTTTAAAAAAAATTTTAAAATTCATTGAAAAACTGAACCGGTTTCACCCTTACTATATTCTGAACACGTCCTCCAAATATGGTTGTATTCTTAATTGATTCATTGAATTATGCTGAATTGATTAGCCATTTGTATTTATTTTCATTAGGTCGTGAGTTCGAATCACCCCATCTTAATTTATAATGTAATAATAGTAAAAAAAACTATAGGTTGAATTATGATAATTTAAAACAATCAAATTTAAGCTCCCTATTAAGGGTCATACATATTTGATCCGTCACTAAAAAATTTTACAACAAATATTATATATTTGCAAATAATTTGATTTCTTTACTATAAAATACCCAACTTAATTACTTAAATTTCTATGTGATCGTGCATTAACAGTCCTATATTATATCAAGTGGATTTAGTTTGATATATTGAATTATGAATATATTAATTTTTCGTATACTTGTGACCCACTAAATGTTTTAAAAGGAAATCATTCAAACCTATGGTCAAAAGAGATTCTATTTTAATATATGAAGAGTGATTTGAACTCACATTAATTAAAATATACAAATATTTTCAATATGAATTAATTTATGCTGATAATTTGACAATGCAATAATTAAATATTTTAAAATTAAAAAGCAACAAAACAAATACAAAAGGGTGGTTGAATAATTATATTATAAAATAGACAATGTAAAAAAAAGTGTTTTTCTTTTACTTTGGGATCCAATTGGCATCAATTCGAAACAGCTTTCACATATAAATTATTGGGTAAAATATTATTTTGGTCCATCAACTTTCACTCCGGTTTTATTTTCATCCATAGACTTTCAAAAATTATATTTTTTGTCCCAAAATTTTACGATTTGTTTCTTTTTAGTCTTTTCGTTTGTGTTTTTCTGTCTGGAACACTAACAGATGACTTATGTGACATGTAATTAATGATGTGGTATTATTAGAGATATGCAGGGAGGTTAAATGACATTGGAAACCAAATATATAGTGAGGTTAATTTCATTAATTCGTCCTTAATTGCAGTCTTAAATCTCTCTATTTATTCGTTTTTCTACGTCATTTGACCTCACTCTATATTTATATAACCCCTTCATTAATGTCCTAGACGAAAAAATACAAACGAGAGGGCTAAAACGAAACAAATCAGAAAGTTCATAGACGAAAAATATCACTTTTGAAAGTTTATGAATGAGAATGAAATCTGAGTGAAAGTTCAGGGACTAAAATGATATTTTACCCTAAATTATTTTATGGTTAGAGATAGATATCATAACTCACATCCACATAGATGATCTATGAACTATTTGTGTTTGATTATTGTCAGATTATTTACTTTAGAAAAATATTCAAAGTTTAAGAGATCCCATCTCCATCTATGAGTTTTTAAAAATCTTTCGCGTCTATGAGTTTTCTTGATACCAAGATTAACGAGAGGAGAGGATAGAGAAATCACATTAATTTCTAATATACTATTATTCAACTCTTCCTAAAGAGTTTCTCTATAAATCCAAACATAGATATTATATTCACAAACATCTCATTTTCAGGCATCGAGTATTTTCAATCTCTATATCAATATGGTAAATTTTATCTTCAATTTAAATTTTTGAAGATTTGTTTTTAGTATATATAGAAGTTTTGTACCAATGAACATGTTGTTATTTCTTATAAACTAATTGTTTTCTTCAATTATAAATAATGTGTGGGATTTTAGTCACACGACACAAACATTTCCCAATGCGTCCCATTTAAGTTTTTTTTTTTTAAGATTCCTACATATTAAGAAAAAAAATATCCAAATCATCTCTATTACTATTAAGGTTGATACATTTACACTCTAAATTTTTAATTTGAATAATCATATCCTTATACTTAGACAATTGATAAAATTTGACCCTCCTATAAGAAATATTATATTTCTATAAATTGAATGTATATATTTTTTTAAATTATAAATTGAATTGAATATATATTACAATTTGAATAATCACACCCTTTTAATAAATAGAAATTTAAGTCATATGAAAGAAGAAAAGAAAAAGGGACAATGGGAGTGGACAACTATTTGTTATAGGGTCATGGCCTATAGGTAAATTATTTGTGTAAGAGTTAAATAATTATATGTATAATGTCAATATCTCTATGTATGTATGTGTGAATGGACACATCATCATGTGTCATGTCTAAAGCTCATGTCAAACGTCAGCATTCTCATGTGTCATGTTACAGCCGTTCCATATCATTTCATGACTTGTCCGTTGTCCCCTTCCAAAATCATTCATAATTTTAATTAAATCAACTAGCTAACTTTTTCTGTTAATCAATCCTATTCTATTATTTAAAGTTAATAAATATTTTCTTCTTGGACAGATGGGTATTTTTAAAATGATATTTTTGTGTGAATTTATAATCTAGTATTTATAAAAATTTAATTCAGAACTAAAAATTCCAAAACTATTCTATTTTTTTAAAAATATAATTAAGGTTTCAAAATTTTGAATGGTGAAAATAAAATCAATGAAATCATTTGATAAAATAATTTTTTAATAATTAAAAGAGGAAATAAAAAACAATAGACTAAAAAAATTATTTTATTGTATTTAATCATCAGAGTTCCCTAACAAATATCAAAGAGAACATGTGATTTAAACAATATTACACTTATGTAATATAAATATATGAAAATATTTATAATTCGCGATAGTATTCAAAATTATCATATTATTTTTCATGAGTTTATGTTTAACGTTTCAATACATTATTATTATCACTATAATCTAAGAATAAACCTACAACTAATTTATAGAAGATTGTAAAAAAATAGACTTAAAGGAATATGAATTATTGAGAGCTGATACTGATTATACCCTCAACTAACATATTTCTTATGATACTTCTCCCATTATTTCTCACTCACTTCTCTATGTCCTTTAAACACTCCGGCTATTGGAAACTAAAATAAAAAAAGATTTTAATAATTCGGGTAAAAAATGATTTTAATAATTTGGGTAAAGTACCCCTTTAGTCTCTGAGTTTTGAAGGTCATGTCTATTTGGTCCATGCGTTTTCAATTTATGTCTAAGTGGTTCCTGAGTTTTGGATATTTGGTCCCTGTGTTTTCAACTTGTGTCTAAGTGGTCATTGAGTTTTGGATATTGTGTCTATTTGGTCCCTAGATTTTCAAGAACTATTTGAAATAAGTTTAATTGGTCCTTAATCTAACGTATTCGTTAACTTATTATCAAATTATTAATTTAACGCTGACATAACATGCTTAATTGGTCAAAATACGAATATATGCTTAATTGGTCAAACATTTTATGTCACCGTTAAGTTGATATCATGTTAATGAGTTAACAAATTAGGGAACAATTAAACTTATTTCTAATAATCCAGGGACCATTTAGATACAAATTGAAAACTCAATGATCAAATAGACACAATATTTAAAACTCAGGGACCAAATAGACACAAATTGAAAATACATGGACCAAAAAGACACAATATCTAAAACTCAGAGATCAAATGAGTACTTTACCCTACTAATTTTCCTTCATATCAATAGAGGCGAATCTAAGAAGGGAAGAGGAGAGTTTGTAGCCCTAATTTTTTGAAAAATGATTTTTGTATGTAAAATTTGATATTTTAAATATGATTTATCTATTTTTTACTATTTTTCTGTTTGTATTTATTAAAAAATAGTTTAATAAGATTTATACTTTAGATAAATTTCTCGATCCACCCTTGATATCAATGATTATTGTTTTTTACAAAACGATTATTAAGACCACTTTAGTCATATACCATTTCCACACAAGTGATATGAAGAGATGACATAATCTTTTATAGTTTGAATAGAATGACATGACATAATTATGTCACTTAATAAATTATGAGTGTTATTATTTAAGTTAAAAGTTCAAAGATCTAATTATAAAAATAAGGTTAAAATGTAAATAAGACCCCTGTGGTCTTTTCAAAATGTTTGAACACCCCCCTGTACTTTGAAAATGGCAAATCGCACCCTTGTAGTTTAAATTTTTTTCAATCAGACCCCTTCCCTTCAATGTCAATAATTTTCTTTTAGCCACAACTTCTTCGTTTGAACTTCGATTTGGACGATTCAAGATGTTTTGGAATCCTCTTTTTAGGCTCTGCATAAATGTCACTTCGAAACTTTGAAATCATTAATAAATAAAAGATTTTATTAACATCGAAACACTAGGTATGATTGACATTATTAACTCTTTTGGTTATTGATGATTTCAAAGTTTCGAAGTGACAATTATGTAAACCAGGAAATGAAGATTCCAAAACATCTTGAATCATCTAAATAGGAGTTCAAACGAAGAAGTTATGGCTAAAAGAAAATTATTGGCATTGAAGGGGAGGGGTCTGATTGAAAAAAATTGGAACTACAGAGCTGCGATTTGTCATTTTCAAAGTACAGAGGTTGCTCATGCATTTTGAAAAGACCACAGGGTCTTATCTGCATTTTACCCTAAAAAAAATTATATAGTTGTCATTTTGGTAGTCAAATCAGAAAATATATATGAAAAATATAAATTGTGCCGATAAAATTTATAATTTATATACAGAAATTAGGGTCCCGTAAATTTGTGGCTCTGTCTTTTCGCAATTTATCATTTTAAATTTATTGGTGGCTGTAATTAATTCATCACATCTCTCATAAATCAAAGAACGTCTGAACCATATTTATAATTTATGGTATCGGTGTCCTAATTAATAATTCGTCCCAGCGCAGCGCAATTCATTTATTTTTAATAATTCAAAACCATATATCCTTGTTTAGTGGCCGCCCATATAATTTATGTTATTTTATTTAGATATTAGTCAAATTCGAAGAAGAGAGACTCGAATATTTGATCTCATAGAAAATAAGCAGATACATGACCAGATATTTAGTTGGAGGTTTAGGAATGAAAATAAGTTTCACAAACTCGTTTATTCTCATATTTGTTTTACACAATTCTATTCAATTGATATTGGTATCACTTTCTAATGCTTATTATTGAATTTGACATCTCATTTTAACACACTCACATTTTTTTCATTCTCATTTTCATATATTTGAAAACACATATATCACAAACTCATGTATTATAAATTCATACTTCACTTTTCCATGCATCACAAACTCTCACTTCCAGTGGCGGATCCAGACATCATACTTTGGAGGGGCCAACTCAATATTTAATTATAGTCCAACAAAAAAATATATGTAATTATAATAAAGCAAGTTCAAGTTCAATAACAAAAAATAAATTGATAAGCTCCTTATTTAATATAACTAGATGAATTTCATCTTATAAATTGATAGAATATTCCCAAATATGTCGTCATAATCCGGATCATGTTCTAAATATTGAAAAAATTCATCATGTTCTACTCTAATTTTTTTAGAAGATTGTTGGTGTTCAGGAGTCAAATTTTCCATACTAGATGTTATCGTTTCTAACCTATCAATATCCTTTCACTTAAAAAAATCATCAAATGTTTTTCGAGATTTCCCTATATTTTGAATAAATTGTCTTCAATAACAATAAACAAATTGACCTAAAAGTATATATTTATTAATAGTTTAATATTTAAAAGATGAATAGTATACATATTTTTAAAAAAATATACAAGTGATAGAACTAATATGAATTTTGATGCTTGAACTACATTAACAATTATTTTTTTAAACATAAAAAAAGAAAAAGTTAGAAACTTTAGGTGAAAGAAGTAACATTAGAAAATTTCTTATAATTTTTTTAATGAAGCTTACCAATATTTTATGAAAGAAAAAAGGAGTGTCAATGAAATTTGGATGGAGGCTAATCAAACTTTTTATGATATTTATGTTATTATTAGGTTAAAATACTAAAAAAATTAATTGGCCCAAAATAATTTTAAAAAGAAGCCCATGAGAAAAATAAAATAAAAAACTTAGTTTTTTACTTGGACAACATTGAGACGTCAGTAAAATAGTAGAATTATTTGGAGGAAAAACTTTTATGCATATACCATGTAAGGATTTTTTTCAAAAAAATTGGGGGGGGGCATTGGCCCCTCCTAGTCTCTTAATACATCCGCCCCTGCTCACTTCTCTCTTTCTCAAACCCCCAACCAAACATCTCTTTTGAGTTATATTTTGGTTGGTCCATATAATTTATGTTATAAGCTAAGCTGCTTTAAAAATTATAAAAGAAAAAAAAAAATCCTCTTTTGAAGGTCATATAATAAGTTAAGCTATAGCTACATTTTTCTACGTTCACTTCATTTTCCAAATATTATAAATTATTATATCAAAATGAAAGAACGTGTTTTATATGTTGTTTCTAAAAGCTTTTTGTTTTTCAACTTTAAAATAAAATGTGAAGGAATTATCAAAATTAGAATGATATGCAGAAAATTTTTTTTTTATATGGTATAACTTTCAATAGTTGATCAAAATAACATATTGAATTAGTTTTAATAAATTAAATTACATATTTTTACAGTATGTTTATCATTGATACCCATTAATTAATCATTGATTAACATAATAAAAATTATTATATTTTCAAATAGTTTTTAGAGTTATTATTTTTACAAATATTGCATCAAAATCTACCACCCAATGAAATTTCCCTCCAAAAAAATTAGGCTTATCTTTAGAGAGAGGAAGGGAGCACTACAAGAATACGTAGTTCTACCGACGCTAGTAATACCGACGCAAGGTTTAGCGTAAGAATGATTTAACTAAATCGTTGTTTAATAACCTATCTGATAAACATAACTAAAATACTTATTCTAATCTTTAAATAAATTTTTTTAGTACAATCTTTACCTAAATAAACATTTACTTTTCCTAAAAAAAGAAAAAAAGAAAAACTAAATAAACATTAAAAAATCATAAACCTAATATTACATTTAAACAGAAACTTAGATTTCAACTTGAGTGCCTTAGTTTTAGTGAAAATATTTGGTTAAAGTAGGCTTTATGAATAATTACAACAAGAATGAAAAATGAGTTAGTAAAATCCTTCATTTGAAATCTATAATGAAATCAAATCATAGTCCAACAAAACAACAGAAAAAGTGAAAAAAAAAAAAAAAATCAAAAAAATATAACGTAGGACCCTCAGAAAATCTATTGGAAAGGAGACATAAAAAAACAACTATTTGTCTCTCTGTCTCTAAAACTAAGAATAAAGAAGATGATAACGGTTATGTTTGGAGTTTACAGTCGAAACGCAACCTTAAGAAAACAAAACGACAGAAAACAAATAGTAAGGACAAATGAACCCTGTTCCATAATTCAGACCCCTTATCTGTAGGGAGTGACCTAGGTAATGAGATAGACTAGGACATTTTTAAAATAAAAAAATAATTTTAAATTTATTGGTTGTCTAAAGGAAGTGGAACAATATACCCTTTTGTGAAACTGACGTGGTCGGCGATTCTTATTTTAATCAATTCTTATTACAGTATTTTACAGAAATTATATTTCTTCCAATTCCTTCTTTCCATCAATGTTTTTGATATTTTAGCTTGCTTTGATTATAAAAAAAGGTTTTAAAAAATATTTATAAATATAGTAGTTTTTGGATGTGTGAATTAGTGAGATTACTATTGATCATTGACACGTGGATCAATTATATTATTATATGAACTAATTATCAATCATAACTATTAATCAATCATTAATAATAGTCAATCACTTATTGATACGTTAAAAAATATATTATATTTATAGTTACTTTTCAAATATGTGTCGGATAATCTTTTGAAAAAATATCAAAAAATTATTTTCTGAATATTTTATAGTTGTCTTGTTATTTTTAAATTATTTATATTACAGTTAATAAACCTAGGATTCTACCAATATATTTAATCTAATTAGAATAAACATAAGACATGAAAATAAGAAAGAGTCACCAGAGCCCAGGTTTTTTTTTTTTTTTTTTTTTTGAATATTCTCGTTTTTGGTCCTCTTCTTGACCAATGATCAGTCCCACACAATCTTTTATAATTATTATTGGGCTTTCTTGTCGGCTCATTCCAAGGCCCGGATTTAACTGCTCAATGGGCTAAGTTATATTGGCCCATAACTTTACAATCCATAGATCAAGTTTTTGAAAAATATATTGTCTTTTTGGTAATTTGCAAAATGGGTGATTTTCAATTCAATCAGAGGAAAAAATTGGTTGGTTTTTCAAATAATAAAAATAAGGGGAAAAAAAAAAAAATTACCCCTATAACTTTGATGGTATTATCAACTATAATTTTAAACTTTAAATGTTATCAATAAGGGAAAAACTGATTTAACGAGGAGTTACAATCAGTAAGACGTAAATGTGATCTTGTATTTCATCTAGTTTATTTTCTTATATTAGATATTTTTTTTGTAGTTTTATTATATGATCTTTCTTAAATCATAGAAAACTAATGAAATTTAAAGTGAATAATCACATGGGTGTTAAAAGGAGGTTAAACTTACAACTACTTTGTATATTTTAAGATTATAATTGATAATACCCCTAAAATTCAGAGGTAAAAGCAGTCCAAAGAGTCATAAACAGTCAATTTAGTGGACATTAATCCAAACTAAATGTTAAAATTGTACAATAATAAAATCATTAGAAATTTATCTTTGGATTATGATATAATGTATTAAGCAGGTAAATTTCAAACAAAATGGATGATAAAACACGTTTTTTCAATCCATTTAGTCATTCACCAAAGGAAATAATAAATAAAAAATAATTATAAAAAAATTTTAATTTGGGGGGGGGGGGGGGTTTTTTTTTTTTTTTTTTTTTTTTTTTTTTTTTTTTTTTTTTTTTGTTTTTTTTTTTTTTTTGTTATTTTTTTTTTTTTTTTTTTTTTTGGGGGTTTTTTTTTGGGTTTTTTTTTTTTTTTTTTTTTTTTTTTTTTTTTTTTTTTTTTTTTTTTTTTTTTTTTTTTTATTATTTAAATAAAAAAAAATTTAAAATTAGGTGGGGGGGGATTTAATCATATATAATATATCTCAACACATACTCACTCTGTAAATTTTTTTAAATTAAATATCTATTTTTTTTAAATATAAAATTAAGAAAAATCACAAGACAGTGAAGACAAGTGCAACACACATATTTGCCAACTAGTATATATATATATATATATATTTCCTGATTCCCTCAGGCTTTTTGATCTGATATTGAGTGAAGTACTATCTGAAGTCCATGTTGAGGGCACATGGTAATAAACTGAACTGGTGAGTGAGTGTAGGACGGCGAGAGGATGAAGGAGTATCGCTGTAGAATCATCGACATTGCAATTTTGGCTTCGTTCATTGCGAAGTTCATTCCGACGCATGTTCGAGGACCCAATCCGAATGGGATATATGCAGCCGGGTTATTTTCAGTGGCTTTAACAATCCCTTCTGAAAATCTCTCTGGTTTGAAAACATGTGCATCTTCACCCCACACTGCAGAATTGTGATGAACCGCAATGGTTGGGATAGTAAGTTGAAGTGTGGTTGGGAGAAGGAGGTTCCCCAATCTGACTTCCTTTTTAACTTGGCGTGGCACAGGCATAGCAGGAGGATATAGCCTTAGGCATTCATTAATGATCATTGTCATCTGCAAACAAGGAAAATTGCCTATAAAAAAAACCACTGAGTGGAAGAAATCCGATGCATGTTAAATCACTATTAGATCGAAAAAGTTTAAACGGTTGAGAGTCGATGCACCTAATCTCTTTAATCTACTTTCAATATTCTCCTTTGCTGGTGAGTTCAAGTACTAATTTGACTATATGGTAATATCATATTAATTCACTACTATCACTTTGGAATGGAGAATATATAACATAACAAGGATTTTAAGCTCGAACACTATATTAAATTAGTGCTAGAATTAGAAGTGTTAATTGTTACACCTATTAAGAATCCCAGTTCGGAAAAATGAATGAACTTGACAATGTCTATAAGCTTAATGAGCATTTGTTTCAAAAACTGAATTCGACTCAAGATTGGTGAGCTAAAAAGAATCACCATCTTGAAGTGGCATGCTAAGAATCCCACATCGGAAAGATTTGATTTTGAGATGGAACCGAAGACAAACATAAATTCAATCTTTTTATAGAGTTAAAATGTGGTTAAATGATGGTGATATTTCTCACCTTCTTTAATTTTGGAAGGCCTTCTGAAGTTGGATTCTTGTGTCCAAATATCCTCAACACTTCCTCTCTTGCTTCCTCTTGCCAATCTTTATTCAATGACAGAAGAAAAATAGTCCAAGCAATCAAAACATTGGTAGTTTCATGCCCAGCAAAGTAAAAGGTCTTGCATTCATCCACTATATCATCCACAGAAATCCTCTTGCTTTTCTCAGGATCATTCTTTGCTTTCACAAGTAATCCCAGAAAATCATTCCCATAGTTATCTGCTTCACCACTCACAAACTTTGCTTCTCTCGTCTTTATTATTTCAGTAAACAAATCGCCGATTCTCTTTTCAAGTTGATCTCCTTCAATATCATCCTTCGTTTCAAAAATCTTTCTGCAGAAAACAAATATTAATAGGGTCATAAAGTAGACCTTAAGTTAAGAACACATAATATTCATACCCAATCCATTCACATTCAACACTGACCTCATTTTTTCTTATAAGTTATAATGTGACACTCGAAACTATTAAAAATAGAATTTGGGTCACCCGTCAATAATGTAGGATGGGGAAATGAGAATCACCAACCATTAAAACTAAATGATTGGATATATAAGGTCAAACTAAATTATACTTGATTACTCCACAACCAATACAGACCTCAGTTTCTCGTTGCACTTAAAAAGTCACACCCAAGGCATTCATGAGAGTCAATAATAGAATTCGAAACACCCGTCAATCACCTGATTATCGGAAGTCTAGATCTGAATCCATTTCTGGTAAACAGCATAGCAATCTTCTGAAGCATCTGGAAGATATTCTTTCCTTCCAAGTAACTACTTCCAAAAGCAGTATGAGAAATCACATCTGATGTAAAGACTTTCAATTCTTCAAACACATTAAGTTCTTTCCCTTGTTGATCCTTCCATCCTTCCACCATTATCTCAGCACATTCAATCATAGTTGGAATCATATTCTACCAAAAAAAAAAAAAAAAAATTAAACCACAACCATCTAAAAATTTTGAGGATAAAAAAATCTCCAAAAACTTAACTTGTTAGGCTAAGACAAATTTAAATCTCTAATATTTGCACGAGGATCAATCACGTGAAACATCAATAAATGGGAAAGAAATACCAGGATTTGAATTCAGGTCCTCTTTCTCTATATCATGTTTCGATCTCCAATCGACCCAAAAATTTAAACCATTCAACAAGTTTAAAACAAAAAAAAAAACAATGGAGTAAAAGATTGAGTTTTGAGTAATTACTTTGAGGCTATCTCCATGGAAGGCAAAATTAGCTATCTTCCTAGACTTCACCCATCTTTCACCTTCAGCTGTGAAAAGTCCATTTCCAAAAATTTTCTGAACAAATCCAGAAAGTTTAACTTTTGGGAAATTTTTTTCTCTATCAAGTAGTACTTCTTTGATCATATCAGGGTCTGTAAGAACCAACTGAGCATCAACACCAAACCACTGAAGAAAAGTCTTCCCTGATTAAATAACAAACAAGTTTAGCTTTATGATTGAAAATAAAGTAAAAAAAACAACAAGCCACCACAATCTCCACATCGTTACGATATTATCTATTTGACTTTACTTTTAGTTTCACATAAAAGGTTTGGTATCTTGTCATCAACTTATAAACCTATGATTCATCCTCTAATCTAACTGATGTGAGATTGGTTCGTATCTCGAAAAAAATGTAAAAGATTGAGTTTTTGTACCATTTTTGTGGAGCCAAAAGTGAGTATGAGGCATAACTCTAGGAAGAATATGATGGGATAATTCCATGGGTTTGGCCAAGGTTTCTAATCTTCTAGAATGCATTTCTCTGACATTTCCATGGATAAACTTATAAGAAGGACCATGAATTCCCTGAGATTGCATAATACGTTTAATTCGAATGGGATTAAACCATAGCTTACGAAAGAGCTTGATAATCAAATTCAGACCAAACAAGAAACACAAACTTGAAATTGCAACAAAAATTGAAGAGAGATCCATTGTTTTTTCTTTCTTTTGAATCTGTGTTCCTGTGAAATTTGAACATATAATAAGGTCTAATTTTATATAGTGAAGGTGATATGACAGCTGATTGGCATAGCTGGCAAAATTTGCAGTTCACACTGTGGATCTTTGAAAAAAAAAGATAAAAACTTAACGGTGAAGGAATATACCAATTATTGAATTATAAGATATTTATGGTATGGTATTGTAAAATTTTATTTTGATTAATTGTGCTTTGAATATTTAGAATTATTATTATAGCCTTCATATTGTTAATTTTATTCAAAAAATAAATAAATATGAATTCCTTTCTATTTTTATGTTTAAAAGTTAATCATTGATGGAGATAGAGTTATATAATATAATTTTCATTGTTAAATTTGGTAGTTTTTTCATTTAAATATGTATGATCTTTTTAATTGGGATTTTTTAATGGGTGGAATAATTTTAGATAATATTTGTAAATATGTTGATTGGTAAAGTTTTTTTATATTCCCATATTTTCCTTTACGTTTTTTCTTCCCTCTTTACGTTCTTCATTATTTTATCCTTCTTCTTTCTTCTACTTTTATAGTTTACTAATATAATACATTATTCTAAAAATTCTAGATATATGTTCAATTTTTTTTCTTGTTATTTTTAATAGTATTAAAATATATGGTATATGTAAAATATGAATGTGTCTCAATTGCATAGTAACTGATAGCAGAGTGTGATTTATAATTTTGTTAAAGTATAGGGGTATTTAATTACAATATAAAAATATGATTTTATAATAATCTAAGTATGTTTTACCTTTAACTCTATTTCTTTATCCATATATATAATATATTCTTATACTAATCTCTCTCTTATATATATATATATATATATATATATTCTTGTACTAATCTCCATCTCTCTTATGATGCTGATGTTTCAAACAATCGATTTAATATCTCAATCAACTAATCTGAAAACAGAGTATATTCTTGACTAATCTCTATCTCTCTTATGATGCTGATGTTTCAAACAATCGATTTAATATCTCAATCAACTAATCTGAAAACAGAGTATGGTGACCAAAAAACAATTTATTACCTAACATAACTTGTCGGATGACAAATTCAATTTTGTGCTAATCAAGGATGTTCATTTAGTCCTACATTGCGTTTCAATATTTATTTAAAGAAATCTTATTTTATTCAAATATCTACACATATAAATATTGTGGGGTGAAATTGAATAACACGTAGAATTTTATAACTTGACAAAAATGGTCTGAGCGTAGTACCTGGGCACCTCGTTTAAGCATAGTATCTGGGCACCTCGTCTGAGTATAGTACCTGGGCACTTCGTTTGAGCACAGTACCTGGGCACGCGGTCTTAGCAGAGTACCTGGGCACGCTATCTGAGCACAATACTTGGGTACGCTGTCTCAATACAGTGTCTGGTAATAAAGTCTACGCACCTAACAAGACATGACTATACAGTCTCCATCCCAGACCTACATAGTTGAGATTGAATACAAGTATCCACTTGGAAAATAACACATGGCGTAAACCGCAAGCGACACGTAATTGAGAAGCAACACAAGGCCCAATCTTGACGCGACACGTGACACGATGATGTCATCAATTTCTTCTCCAATAAATAGGAGAAGAAACTCATTCATTAGGTAACTAATTCTACTCTAATTCTCTCTGGCACACTAGCTCTAACTTAAGCAACGGAGGGTGTTAGGTCGGCACCACACCAGACTTCATTCCTTTCCTGTGCAAGTACACACAATGCTCGTCAATGACCTCACTCGATCTTTTGTAACTCAGTTCCTTGAAAGAAGGGATCATAAGAAACCAGCCACCACTACAAGAAAAAATAGATACAATAGCTAACGAAAAATGCTATGGTAGACCTATTATAGCGTTTTTGCTAACATGGTGACAGCCCATGCTATAAAAAGTCGTACACGTTTGATAGCGTTTTTTGTTAGCTACAAAGAGTGCTATAACACATGATACAATTATAGCTTATAATCATCGATATATATATTTATAATAGCGATTTTTGTGCATGTTATTAAATTTCTTCATGACATATTTTGTACGCTATGGTTGCTTTAAAATAGCTTTTCTTTTAATCTATTATTAGTTTTTTGATAGGTTTTTTTTTAGCTATAATTTGAACTATTAAAACAGTAACTTTATTTTATAGCATTTTTTTTCCAGTTAAATGAACCATTCTTGTGGCCAAAAATAGCTATGCTTTCGTTTTTTTTTTTACATAAAACAAAAATTTCTTATAGCTTTTAAATACTACCGCAAACTCTGAAAAATGTATCTTCATAAACATTTCTTCAACACCTGTTTGTAAAGAAATATAAATGCATGAACCTAAAATATGTCAACTCATTGAACATAGGTAATCCAATACAAAACAAAAAAAACATATATACGATGATTTTTTTTATCTAATTGAACATAAGTAAAATAATTAGATAACAATATATTATTAAAATCTAAAAGTTTCCTTTTGCTAAGACAAGGTCTAAACAATACAAAATTCACCAAGTTTTCAATACGATAGAAAATCCAATCAAGTAGAAACTCACATAAGTTGCATCGAATTACAATATTACTTCAAATAAAATAATATAAAATGAAACAATAGTAAGTTTGTCATTTCCATCTCCATGCATGTAAGTATGTCATCTCATCAACCTACAATAAAAAACGAAAAAATTACAATGAAATGATCTTTATTATTTAATCAAAAATAAATTAATAGATCTATGTAATGTACATACTCATAATAACTTTGTCGGCATGCTATACAACTGTACTACCCACAGATTCTTCAATACATGTCATTTCTGATGTAGGTCTCCACAAATATGCATCAGGTTGCTTTGATATATCAACCCAAACTCTAATTGCATGTGGTCCGATAGGTACATGATGAACAAGAGCTTTTGGGTCATTGGAAGACCATCTCCCTTCAGCAACTACCTCTCCCGAACCAGACCAATCTATCAACTTACACCTTTTTTTAGTATTATTATTATTAATACTCTTTTGCAAGAATAACAAAAGAAAAATAAGTTTCACTTTAATAAGCATAAGAACATGAAAGTTATCATATAACATGAAATAGAAATATTTAACTTACTGATGGAGAACTCATAGGGATGGGAGAAGGAATATTTGTTTGACAATGAGCACTTGTAGTGGCATTTGAAAGTTGTTCACTCGGCACGTCTTGTTTCTTTATCAAGCATGTCATCATTGACTTCATTTCATTTAGTTCTTCTTCCATCTTCAAACATTTTTTTTTCTAGAGTTGTATACTTGTTATCTTGTTGAGATATTATTGATAACTTTGAACGGGTCACTCCAAATCCTAATCCTCTAACTTGTCCACGATCAGGACCAAAAACTTTGCTCAAGGCATCCTCATCAACATTATATGCAGTTGATTTTTCCTCCTTCTCAATTTCTTCTATGCGTGCCTAATATTGTATAAAGTAACAAAAATTAACATTATTCATAACAATACAGAAACTCCACAAGTGTCAAGTAGTCATCTCACATAACCCCCCTAAATTGGTGAAATTCTACAAAGTGAATATAACACATAACACCCTATTGTATGAAATAATACTAAAAACATATCATAACACTTAGTGCTTAAAAAATATATAAATTTATGCAATAACACTCAATGCTTAAAACATATTATGATAAAGAGAATCATAGCTTGTAATCTTTAATCTCTACCAATTACATCAATACAAAATAATAACAATCCAAAATCTGTTCAAGTGGGTAGTAATCATCTCACACATAAACCCCCCCCCCTAAATTGGTGAAATTCTTCAAAATCAATATAACACATCACACCCTTACCAATGAACAATTCTTAGAGGTGAATAAATTAACCAACAATTTAAATTTGTGCAATAGCACCCACAGAATAGAACATATCATAATATATAGAATTTAAAGTCGTAAGATTCAATCTCTTCCTTCATATATCATAGCAAAACATAGAAGTTGAGAACAATAACAATCTAGAATTTCCACTAGTCTAGCAGTCATCTAACACATAATACCGCCTGCTATTTGGTGGAAGATGTGCAAAGTGAAAATAACATATAACACCCCCTAATGAATCAACCAGTTGTTCAAATTTTTGTAATAGCACTCAGTGCATAAAACATCATACACGTGAAAAATTAAAATGCTCTTACAAGTTTTTCAGCGACATGTAAATTCACTGGTTCTCCGTCCTTATTCTTATGCGCTTTTGACCATACCATAATGATAACTCTATAAAATAGAGTTATTTAGTCCTATTTTAATGCCTATGTGATGATTATTTGATTGAACTTTGCTCATATTTTGCATACTTTGAACTCATTTTGCATAATTCTTTAATTAAGCTTACTTTGAGAAAACTCGGGTTTTTAGCGCTTTAAATAATATGTTTGAAGTGTTTTTGGCTTTGGGTATTTTATTTTGTCAATTTGAATGAAAGAGAGTCCTAAAAGAATTGCAAATTTCATGCAGGAAATAGGAAAAAAGTGCATATTTTTGAAAAGTGCTGTGGCAGTGCTGCAGCTGTGCTGCAGCACACTGGGCAGAATCTGGACAGCAGTGCAGATCACGATTTTTGGCCCTAAAAAGTCTCTTTTTGGGCCCGTTTCAGCTGATTCAAGTGAGAAACAAATAGCCCATCATTGGGGTCCATCTTAGGAGCAATTTTGAGGAGATTTAAGAAAAGCCCAAGCCCAAAACAAAAGAAAAAGAGGAGATTATTCATTAAAAAGAAAACCCTAGACTTCAACGTGAAAAGGTGTGGCTGAACGTGAGAAGAGGAAGAGAGGCAAAAACGCAGCAGCTTTGGAGAGGAAAAAAATAGCATTCTTCATGGAGATTCGTTTGAATTTCCTTCTCCTTCTTATTTAGATTACTCTTCTTCTTCTTCTTCATTCTTTAGAATTCCATTATCCATTGTTAGATTATGTTAGTTTTAGGTTTATTTTTGAAGAACACTTTTGTTTATTTGAATTTCATTATGAACTAAATTTCTTAGGTTGGAATTGATAGATGAACCTTAAGGGGAATTAGTTTTCACAAGCTTTAATGAATTCAATTTTTTTATGCTCAATCAATAGTTTGATATTTCTTATCTCTTTGCTTATGCTTGATCAACCTAAGTAAATTGCTTAGTTTAATTTTAATTCTGAAAAGGTTAAAATTGAATGGAAGAACATTGATTGATAGGGGTTAACGATTCTTGAAATTGTTTTTGGTAATGCATAGACATATGTAATTACACCTTAAGGCCTAAACCTGAACACTAAAGCATATTCCTTAATCTAATTTTACCTAGACATAGGATTTAAATTGGATTATGAATTAGAATCATGCTAGGCTTGACAAAGTCACGTGAATAATAGGGTTTGCTTGCATATAAAGTGTGTTTATTATTGCAGAATGCTGCAACACAGCCACAACACTGCTGCAGCATTTGTGAATTCTAAGACTTTTTAGGGAGATTCTTGATTTTCCAACCATTCATCTCTACATAGTTTAATAACTTTAATATTCTTGCATATTTTAGGAGTAATTTAAGCCACTTTAGACCATCATACTTATTTTTCTTAATTAATTTAGAATTTATTCATTTAGATTTGCATTTAGGAACATCATATTGCATATTTTATTATTTTAGTTACATAAACCACATCACCCTCAATTTATCATTGTTTTTATTTTCTTTAAATTATTTGTTAAACACCTATTTAATCTACTAATCCTCGTGGGAACGATATCTTACTTATCATTTATTACTTGTTAGACTGCATGCACTTGCGTATCCCGATTTCACATAACACATAACTCTTGTAACTGAGGATGGATCAGAGCAACTTTGTTTCTAAAAACAAAGAATGGGTAATTTCATATCAAATTATAAAGATATATTAAGACAAAATGAAAATCAGGATCTACCATCTCTTCTGCCATTCGAGCGAAACCTTGACGGCTACTTGTATATGGTAGCTGCTTCTTTTCATGGCTTTAAATTTTTAACTTTTTACCTTATTGAAATAAAAGACATTCAATAATTACAATACCATTTATGATGTGAAAATATAAGTTAATAATGTATTTTTCAAAGTAGAGATCAAATACCATGAAACTTGCACTCGTCTTTACGTTTATAAAATCATTCCAATCATCTTCAGATGACATATTGTCAGGTTTAAGCTGTAGAAGTTCATCATCTGTTGACGCATTCCGATGACTGAACTGGAGAGAAACGAAGACCAATGATTACAGAAAGCGGAAGCGTACTTTCCTTCATGATAAAAAACGATTACAGAACGGGTTTAGATCTTCTAATTCCTCTGTAGTTTCACTATTAGAATACTTCTCTTAAGGGAAAAAGAAGATACGTGAAAACTGACAAGGAATGGGGACTATAACCCACCCTATAACTACTTAAGCAGTTTACAAGTTTATATATTTACAATTTACCCCTCATTAAATTATAAATATCAAATGATATCTATGCATATATGTAAGTCCATGGAAATATCTAATTACTCTATCAAGCCAAAACCTAAACTTTATTAGATCACTTTAATTGGCTAATTAAAAATAGCATACACATTTCATTTATTACACGTGTGGTCCCCAATTATTGAATTTATTCCAACAATCTTCCACTTGACCACATATGTAATTTTACAAATGTATTTAACTTTATGAGATCTCCGAAAAATGCTATCATAATAAAGAGTACCTAAACAATCTCGTCCATTAGTTATCTCAGTATTGGATCAAAGAAGTCTTCGTCACATTTATCGTAACTAAACCCATCAATGGTCACAAACACCAATATAACTAAATGACATAGATCAACCATGGATGCATAGCATGGAAATTATATGTAGTGTGATTTGTACATATCTATTCCAACTGGTCCTACCTTACTTTAGTGAGATCAAAACTTTAACTCAATGTAATTGAGTAAAATTAACTTATTTTCCTTATTTGTGATCAGAAAAATATCCAAAATACTTGAACAATATATCCATAAACCCGTATGTAAAGCAATAAAATTGACTCAAACTCCCACTGAACTGAGATATCCTGATATAGGATAACACATTATGAGCGATATGCTCATGAAAGATATTGAAGTGGATCCACTATCGTGGAGTTTGACCGAATGTGCTCTATTGATATTTGTTCACTCTATTTCTTTCCTTCATAACTAAGAACGTACAAGCTCCTATTGTTATTAGAATATGACATAACTAACTTATTATCACGATAAATTTTGATTGTTTATTTTAACACCCTCTAAAATGTGCAGCCCCGTGATAAATGTTCATAACCATATTCAATGATTAGATGCCTCAAAATTTTACTGTCTTAATAGAAGAAATTATGAGTGTCTATTCTACATTTCTCCAAAACTAAGATCCACCAGCTAACATATAAATATAGCCTTAAAGTGGATTTCCTAGTGTCTTGACATCTATCAAAATTAGAGTCGGAATACCCAATGATCTCTTATTGACCCGACTTTTTATATGTGAGCATATCATACTTAGTTCTCTACAAATACCTCATAACTCACTTGGCTGCCTTCTAATGATCTATACCAGGGTTACCAAAAAATGTATGCAGTATCCAAAGACGTGCATATCTGAACATACATTAGACTTCATACTTCTAAAGAGTAAGAATCTTTTGTATTTCTATAACTGTAAAAATAACTTTTCGAGCACTTATTGAGATTAAAATTATCTCCTTAAATATACTAATTCTTGAGGTTGTTGAGTTTGTTCCTCAGGAATAATTATACCAACATTAAAATCGGTATCCTTATAAGTTTCCTTATCCTTAATTATCTTTAATTTTATTTCTTCCCCAAACTCAACTTCCTAAAAAATGTTGTAGATCCCGTCTCCAAAAAAATTCTGAAATGTGGGATCATTGAATTTATACCCCTGGATCGTTTAGTTTAACCAATAAATTGCTTATTGTTTTGGAGTCCAATTTATTTTTATATGGCCGGTAAGGCTCAACTTAGTTGGACATCCCCAAATATGAATTAGAGAGAACAAGCAAATCATGCTCACATTATACTTTATCATTATAATAATCAATAAATTCAAATTATGACAATTCACATCTCAAGATACCGAACACATCATTAATATGAAGTTTTTGGACAGTAATACTAAATGTCAGTGGTATCTTGATACGTGATAACATATTGACAATAAGTTCATGTCAAACAATAAAACTATCTTTAGATCAATTTATCATTTACATGCAAATTACTTTAAAATTGTCTATTTATCACAATGTGTGTATGCAATCCTGCCAAACAATAACCTTCCTTTGGGCCGATTAATATTCGCATGAATTCACATACACCTTAAAATTTAACATCCCTCATGAAGAAATTTACACAAGAGAGGTCACTTTGGCGACATCTTGTTTCAATTAATTCAATTAGAAATGTTAAACATCTATAAAAAGTTATGAAATATTTGTCAAATTTCGAATTTATGATACCCAAATAGTTATATATTGTATAACTGAATATATATGTTGACATTCAAAGTCAATTAATCCTATTTCTTATTTTGATGATAACAAACGTGTTTTTGTTATTAATAAATTTTCTGTGTTTTAATAGTCCATGTTATAGAGAAAATTATAACGAGTCCAACGCAATTGGAATCGACTCAATTGAACTTCAAACGAGCAAGATATTTAATTTAGAAGATGGAATTAATTTTAATTAATTCACGGATCGTATGCGGCGAGTTCATCGTTATTATTATGAGCTCATTATCTCATCCGTCAGATCAGATTACTTTTGAAATGGAAGGTCAAGATTAATTCAGATTTATGAATTAAAGAAAAGGAAAGAAATCAGATTTTATTATAGCCGTTCGATCGACAAAGTATTCTCATCCAACGGTCCGTATTTATTGAAGACAATATTAATTCATAAAGTAAAGGAAATCTGAAATATGACCGTTGTACTCTCGGATGACGTCACTCTCCATCTTAGCCGTTCGTTTTTTCTAATCTAACATTCATAAGGAAGCCACACCATTGCGCCATCTAAGCCATCCATATTTTTTATCCAAAGGCTATCAAGAGAGAGTACATGATTTTTGAACTTGCGCAATTATTTCTTTCTCCATGCATCATTAAAGTCATATTTGCTCTTTATGACAAGTGGGTCCCAACACCTTTTACTCAGCCACTCCTCTTGTGACACATGTCTTCCTTGTCTCCTAAAGCATTAATTGCTACATGGGGAGTTACGAACTTACCCCTACTTTATTTTGGACTCACATGGAATTATGAGGGTGTTTTGGTCTTTTGGCATTCAATTTATTTTTAGAATTATTTATTTAATTCGAAAATATCATTCTCTCTCCTCCATGCAAAGAAATATCTTTATTCATCCAACCTTCTCTCCTACATGCACAAATACTTGAAGACTTTTTGAAGAAGAAAAAGCCATGCATGCAAATAGTGATGATGAATAGTAAAACGGTAATATCTTTTATTGCCTATTTATATGCTCAAAAATGGCAGATTAAATACCAAGGAAAAGAGGCTAAATTCCATATTTATTAAGCTCTTGAGTTCTTCATTTTTCCACCATTTTTATGAGCTATATGTGAGCATACACTTGTGTTTTTCTAGCCATTGTTAAGGGCTATTTTCTTGAGAGTGATTCTCTCTTTTTGTGAGATTCAAATTTGAAATATTTATCCTTTGAGAGGATTTACAATTGTAAAGGTTTACTCTTCAACCTTGATAAAAAGAGTGTGTTGTACGGTTGTCATTGCTCCGTGGAAAAGGTCGTTGTTGGGTTTGATCTTGCTCCCGCGAAAAGGATTGGGTTGCACTTGCTCCCGCAAAAAGTGTTGAATACAAATTCTAGAGAGGCGCTCGGGGAGTGGACTAGGCCGTGTTTTTGGCTGAACCACTATAAATTTTGGTGTCACATTTTCTAACTCTTACTCCTATATTATTGCTTCACATATTCATTATTATAATTTATCATTGTTTTTATTTTCTTTAAATTATTTGTTAAACACCTACTTAATCTACTAATCCTCGTGGGAACGATCTTTCTTATCACTTTATTATTTGTTAGACTACGTGCACTTGCGTAACACGATTTCACACAACACTATGCATATATGTAAGTCCATGGAAATATCTAATTACTCTATTAAGCCAATACCTAAACTTTATTAGATCACTTTAATTGACTAATTAAAAAAATCATACACATTTCATTAATTACACATGTGATCCCCAATTATTGAATTTATTCCAACATAATCTTCACCAAATGTTTTTGTGGTTACCATAAAGTCGAAATGAATATTGAACACATTGATATTAATAGGGAGGTGCAAAAAAACTGCAACACCGAAAAATTGGATTGAACCAAACCGGATCGATCGGTTCGGTCCGGTTCTCAATCTATCTTCTGTTTAATCTGTTTCTAATGTAGAAAACCGATTTTTTTTGTTTATAACCGGTTCAGAGGTTTTGTGAACCATTATTAACCGAACCGAACTTTCTTTCATATTAAAAAATACTATTTTTAAAAAACCCTAATCTCCTCCCCATTTTCCTTTTTTTTCCTTCCTCACGATTCTTTCCTTTCTTTTCTCTTTTTCCATTTATCTTTTTTCCCTTTCTTCCTTTTTCACGATTCTCTCTTCTTCTCTCTCTATTTTTTTTTCTGCCATTCTTTCTTTCCCTTTCTCTCATCTACTCTGCATCAAACTCCAACCCCAGAAATTGAAAACCTCATCTCCACCGTTTGTCGTCCTAACATCGTTAGTCATCTTTCGTCAAAAACATCCTCTGTCATCTGAATGTTTAGCTGTCCATCGAACCCCTAAAATTTATTGAATCATTTTCTTTTCAAAAAGCCCTAATGAATCAGATCTGATTTCTTAAAGAAAGACATGCATATAATCAATATGAAGGTCTTTTTTCCTCAATTTTGTTTTTTCCAGATTTGATATTTCAAATATGCATAAGATCAGATCTGCTTTTTTATTGGTTTGTTAAAACATAAAAAAACCCTTTTATTCTCTTCTTCCATGAAACATTTTTCTTCTTTTCTTCCATGAAACTTTTTTCTTCTTTTCTTCCATGAAACTTTTTTCTTCTCTTCTTCCATGAAACCATTTTCTTATCTTCTCAATCTATCTCTTCTATCTCCCTCACTCACGGTGGTGACGGAGAGCGGCGGTTAGTGGTGAAAAATGTTTGAAAAACCTCTTTTCCTTCAATTTGTGTATGCATGATTTTGGGTTTTTTGGATTTTTCATTTATATTTTTTATCAATCCCAAAACCTCAACACACTCTTCATTCTCTACCTTAACACTCTCTTCACATTACCAAGTAATCTTCAAGCTTTCGATTCTTATTATTAAAATTAGAAAAAATATCCGGGTTGCCCCGAATTTTGCACAGAATTTTGAATTTCCCCCCGAATTGTGCCCCAAATTTTACACCGAATTTTGAGTTTTCCCCTGAATTTTGAATTTTTTTCCCTGAATTGTACACCGAATTTTTTCCCTGAATTTTGAATTTTTACTTTTCAATGAAGGAAAAAAAAAGAGTTTTTTATTAATTAGATTTATATAAAATAGAAAAAAAAAACACCAAAGTGAACTTTACTGTTTAGTAATTCGGTCCACCGAATTCTAATGCAGTAAGAAGTTTTTTTTAAAAAAATTTATTATTAATATATATATTTGTAACAACCCGGATTTTCACCCAAGGGCATTTTGGTCATTTCACCAATTTTGATCCAATCATTGTGATCTTTTAGTTTTCCCGAACCGTCACGTCGATACGAATTCAACGAAATTGACTACGCTCAATTCCGAGTTCCGAGTAAAAAGTTATGGCCTGAATACCGTCTATGTCCTTTAGTTATATTTTCTTCTTAAGGGCATTCTAGTCTTTGGCACGTTTCATGCATTTATATTTACAAAACCCTAAACCTAATTCTCGAAGACTCTCGTTCTCTGTCTCTCTCTTCCGTCTATGTGCGCACGCCAGGGTCGTTTCTTTAGCTCACCGTTCTTCATCATTTAACTTAGTCATTCGAACTTCACAAGCCACCGGAAAATCAAGGGTAGTTGTCACGTTTCTTCAGTGATTCTTTAAGGTAAATGGTCTTTCCCTTGTTCTTTTGATCCGGGATGTTTTAGAGTAAAGTTTCTAGTTAATCTGACGTAATTTCTTCATGTTTTTCGTTCAAATAAAGCCTCGTCGAACTGTCAATTACCTCGCCGGAATCTGGGTTTTAAACCCACGGTTTCTTGGTGGTTCTCCGTGAGTTTGAGGTCGTTCCGGGTCGGGTTCATCGTAAAGCTTATTAATGAACGTTTTCGAGTCACTTCCAACTAGGTTTCAACCTCGGATCAGCTTCAAAAGACTTGCATAGGTGAGCTGCCGTTTTTCTTCTTTTTATTTTCCGTCCGTGCGTGGTGTCTGGAGGTAGGGGATGAACCGGTCCAACTGGACCGGCTGGGCTGGTCCAATTGGGCTAGTTCAGCTGGTCCAGACCGGTTCAGGGTCAATTTTGGTTCAATTCGAGTCGGTTTTCATCCCTTAAGCCCGGTTCTCGTAAAATTGACTTTAAATTAATGTCAATACAGGTCTTGGGCACCGTTAGGAGTTTAATTGGATCTATTTTGAGCTCAATTGCTTGGTCAATTTGCGGATAAGGTAGGTTAATTCCTACTTAGAAGTTAAATTAAATTCCATGTGATTATTTGTTTATTGTGTGATTATTAGTATAGTTATGGGTGATATAATTATTTATTTTAAAATCATTACATGCCCGTTTAACTCGTGATTAATGTTTATATTCTAATTATGATGGTTAATTAGTTTTTAAATATAATTAGAGCCTATAAAATATTTAAGTTAAATAAACTCATATTAAATTTAATATTTTAATTAATTAATATTAATAATTAACAACCACCTAATAATTAGTTAAAATGATTTACAAAAATATTTAGGATAAGTTTTAGAGCCAATTATGAGATAATAATATAGATAATTTATAAAATTAAATAATAACTAGATGATTTTCTTGTTGTGACTCGATTGCGTTATTTCTTTTCTTTTAACTATTTGTGATGCAAATGTGTGTTGATTTAAATATTTATTCTTTGTTGTTATTTTATTATTCATGAGTTATGATCGGGGAGTTATTTTAAGATTGATTATTGTTTGATATTTATTTGAATGATTTTACTCAGATATATGATAATCACGTTGGATAGTGTGGCACGTATCATAATGGCCATTATGATACTATTCTATAGAGCTGAACACTGTGATTATGATATATCTAAGGAGTTGAGATGAGTTGGACAAGTGATTACCATGATGGATAGTGTGGCACGTATCATAGTGGCCACTATGATACTATTCTATAGAGCTGAACACTGTGGTTATGATCTTTGTAGGCTAAGTACCTACTAGTTGTTGATGAATGGTGGAAATGGACGAGTATCCATACGTTAGTATAATTATGAGATAAACTGCATTTAATTTACTTATTTGAGTATGGATTTAATCTACTGAGCTAAAAACTCACGGTATTCAAATGCCCTGCAAACTTTTATTTTGCAGGTAACATTGATTTTAATGGGGACCATGGCGATTGACGAGACTTGCGCTACACACCGAGAGACCCCTTAAGACTTGTCATTTCTATTTATTTTATCTTAATTTTATTTTATTGGATATTTTGTCATTTGTTTTTATGGATTTTCATTTTCATTTATTTTAGTTGTTTTTTTTAATTATTTAAATTGGCGCCAAAACAAATGTTTTGTTTCGAATATTTCTTTGGTTATTAAACGAATGCTTCCACAATTATTTGGCTTTTACTCTGATTTATTTATATTTAAAATGAGTCATTTATTTATTTATTGGTTATTTTGAGTCGGGTCGTTACAATATTACTTTTCTCTATTTATTTTATATATTTTATATTAGATTAAATTAATAAAAAAAACTTTTTTTTAATATTACTTTTCTCTCTTTCATTTTATATATTTTATATAGATTAAATTAAGAAAATATATCATTTGGTCCAAAATTCGGGAAGAAAAACTCAAAATTCGGTGTACAATTCGGGGGAAAAACTCAAAATTTGGTGTAAAATTCGGGAAGAAGCTCATAATTCGGTGCAAAATTAGGGGGGAAACTCAAAATTCTGGGCAAAACTCAAAATTCGGTGTAAAATTTTGGGCACAATTCGGGTAAAAACTCAAAATTCGGGCAACCCGGATATTTTTATTTATTTATTTAATAATAAGAATCGAAAGCTTGAAGATTACTTGGTAATGTGAAGAGAGTGTTGAGGTAGAGAATGAAGAGGGTGTTGAGTTTTTGAGATTGATAAAAAATACAAATGAAAAATCCAAAAAACCCAAAATCATGCATACACAAATCGAGAGAAGAGATGTTTTTCAAACGTTTTTCACCACCAACTGCCGCTCTCCATCGCCACAGTGAGTGAGGGAGATAGAAGAGATAGATTGAGAAGATAAGAAAATAGTTTCATGGAAGAAGAGAAGAAAAAAGTTTCATGGAAGAAGAGAAGAAAAAAGTTTCATGGAAGAAGAGAATAAAAGGGTTTTTTTAGACATTTCACACTAAAATGACATCATCATAAGGTCAAAAAAGTTTAAAATAAAAATGGAGGTCAATAAACCTTAATTGACAATTTTGGAGGTCAATGAAGCCAAATTCTCCCTTCTTTTCCACCGTTTTCTGCAAAAAAAATCATCATCCAACTATTTTCTAATAAAACCGAAGAACAAACCGAGAACCGAAGGAAAACCGAACCGTACGGTTCAATGAAAAAACTGGAACCGAGCGGTTTGCATTTTACACAAACCGAGTAGTTCGGTTTGGTTTCCGATTTTGCCCAAAACAGGACCAAATCGAACCGAGCTCATTCGTAGATATTAATAATGATATTATATTAATTGTGTTTTGAAAAAAAAAAATTAATGATTTATTATAATTAAAAATGAAAATAAGTATTTTATTTAATAAAAAATAGTTCGTGTAATGTCTCTTTCATTTTTTAAACTAGTTTTTACCACGTGCGATGCACGTATATTTTTTATTTTATATATTTTTTCATTTTATTAAAATTTATATTCACATTCAATACTAAGAAAAATAACTTTTTATATACTTAATCTCGCAATTATTTCATAGATTAATATCATTTAAAAAACTCACTTCTTTTTTTTATTATTATTTTAAACATTTGATCAATATTTTAAAATGATAACAACATATACGATTTGAATAACAAACAATTTTTTTTATTAAATTAAAAAATTTGATAATTAATGGGTAGAATAAAACAATGAACACTGAAAAATATTTGGTTTTAATTTAATGTGATTAAGTAGATAATTTGATTTTTAGGTGGTTATTTATAAAGCTAATTTGTAAATGACCGCTGAAATATTCAACCAATGCATGTAAGATTATAAAATGTCAATATACCAAATATATACTAATTCTTTTGCAATAAAAATATATAATAATTTTATTTATTTATCAATATTATTTTTTATATTTCAATGAAACCCAACATCTAAATCAGCTTCTAAAAATTAAGTTCTCACATAAATTGAATTCAACACATGTAATAGTATGTCAAAAGTTATCATAATTATCAAATCAATAAATAGTAAAAATCCCAACAATCGTAGTGCCGAATTTAAAAACTTTCAATTAAAATCTAGATATCCAAATAGATATTAAAAAAAAACTTATATGCAAACAACTAATCTCAACTAAATACCAGTTTATCAAATGTTCATCAAATCATTAACGATTACTTGTCCTTTTATGTAATTCTCATAGAATCTGAAGTGATGAAGTATTTGCAACCAGTTTTTAAAAAAATCAAATTAGTTATGGAAGGAATATAAGGAGATTCAGGAAATACACATAAAAAATTTAAAACTCAGTTTCGAAAACCTAAAAGAACATACCCGATACCAAATACTTATAAAGAAATGAGGCTAATGCTGAGTTATTTATATACAATAAAATGAAAATCTCATTTAATTATTATAAATAAAATTGATTTACTAAATCTGAATCAATAATGATATAATTTTTATCTTTGATGATTGTTTTGAAATCGTTCATCTAAATCTCAACTTTTAATAATGATTTGATTTTTAGCTTTAATTTTTTCGAAAAATGTTTTTTTATTTTTTAATTTTAAAAATGAAAATTATTTACTAATATCATCATTATCATATCTTTCAATTTATATATATATTTTTAGAATACGTATATATAGTTTTAGTTTAGTGTCTAATTTTCAAAAATAAAATTTATTTACTAATAAAATCATTATTATTATATCTTTCCATTTTAAAAAAATAATAACTAATAAAATCATCATTTCATTTAGATACATTTATTTTCTTATTTAATTTAAATATTGAATTGATTTAATCAAAATTATTAGTAGTTTAAATTTTTGTTTATATCATTATATATATTTTTAGAATACGTATATATAGTTTTAGTTTAGTATCTAATTTTAAAAAATAAAATATATTTACTAATAAAATCATTATTATCATATCTTTCTATTTTTAAAAACTAATAACTAATAAAATCATCATTATCATATCTTTCTATTTTTAAAAACTAATAACTAATAAAATCATCATTATCATTTAGATACATTTATTTTCTTATTTGATTTAAATATTGAATTGATTTAATCAAAATTATTAGCAGTTTAATTTTTTTTTATATCATTATATATTCTGCTACGTTTTTATTATATTTACAAATTATTGATTTTAGTTTATTCAAATATTTTATTTTTTATACAATTTATATAATATATATAATTATTTTGTTATTTATATTTGGTATTTTATTTAATTTATAATCTTATCTGATTAGGATATGTGTAATTTTTCAATTATATAAAGGATATTTTAGTCTAAAAATGTTTCCCCAACTTATTAGGTTTTTAATATAGTATAGATATTCAATATCAATGCTAAAATAAAATCAATTGTAAAGATTAAAATTGAGCTTAATCAAAATATGATGAATTATATATTTCCTTTTAGAAACGTTAGAATATAAATATATTTTAATCTTATGTATATTAGTTTTATTTGTGTACAATAAATAAGAGAAGAAAATGAGACCTACTAAGAATAAGAAATGATTCAAATATCAATTATCTTAATCTTAATCTTAATATATTAAAAGTGAGAATAAAAGGGAGAATCTTTCGCTTCCCATTTTACTCATATATTTTTTTATTCAAAATGTCAATGGTAACCTTGATTTTTAGTTTTCATTTAATTTCATCGATACCAAATTATAGTCTCTTGGTAATCCACCTCCTTAATTCTCTCCTCATTTCAGGCAAACTTCTTAGCTTTTCAAGATCAAGTAATGTATGTGTCTCTTGGCACTCCACCTTCCCCTTCTCTCTCTTCATGTTCGTGTCTTTAATAACTTCTCTCCTCAAATTCCAAGACAAACTCACATCTATCCCCATTTAAACCAAGTTGAACCAAAATCCTAACAAAAATAATTACATACTTTAACATATGTCTAAAAACTTCTTTTTAAGCTTGGAAGCATTAAAAAAATTAATGGAGAAGTTTCTTCTTCTTCTTTTTTCTTTTTTTTGCTTTGGTTTTCATTAAAATATGCTCATTCAAGCTATGTCCTTGGATTCAAGAACTAAGGCTATGCAAATATCATGCTATGTTTGAAGAAAATGGGATGAGGTTTCAATTATCTCTTTATTTTATTCTCCTTACAATTTAATAAAATGTCTCAACATTTTAAGTGTTGATTTAATTTGGTCTTATTTTTTAATGAATTATTCATTGGTCAACATTTTTTTTTGATTCGGTGGAGTATTTTACTGATAGTGAGTTTATACCTTCTCTTTCCAACTACTAAACCTTTCTTTTATCATTTTCTTCAGTTTTTATTTTCTGTGCTTTCTAATTAATTTAATTGTTTTAAATTATATAAGTGGTTGCTTCACTAATTTGACTTTGAACATTTACTTTCTTAGTTTCATTTCTATATTTAGATAACAATCATGATGATGATAATTTATGCCTCAATAAGTTTTGCTGTGATTTTATACTTAACTTTTAATTATTTACTATGCATTTTTATTAAAACCCTTACTTTTTATACAGGTTGAATCTGAAGAATGGTAAAATTATATATTATGATCACAAAAAGCAATCACAAAATTCAACATATTCTTGGAGCAGGATTCAAAATGTATTAAATGACTATTATAATTATGTAAGGCCTTGTGTGTATGCATAGTAAATATATGTCCCATAAAAAAAAATGTACAATTGAGACTTTTCAATAAAATAAAATAAATGAACTCTTCTTTAATCAAGTCTACCTCAATAAATTCTAATTTCAATGAAAATATTTAAACTTTGTTAATTATAAACACCTTTAGATTATCTATACTACCTCTAAAAGGGGCTTAAGAGGAGAAACTTTTGATTTCCTCTTTTACCCCTTTTTAAGGTTAAACAATTAGAATTACACCTAAAATTAACTTAAAAATATGAAAAAAAAACGAATTCAAAGGACTTCATTTGATCTTTGTATTTGTTTTATGGAAAATCCAAAAGACTAAATACATTGCTTCTTTCGTAAATAGACTTCACATCTTTCAAAGTTGTGCTTTTATCATTTATTATAAGTGGCTTTTGTTTATTCCAATAGCTCTCTAGCTATGTATAAAATGTGTGAAACTCTTTTCCAAGGTACTTGGTAAAGTTCAAAGAGATTGGTGAACAAAATCTCAATTGGCCTTTCAATGTTGAAGGAGAAGAATGGACATCTCCCTAAATTAAATGGGCATCTGAATGTTGGCCGACCGTCTTCAGTCTTGATGAAGTTGAATGGACATTTCTCTAAATTGTATCAAGCTTTACGTAATAAGGTTTTAACACCTCTAAATGAAGAACATGTACTTACAGTTTTAATTTCTTCTTACCGTCATTTTTAGGTTTTCATTTTCTAATATTATCTTTTTTCGTGTACAAGGTGTTGTTTGTCAAGTTTTCGTAAGAAGATCCGCGATTTGAAGCTATGAGAAAATGCTTCTTCAAGTTGATATCTTTCTTTGTTTCGTAGTATGAGTCAATTGACGTTGAAAATAAATAATGGGTCCAAACTCTACTCATGTATCTATAAGTTTCCTTGATTTCAAAACTACCATGATTGATCTTAATGATTAGCTAATCCTTTGTTATGCGATGATAGAGAGCTAAATAGATTTTATTTATACTATTAAAATAGTGGTTTCGTTCTTGACATTGTTGAATGCATATTCCTTTCTTTATTTTTTTATTCTTAAGTTACGTGTTTTCAATTTGATTCATTCTCCAAAACCTTAATACGTTTTAATAGTAAAGAAACAAATATATTAACTATCAAGTTAATGATATTGAGTAAAAGTAAATTATAAATATATTACTAAAATTCAAAATACTCTAATTTAAACTGCGTTCAATTCATTGAATTAGTAAACAATGACCTCTTATATCTCTTTTTAAAGTTAAACTTAGGGTCTTTTTTTCCTCTTTAAAATTTCAAATAAGTTATTACTACTTATCATATATTCAATACCCTTGATTATTTGTAAAGTAGTTTGTCTCATCTTCAATAGTTATTCTTCTTTCTTTTTTTGAACTAATTATTCACATCACCTCCATTATAAAAAGTTTTCTATTATTTTGACATAATATAAAATGAAATAAATAAAAACTATAAATTAATTAATTTGAAAGGAAAACTCTTCATACCAGTATTGAAATTAATTAGATAAAAATTAATTTATATACATATATAAAAATATAAAGAACATCTTCATTAAAAATACAAGTTGAAAATTTTAAAATACATGTTGTTAATAGGTTAAGAATTATCAATTAATTTTTATTAATTTTAATTATTGAATAATATTTATCATTAGGTGTCAATGATTATTTTCAAAGACGGTAAAACACGTGCAGCGCACGTAAACTTTGACTAGTTAATAATAAAAAGTTGATGTATTATTTCGTTATAAATTATAAAAAAAATCTCAATTATTTGTATTCTTCTTAAACTTTATATTTGTATTTTTCATATAAAACAATGTAAAAACATGTGTGATACGTGCAACACACGTAAGTTTCACTAGTTTTTCTAAAAGAGACAAGTCTAACAGAAGAAAAATGAGTTTGATTAAAAGTATTTAAGACATGTTTGGTATAATCAATAATAAGATTAGTGTTTTATAATTCAAACTTATCAATTAACTTAGTATTTGGTAGATTGAAAATTTTAAAATATTGTGAAAGTATATAAATAGTTAGATAGTGTTTAATAAATTGATTTAAAATATATTATTTTCATAAAATAATTCATTTAATTTAAAGAAAAAAAAACTATTACAACTAACTTTAAAATTTCTAAAATTTTATTATAAATCTAATATTTTCTTTATAAATTTTGTATAACAACCCAACTACAATTTTGTAAGTTTGATCAAAATTGACAATAAAAAGGGTAAACTGCAAATAAGATCATCGTGGGTTTTTTCAAATGCATAAACACCCGTTGTGGTTTAAAAATGGAAAATTACACCTCTGTACTTTCTATTAGGGATGTGCAGAAAACCGGGAAAATCAAAAACCGGACCAGCCGGTTTGGTCCTAGTTTTTCTTTTATTTTTGGTTTTCTCGGTTTAATAGAATAGAAACGATAAAAATTGGTTTTGGCTGGTTTGTTAAAATAGTAAACTGAATATAACCGAAACCAAACCGGCCTACCAAATTTAATTAATAAACATATTTCTAGATAAATTAAAACTAAAAGATAAAAACCCTAGAGCCTTATCTTTCTTTTCTCATTCCTCCAAAGCCTCCTTCTCGACAATTCTCTTGCCCTCATCGCCGCTTTACGTCTTCCAAGCTCATGGAAAGGAAAACATCATCCATGTCCAAGCTTTTTCCATCTTGTCTCTCTCTCCCTCACTCTCAGTCATTCTTTCAGTGTAGCTCTATAATGAAGATTTGACAAGAACAACAAAAATTGAGAGAAGAAAAACTCTCTTATGGCTGTAATCCAAGAAACCCCCCAAATTTGCTTATTTCCATTTTGTTTAAACTTTTAATGTTGCCTCTTTTCTTCTTCTCTTTCTTTAATGAATCTGAAGCTATGAGATCTAAGTTTTTGTTGCATTACGATTACGGCCTAATTTGATTTTCCCCCAAATTTTGAGACGTTTCTCTCATCCTTATTCAAATAATTTTCTGTGATTTCTTCAAATTCAAGATCTCTTCACTATTTATTTTTGGGTCATTCAAAGTGTTGTTTATTTGTTAGTCTGAGGTGCATTATTTTTTTCATTATGATTCACATAAACTCAATTGCCCAGAAACGAAGCAATTTTTCATTTTTTTTGGGTTAAAAAAATTAAAAACTCAATTGTTAGGAATGGTGTCCTAGAACTTGTAATTATTTAATAATAATAATTTATTAAGAATAAATTAAATAAATAAACATAAGTTCTTTATATTATCTAGATTGATTCAATTAATGATATTAGGAATATATGGAAATATATTAATATCAAACATTCAAATAGTAAACCCTAAGTTACTCTTATGAAATCACGACTTAGTATGTGAGTCATACGAGAGGATTAAAGTCGAGATGAGTAACTTAAACGTGTCTCTGAAACGGATAACGTTTGGGAACCTTATCCTGGTAACACTGTTGATAGCTTCGCATTTTGTTTATAGACAAATGATCGAATCCTGATCATTCATGTGGGAGACATGAAATGGAAGTATCATATGGAATGTTGATTGTATAAGATAGGACCACGATGTTCGATCAAATTTCTCATTAGTACCGTTTACGAGAAATAATCGAATATCAAACTAAGTTTATCAACCGTGATAGATCTCAATCCTGAGTGAAATGCGGACTCCTATTTATGGAGTTATGTTCTTTGATTCACATGGTTGAGAAGCGATCCGTAAACGCTCAATACACTCCTGTTTTGGGAACATGACTAGATAAGTAGCCTGGGAACTCATTTTCACGAGATGGAATTCATAACTTTCCTATAAATTAACCTGGTATCGGTGCGATACCTGAACATTTTAGGAACTTTAGGAAACTCCTTGATGTCCTGATTCGAGACATGAACAAGTGGCGCCACGACTTCTATTGATCACGAAGTACCTTATCTCTAGTTCGACTAAAGATAAAGTTCATTGGAGAATCGGCGGGAACACAAGGATAAAGCGGTAATTGCAGGGGCAAAACGGTAAATTTATCCTACTGTAATTATGAGGGTTCCACGTGAAGGATATATCACGAGATATAAATAAAAGATAAATTAAATGGACATAACTCATCTATAGTGAGGGGAGTTCACTATGAATCTATAGTGGAATTATTCATAGTTAGATAATAAGTAATTAACCGATTATGTGTTAATCACTTAATTAACTAATTATTAAGCCCATGATCTATAGGTCCATCGGGTCCCTATGCTAGCCCAAATATCGTAGTCGCGAAATCAAGTAGAAGAAATGGAAATTTTTAAGTAAAGTGAATTACTTAAAATAGGCAATATTAATTGTTTAAATATTGAGTATATTTAAACGGTAATTAATATAAACATTATTAATTGTTTAAATAATGAGTTTATTTAAACATGAAATTAATAATGAAATATTATTAATTAGATATTATTAATTATTTAAATATTGAGTATATTTAAATGGTAATTAATAATTTGAAATTAATTAACAATTATTAATTGTTTAAATAATAAATTTTATTTGAACAGAATTAATAATTAATAATTAATTAATTAATAATAAAATGTTATCAATAAAATTATTAATTAAATAATGAGTTTATTTAATGGAAATTAATAATTAAAATATTTATTATTAATTATTTAAATAATGAAAATTATTTAAATGGAAATTAATAATTAAATATAATTTGGTAATATTTAGTCGGGAGAAAATATTAATATTATTAATTGTTTAAATAAAATATTTTATTTAAATGGTAATTAATAAATAAATTAATTAAGTTGAACTTATTAATTTAAGAGAGAGTTTCAAGCCCAATTGGATTAATGAACCCAATTGAAATTGGCCCAAAATAATTAATTAAATAAATTTGATTTATTAATTATTTATTATTAATTTTGGCCTTCATAGATAATTTGTAGGAGATAATTATTTGAATTATATCCTATAATAATTATATAGATTTATTTACCCAAGATAAATAAAATAAAGAAAAGAAAATAATCTCCTATTTATCTATGGCATTTTCGAAATTGCAAGATAATGGAAAGAGATAATCTTTTTTCTTTTTGTATTTATCTCTATAGATTAATCCTAATGGGATTAGGATTCCTATTTTTCTATAAATAGGAGGATTGGGTCATTCATAAATCACACAATTAAATTCCTTAGAAATTCGGAATTCTCTCTTCCTTCTCCCTCCCCCCTTAGCCGATTTTCCCTAGTCCATTGGGAAGAAAATATTTTTTCTTCTTCCCAATTTCTTCTTAAGTTCGATCTCACAATCGGATTTCGTTTGATCGATCGGGATATAGCGTAGAAGATCCGGTGTTGCTGAGGATTTGATGCTGTAAAGAAACCTCCAACCGATTCTCCATTTATTACTCAATGTAAGTTTTGATTTTAATTTTCGAAATCTAAAGCATGAATCTACATGTTTTTCACAAATTGCATGATATTAATAGATCCATAATTAAATGTTAATTAGTTTACTAAATCAAATTCCGCTAGTTTAGTAAATCATCCCTTCAATTGGTATCAGAGCTAATTTTAATTATCATGCAAATTTGTGTTTTTTTCGAAAATTTGGTGGGTTGCATAAAAATCGTTTTATGTATGTTTATATAAATTGTGCTATATAAGTTGTGGAGGTTTGCTAATTGACTGTTTAGGTATTCTTGAGGCACTTAGGATTTTAAATTTTAGTAGAAAATTTGTAAACCCTAATTTTAGGGTATAGGAAAAATTTGTAATTTTCCCATACCAAAGGAGGCAAAAATCGGCTAAATCAAAGGGAGAAGAGGAGAAATTTTTTTTTTCCACCATTCCATGAGGTCCACGCCCAAAGAGGAGATAAAGAAAAGATAAGGTAAGATATGGTAAGATATTTTAACATAATTATCTTGTTATCTCAATTTAAAAATTTAAATATTTAAGATAAGGATAAAATCCTTTTAAAGATTATATCCCTATCTTAAATTATGAATTTAGAAATTGATATAAGATTACATGGAAAATATTTTCTTTATTTTTTCCATATAATTAAAAGATAATTATTTTAAAACAAGTATTTATGGAAATATTAAGGAGGTAATATTTACCCCATAAATACCCATGCCCACGCCTACACCACGGAGGAGAGAGAAAGTTAAAGCCTCAAATTCTACAATGGAAGATTTAATTAAGTTGTAATTTTAATTTTCCGTTTTAGAAATAGTGCCAAGAATACCGGTCAATTTAGCTATTTATTATTTAAATTGTTTATATGTATGATATAATTGTTTTAAATAATATTCATGCATAAGAGTATGTCATGTAGAAAATCCCACCATAGGTTGTATGATTTTTATTAATTGTACATACATGCATCATGATATAATATGTGTTATTATATGCTAATGTATGTGAAGCATGCTATAATTTTATTTTATAAATGTTATTATCGAAAATTATATTCTAATTGTTTTAGAATTAAAAGCATGCTTATTTAGTTAAAATTCAAAAGTTAAATCTAGTTTAAAAGTTGAATAGAAACTAAATGAATTATTTGTAATATGGAATTATTGTTTAAACAATTGGGCCAAAATCCATATAAGATAAACAAATAGAAACTTTTAATTAAGGGTTAATTAAAAATTAATAATTGAGATTAATTAAATTGAACGGATCTCTGGCGAGAAAGCTCTGCCCAAGCGATGAGGTTTCATAAAGTTCCCCTAACACGGAGCGCCTCTAACTGGGAGAAAAGTTCAAATTAATAAATCAAAATTATTAAGACGGCGCATAATGTGATTAGTTTAAATTAGGAAAACTTGAACAATCACTTTATAAAATTAATCTAACCAATTTAAGAGTTAAAGTTGATTAGGTTAATTAAAACTTGGATTAATGAGTTAGCCTGAATTAGTCTAAGTTATGAAACCCTAACTCAAAATATTAAGTGGGAGAAGGAAACATGTCAATGTATCCTATGGTCTCCACTAATGGGCTCGAAACGTGAGATTTATACATGGCCTCTGTAACACTGCTGCAGGTGTTCATTCCCATAGGAAGGTTTATTGTATAAATCAATATCAAGTTGGGTCTCCCGAAAGGGATAAAGAATTTTAAATGAGATTGATTGAAGGTCAATCTACACTTCGTAGACACTCTTCAATTTTATTTAAAAGACTAAATTAGTGGGTCACACTTAAAAGAAATTTGATAAATTTTGTTATCAAAACTCCTGGACCAAATACACGGTAAACAATGACATAAGAATATGAGTTATTCGGAGTTGTCAATTGTTCGAGTGGCATCTCGTTTAATGATGGTAACTCGACCTATCATTCGACGGCACTTCACCTGGTATCATTAAAATATCGTGACATAGTAACATGTTTTAGGGCTTTTCTGTTCATTAATATGTTCGCATTCATGCATCATATTTAATTATATGTCGAAATTTTGAGTATTTGAATGTTGAATGCATGTTAGATTAGTAAGATAAAGTTTATTTAAATTTGATAATATAGCATCTGTTTTAGTCACTATACTTGGAAAGAACAAACCGAACTATGAGAACTGTGTTTCCTAGAAAAGGAAATGAATAATTTAAGTAAAGCAGTTTACTTGAATAGACAGACAATATTAATTATTTAAATAATGAGTTTATTTAAATGTAAATTAATATCATTGTTATTAATTATTTAAATAATGTGTTTATTTAAATGGTAATTAATAATAAAATATTATTAATAAATAATTATTAATTATTTAGGTAATGTGTTTACCTGAATGGAAATCAATAATTAAACATTTATTATTAATTTTAAATAATAGGGATTATTTAAAAGGATAATATTAAATAACCTATTTATTATTAATTTAAATAATTTCGATTATTTAAATAGAAAATAATAAATATTTATTAATAATAAAGTACAAAAATCGGAATATAATATTTTATTTAAATGATTGATTTAAATAAATATGAAGAACTCGATAAATAAGATTTATTAATAAGGAAGAATCTATGATTGAATTAATGAATTCAATGGATTTTGGTTCAAATTATTTGAATTATTAAATACCAAAATCGAGTCATATATAATATTTTAGGAAATAATTGTGGAATTATTTTGTCTAAAATAAATATATAAAAGAATGTTCAACCAAAGACAAATTAAACAAAGAAAAATTAGTTTTTCTTAATGATTTTATACACATAAAATCGGCACGTAAGATAAATAAGGAATAAAATTTGATTTTATTCTTGGCATTTATCTTGTATTTATTTTAATAGTATTTCCTAATTCAATTGGAAAACTGCTTTTGCGTATAAATACAAACGTCTTGGTTGTTCATTCAAAAGCTTCTAATTTCAATTTTCGAAATTGAAAACTCTTCTTCTTCCTATTCTCCTCGTAACCGATTTTACAATAGTCTAAAAGGGAAGAAAATATTCCTCTTCCCAAAACCATAGTTTTCTAGTTTAGTTTAATGATCAATTTGTTTTTATTTTGAATTATGTAATAACTATTGGTTCTCATTTCGTATGAATCAAGTTTGGGAATATTTTAAATAAGAGTTATTTAGGTAGATATTCCTTTACAATTATATTACAAAGTTCCAAAGTGTGATTGGATGGTTATTCAAAATACGTAGTATAAAACAAATAAATTCCAAATCCAAATTCTAAACTCCGGTATATCTAAATAAGTTATAAGGTTTAAAAATGTTTAAATACTTAAGTCTAAAATTACTTAAATAAGTTAGAGGAATTAATCTCTTAAAGATGGTTCTCAAGGAGTTTGAGATGATAACCATATTAATCCACGAACTTATGGGATAAGTAAAATCGAATATCTTTTGATTTATCAAAGATAACTAGACTTAAATATCACTAAAACTTGAACATTCAGATGTTAGAATTTAAGTGATAAGTAAACATTAAATTGATTTCTTATATTCCAAACATTCAGTGATTTTTAAAAGGATGTTTTAAAAGCGTGACAAACCGATATGGAATAAACAAAATAGAAATTGAAAGTAATAATTAGTGAATAATTGAATTCACAAATTATTAAAGAAAAGTTCAGGAAATCGGTGATCTTGAAAGTTTTAAACCTTACTTAAGATAGAAAAGAATTACAATGATTTTATTTCACAATAAAAACAAGTAGTTATTTAAAAGTTTAAATTGTTAAACTACTTGTAGAACTTTATTTGAGTGGGAGCGTCATAGTACGAACCAAAAGGACTTTTAGAAGTCCAAATAAAACTCATTGACTTCAAAATCAATGAATAAAGTTCAAAATAAGTGAAATAAAAATGACATGAATTTTCAATAGTTGAGTTGAAAAGGGTCACTTATACTCATACATTATTTTTGGAAATAATAAGAAGTATAGAATTGTAATCATTAAACGAATGAAAGTAATGGAGAATTACTTTGTAGTGGGAGCTTAAGAATTTCGAGAATCCTAGAACCAATGTGACTAAAATAAAATTTACAAATAGTATGTTAGTGCACATAGATAAAATGGGAGATTTTATGAGTTGCACGGGCTCAAATTCGAACATGAATTTACTTCCATGTAAAAATTCGACAAAAAAAACCTTTGCGAATTAAACACCAAATGAGTTAAGTATAAGTAAAATGAGTTTTTACTGACTAAACTCTAAATTTGCGTGATTACTAAGTTGTTAGTAAATGAAAAGGTGGTTGAGCATGATGGTTTCAAATCAATAGTTAATAGAGTTTATTTTATGACGATAAAATATGGAATCTATTACACTTAATGAAACTAACATCAGACAAAAGAAATACATACTAAACAGATGAAAACGTTCTCGATAAAATATTAAAATGACTACCATGGCTAAGTAGTTGATAGTCATCCAGTTTGGTCTGGAATTACAAGTCAAATCTCCAAAGGTCTAGGACAAGTGGGAGATTGTTAGGAATGGTGTCCTAGAACTTGTAATTATTTAATAATAATAATTTATTAAGAATAAATTAAATAAATAAACATAAGTTCTTTATATTATCTAGATTGATTCAATTAATGATATTAGGAATATATGGAAATATATTAATATCAAACATTCAAATAGTAAACCCTAAGTTACTCTTATGAAATCACGACTTAGTATGTGAGTCATACGAGAGGATTAAAGTCGAGATGAGTAACTTAAACGTGTCTACAGTAAACGGATAACGTTTGGGAACCTTATCCTGGTAACATCGTTGATAGCTTCGCATTTTGTTTATAGACAAATGATCGAATCCCCGATCATTCATGTGGGAGACATGAAATGGAAGTATCATATGGAATGTTGATTGTATAAGATAGGACCACGATGTTCGATCAAATTTCTCATTAGTACCAGGTTTACGAGAAATAATCGAATATCAAACTAAGTTTATCAACCGTGATAGATCTCAATCCTGAGTGAAATGCGGACTCCTATTTATGGAGTTATGTTCTTTGATTCACATGGTTGAGAAGCGTCTGTAAGAACGCTCAATACACTCCTGTTTTGGGAACATGACTAGATAAGTAGCTGGGAACTCATTTTCACGAGATGGAATTCATAACTTTCCTATAAATTAACGGTATCAGTGCGATACCTGAACATTTTAGGAACTTTAGGAAACTCCCTTGATGTACTGATTCGAGACATGAACAAGTGGCGCCACGACTTCTATTGATCACAGAAGTACCTTATCTCTAGTTCGACTAAAGATAAAGTTCATTGGAGAATCAGCGGGAACACAAGGATAAAGCGGTAATTGCAGGGGCAAAACGGTAAATTTATCCGCCTGTAATTATGAGGGTTCCACGTGAAGGATATATCACAGATATAAATAAAAGATAAATTAAATGGACATAACTCATCTATAGTGAGGGGAGTTCAGCTATGAATCTATAGTGGAATTATTCATAGTTAGATAATAAGTAATTAACTGATTATGTGTTAATCACTTAATTAACTAATTATTAAGCCCATGATCTATAGGTCCATCGGGTCCCTATGCTAGCCCAAATATCGTAGTCGCGAAATCAAGTAGAAGAAATGGAAATTTTTAAGTAAAGTGAATTACTTAAAATAGGCAATATTAATTGTTTAAATATTGAGTATATTTAAACGGTAATTAATATAAACATTATTAATTGTTTAAATAATGAGTTTATTTAAACATGAAATTAATAATGAAATATTATTAATTAGATATTATTAATTATTTAAATATTGAGTATATTTAAATGGTAATTAATAATTTGAAATTAATTAACAATTATTAATTGTTTAAATAATAAATTTTATTTGAACGGAATTAATAATTAATAATTAATTAATTAATAATAAAATGTTATCAATAAAATTATTAATTAAATAATGAGTTTATTTAATGGAAATTAATAATTAAAATATTTATTATTAATTATTTAAATAATGAAAATTATTTAAATGGAAATTAATAATTAAATATAATTTGGTAATATTTAGTCCGGAGAAAATATTAATATTATTAATTGTTTAAATAAAATATTTTATTTAAATGGTAATTAATAAATAAATTAATTAAGTTGAACTTATTAATTTAAGAGAGAGTTTCAAGCCCAATTGGATTAATGAACCCAATTGAAATTGGCCCAAAATAATTAATTAAATAAATTTGATTTATTAATTATTTATTATTAATTTTGGCCTTCATAGATAATTTGTAGGAGATAATTATTTGAATTATATCCTATAATAATTATATAGATTTATTTACCCAAGATAAATAAAATAAAGAAAAGAAAATAATCTCCTATTTATCTATGGCATTTTCGAAATTGCAAGATAATGGAAAGAGATAATCTTTTTTCTTTTTGTATTTATCTCTATAGATTAATCCTAATGGGATTAGGATTCCTATTTTTCTATAAATAGGAGGATTGGGTCATTCATAAATCACACAATTAAATTCCTTAGAAATTCGAATTCTCTCTTCCTTCTCCCTCCCCCCTAGCCGATTTTCCCTAGTCCATTGGGAAGAAAATATTTTTTCTTCTTCCCAATTTCTTCTTAAGTTCGATCCCACAATCGGATTTCGTTTGATCGATCGGGATATAGCGTAGAAGATCCTAGGTGTTCTTTGAGGATTTGATCTTGTAAAGAAACCTCCAACCGATTCTCCATTTATTACTCAATGTAAGTTTTGATTTTAATTTTCGAAATCTAAAGCATGAATCTACATGTTTTTCACAAATTGCATGATATTAATAGATCCATAATTAAATGTTAATTAGTTTACTAAATCAAATTCCGCTAGTTTAGTAAATCATCCCTTCATCAATAACATAGGCTCCAAATCTAAAACCGAAAAACCAAACCGAATGAATCAGAAACCGAACCGAACGATTTTATGAAAATTTAAGAACCGATCGGTTCACTATTTCTCTAAACCGATGACTTCGCTTCGGTTCCAATTTCTCTCAAAACTGGACCAAACCGAATTGAGGTCAACCCTACTTTCTATATCGTGCCAATGAGACCCTCTCCCTACAACGTCGTTAACTTTGTTCTAGTCATAATTAATAGTAAAGTTTAAAATTGAGCTTAATCAAAATATGATGAATTATATATTTTGTAACGACCCGACTTGAAATATCTAGAAAATAAATAAATAATAAGAAAGTTTCTTTAAAATATACATAAACCAGAGTAAAACAAAAAGTTGCGGAAACGTTTGATTAATAACCAATAAGAGTTCAAAACGAAGCCTTGAACTTTGGCGCCAATTTTAAAACAAAACATAAGCAATCGAAATAAACAAGAGGAAAATCCAAAAGATAGCTGACTTCAGTAGTCAAGAGATGAAGTATTCAAAAATAGTAAAAGAAACAGACATAAAACCTAAGGCCTCCAAGTGTAGTGTCGTCCTCGTCAACCACCTCAGTTTTCCTTATTACCAGTATTACCTGCAAAATAAAAGTTTGCAGGGCATTTGAATACCGTGAGTTTTTAACTCAGCAGGTTAACTTTCAACTCAAATAAGCTAATCAAATTCAAAGATTTATATGACTGTCATAAAGTAAGGATACTCGTCCTTGTCTCATTATCAATCTTTAGTAGGTACTTAGCCTACAACATCTCTTTGTTACTATTAAGATTGCATATATGTATCATAATGGGATATAGGGCCACTCATGATACGTGCCATGATATACATGCAGCTCTACAAATTTAATAGATAATTATTATGTTCAACTTGAAGGGATGATTTACTAAATTAGCGGAATTTATTTAGTAACACAAATTAACACTTAATTTAGGATCTATTAATATCATGCAAATTGTGATATAAACACGAAGAAAATGTAGATTCATGCTTTATTTTCGAAAATTAAAACCGGTTATACTTACATTGAGTAGTTAATGGAGAATCGGTTGGAGGTTTCTTTACAGCATCAATCCTCAGCAACACCGGATTTTATATGCTATATCCCGATTGATCAAACGAAATCCGATTGTGGGATCGAACTTAAGAAGAAATTGGGAAGAAGAAAAATATTTTCTTCCCAATAATGACTAGGGAATTTCGGCTATGGGGGGGAGAAGGGAAGAAAAGAGAGTTCCAACTTTCTATGGAATTAAATTGTTGTGATTTATGAATGACCAAACCCTCCTATTTATAGAAAAATAGGAATCCTAATCACATTAGGATTAATCTATAGAGATAAATACAAAAAGAAAAAAGATTATCTCTTTCTTTTATCTAGCAATTTCGAAAATGCCATGGATAAATAGGAGATTATTTTATTTTCTTTATTTTTATTTATCTTGGGTAAATAAATCTATGTAATTATTTTAGGATATAATTCAAACAATTATCTCCTCAAAATACATGTCATGGCCGAATTTATCATCATAAAATAATAAATAAATACAATTTATTTAATTAATTATTTTGGGCCAATTCCAATTGGGTTCATTAATCCAATTGGGCTTGAAATTCTCTCTTAAATTAATAAGTCCAACTTAATTAATTTATTTATTAATTACCATTTAAATAAAATATTTTATTTAAACAATTAATAATATTTTCTCCCGACTAAATATTATCCAATTTATATTTAATTATTAATTTCCATTTAAATAATTTTCATTATTTAAATAATTAATAATAAATATTATAATTATTAATTTCCATAAACTCATTATTTAATTAATTATTTTATTGACAATATTTTATTATTAATTTAATTAATTTTAATTATTAATTTCCGTTTAAATATAATTATTTAAACAATTAATAATTGTTAATTAATTTCAAATTATTAATTACCATTTAAATATACTCAATATTTAAATAATTAATAATATTTCATTATTAATTTCATGTTTAAATAAACTCATTATTTAAACAATTAATAATGTTTATATTAATTACCGTTTAAATATACTCAATATTTAAACAATTAATATTGCCTATTTTAAGTAATTCACTTTACTTAAAATTTCCATTTCTTCTACTTGATTTCGCGACTACGATATTTGAGCTAGCATAAGGACCCGATGGACCTATAGATCATGGGCTTAATAATTGGTCAATTAAGTGATTAACACATAATCAGTTAATTACTTATTATCTAACTATGAATAATTCCACTATAGATTCATAGCTGAACTTCCCTCACTATAGATGAGTTATGTCTATTTAGTTTATCATTATTTATATCCTGATATTATCCTTCAAGTGGAACCCTCATAATTACAAAGGATAAATTTACCGTTTTGCCCCTGTAATTACCGCTTTATCCTTGTGTTCCCGCTGATTCTCCAATGAACTTTATCTTTAGTCGAACTAGAGATAAGATACTTCGTGATCAATAGAAGTCGTGACGTCACTTGTTCATATCTCGAATCGAGACATCAAGGAGTTTCCTAAAGTTCCTAAAATGTTTAGGTATCGCACCGATACTGTTAATTTATAGGAAAGTTATGAATTTCATCTTGTGAAAATGAGTTCCCACTACTTATCTAGTCATGTTCCCAAAACAGAGTGTATTGAGCGTTCTTACAAATCGCTCTCAACCATGTGAATCAAAGAACATAACTCCACAAATAGGAGTCCGCATTTCACTCAGGATTGAGATCTATCACCTGGTTGATAAACTTAGTTTGATATTCGATTATTTCTTGTAAACGGTACTAATGAGAAATTTGATCGAACATCGTGGTCCTGTCTTATACAATCAACATTGCATATGATACTTCCATTTCATGTCTCCCACATGAATGATCGATTCGATCATTTGTCTATAAACAAAATGCGAAGCTATCAACAGTGTTACCAGGATAAGGTTCCCAAACGTTATCCGTTTACTGTAGACACGTTTAAGTTACTCATCTCGACTTTAATCCTCTTGTATGACTCACATACTAAGTCGTGATTTTATAAGAGTAACTTAGGCTTTACTATTTGAATGTTTGATATTTATATATTTCCATATATTCCTAATATCATTAATTGAATCAATCTAGATAATATAAAGAACTTATGTTTATTTATTTAATTTATTCTTAATAAATTATTATTATTAAATAATTACAAGTTCTAGGACACCATTCCTAACACAACTTACTATTAAATTTGCATATATGTACCATAGTGAGGTATAAGGCCACTCATGATACGTGTCATGATATGCATGCAGCTCTACAAAGTTAATAGATATTTATTATGTTCAACTTACTATTAAATTTGTATATATGTACCATAGTGGGGTATAAGGCCACTCATGATACGTGCCATGATATACATGCAGCTCTACAAATTTAATAGAAGTTTATGGTGTTAGTCTAAACTCAAACTGTTATTGAGCTTTAATTATAGCACTTAACAATCTATGAACATAAACTATATAAATATAATATTCGTAAATCAAACGAACACATAATAATATTTAAAATCAATCAATCATCTCCCAAGACATCCTTACAATCGTACAATAAACAAGAAAGCACAATGAATTGAATTTAAGCTTCTAAGTAGGAATTAACCTACCTTAATTGCAAATTAAACTAGGAAACGTCCTCAAAATAAATCCAAAATGCCTCTTAACGAGGCCCAAGACCTGTAACTATATTAATTTAAAGTCAATTTAATGAGAACCGGGCTAACGGGGCGAAAGCTGGCTTGAGTTGAGCTAAAAACAGTCCTGAACCGGTCTGGACCAGTTGAATCGGTCCAATGGAACCAAGCCCAACCGGTCCAACTGGACCGATTATTCTCCAAAGAAGCAGCTGCACAAAGAAAAACGCAGAAAATAAAACAGCCTCTTACCTTCAGCGACGGTGACAAGATCTGGGCACGGAATTACGAGGAAACAGGAGGGTGATGAACGAAAAAAATGCTAGAGATCAAATAGTGATAAGAACTCGGCCAACGACAACCTAAAACACAATGAATCCGAGGTGTTGGAACCCAGTTTTTGGCGAGAACAATTGCAAATTCCGGCAAGGCTCTAAACAGACGAAAACCAACAAAAATAACATTCATTTAGCTCGTAATTGGCTTGAAAACATTATTGAATCTAAAACAAAATGAATTTGAGAAGAATTACCAACTAAAACGAAAAGAATGGATGATGGGTTTCTCTTGTTTTCGATGAAGTTTGATCCCGACGTAATAGAAAGGTGAGTTGGGCTTGATATGAATGGAAAACGAAATAGGAAGTTAGGACACGAACGAATGCGATATTACCTTGCAAATTTGATGAAGAACGTGGAACTTTTGAAGCGATTCCGGAGTGATAGAGGCGGCGGCGACTGAGAGGAAAAGTAGAAAAAAATTGAATTGTATAATTCTAGGGTTTTCTGCCAATTAAAGAGAATCAGAAGGTCTGAAAAAAGACGAAAATACCCTTAAAAGAAAGATAACTAAAAGGACATAAACGGTATTCAGGTCATATCTTCTTACTCGGAACTCGGATTTGAGAATAGTCAATTGCGTTGAACTCGTAATGACGTGACGGTTAATAATGTCACAAAATAAAATTATTTAGATTGAATTTGAAGAAAAGACTAAAATACCCTTATCAAAGTTTCAGGTTGTTACATATTTCTTTTTAAAAACGTTAGAATATGAATATATTTTAATCTTATGTATATTAGTTTATTTGTGTACAAGAAATACGAGAAGAAAAAGAGACCTATTAAACAAGAAATGAGTTAAATATCAATTATTTTTTACAAAGTCTAAAAGAGACAAGAGTCTAACCGAGGAAAAATGAGTTTGATTAAAAGTATTTAAGATCTGTTTAGCATAACACTACAAAAAACTCTGGTACTAGCCACGCGCAAACGAGTCACTAATAATATACCTCCGCATCTCCAATAGTCTTTGGTGACGCGAGCCACGCGTCGACAAGCACGTCATCAATACCCCGTCATGAATGCTCGTTTTGAGAATTAGTGACGCGCTATTACAACGCATCACTGATGCAGTCAAGCTGAAGGGATGATTTACTATACTAGCGGAAATTTATTTAGTAAATTTATTAACATTTAATAACAGATCTATTAACATCATGCAATTTGTGATAATAACATGTAGATTCATGCTTAATTTCGAAAATTAAAATCGGAACTTACATTGAGTAAAATATGGAGAATTGGTTGGAGGTTTCTTTATAGCATCAAATCCTCAGCAACACCGGATCTTCTATGCTATATCACGATCAAAAGCAAAACTGACTTGTGGGAATCGAACTGGAAGAACAAAAGAAGAAGAAATTTCTTCTAAATTTTTCCCTAAGGAAAATCGGCAATTGGGCAAAAACTTGAGAGAGAATTTTCACTTTTCTAATTAAAGTGAGAAGTGTACAAAATATGAATCCCAATGGTCATATTTATAGGAAAATATGATATCTAATCTATATAGATATGTTTATCTCCTAATTATAAAATTAGAAACGATAAATAAAATAATATAAATAAATTTTATCTCTTGGAAATTCATGCCATGCACGCCAGCCAAGATTGACATATTTTATTTATATTATTTTTTTATTTTACTTTTCTTTTAATTAATGTATTTAAAATTAGAAAAATTCAAATAATATTTTCTAATTAAACACATTTAACCTAAAATTAATATATAAATTACCATTGAATCTTATTCAATTAATTAATTATTTTGGGCCAAAACTAATTTGTTTCTTAAACCAATTGTATTTAATTCTCTCTAATATTTATTATTAAATTAAATAAACTCATTATTTAATTAATAATATTAATTATTAATTTTCATTTAAATAAACTCATTATTTAAATAATTAATAATATTAACATTAATTCCTGTTTAAATAATTTATTTATTTAAACAATTAATTTTGCCTTAAATATTGATAATGTCATATTATTTTCCATTTAAATAAACTCTTTATTTAAACAATTAATATTGTATCAATATTAATAATATTAATATTAATTTTCATTGAAATAATCTCATTATTCAAATAATTAATATTGCCTAATTTTAAGTAAATTCAATTACTTAAATTATTTGTTCTTCCTAAGTTAAATTAATAACTTAGTTTTGCTACAACGATATTTGGGCTAGCATAGAGACCCGATGGACCTATAGATCATGGGCTTAATAATTAGTCAATTAAGTGATTAACTCGTAATCAGTTAATTACTTATTATTTAACTATGAATAATTCCACTATAGATTCATAGCTGAACTTCCCTCACTATAGATGAGTTATGTCTATTTAGTTTATCTTTATTTATATCTGTGATATATCCTTCACATGGAACCCTCATAATTACAGGCGGATAAATTTACCGTTTTGCCCCTGTAATTACAGTTTTATCCTTGTGTTCCCGCTGATTCTCCAATGAACATTATCTTTAGTCGAACTAGAGATAATATACTTCTGTGATCAATAGAAGTCGTGGTGCCACTTGTTCATGTCTCGAATCAGTACATATCAAGGGAGTTTCCTAAAGTTCCTAAAATGTTTAGGTATCGCACTGATACCATTAATTTATAGGAAAGTTATGAATTCCATCTCGTGAATATGCGTTCCTAACTACTTATCTAGTTATGTTCCCAAAACAGGAGTTTATTGAGCGTTCTTACAGATTGCTCTCAACCATGTGAATCAAAGAACATAACTTCACAAATAGGAGTCCACATTTCACTCAGGATTGAGATCTATCACGGTTGATAAACTTAGTTTGATATTCGATCATTTCTCGTAAACGGTACTAATGAGAAATTTGATCGAACATCGTAGTCCTATCTTATACAATCAACATTGCATATGATACTTCCATTTCATGTCTCCCACATGAATGATCATGATTAGATATAAACAAAATGCGAAGTTATCAACAGTATTATCAGGATAAGGTTCTCAAACGTTATCCATTTACTCTAGACACTTTTAAGTTACTCATCTCGACTTTAATCCTCTCGTATGACTCACATACTAAGTCGTGATTTCATAAGAGTAACTTAGGGTTTACTATTTGAATGTTTGATATTTATATATTTCCATATATTCCTAATATCACTAATTGAATCAATCTAGATAATATAAAGAACTTATGTTTATTTATTTAATTTATTCTAAATAAATTATTATTATTAAATAATTACAAGTTCTAGGACACCATTCCTAACACAAGCATCTACCACGCCTGGCCTGCGTGGCTGATGCTTACTAATTCGCCACGCACGCAAGATGTGGCTAATGGCCGGCATCTACCACGTTTGGCCTGCGTGGTGAATGGCTTATAGTTATTTGCCATGTAAGGAAAGTGAGGCTAATGCTCATCATTAGCCACGCAATTGCGTGGCTATCTGGGTTATATTTGTTTTATAAGGATGCTCATTAGTGACGCCATTGCGTGGCTAATAGGCTCCAAATTTTTTTTTAAAAAAAAACTATTTGTTTAGAGACTCCCCAAATGCATACATGTAACAAACATATACATAATATTTATATCTCTAAACACCAGACAAGCTAAATCATGATATATATTTCATAAAATAAGAGTTTACAACATAAAAACACGGTTTTACTCCAGTCAAATAAGAGTTTGTAACATAAATAACACAGTGGTTATAAACTACAAACTAGAAAGTCTCTAATTACGTATCACCGCCTCCACTACTCTGGCCCTCAACCTCACCCCCCGTTGAGATTTAAAATATTTCATGAGCACGTTCATGTCCTCTTGAAGCTTCTTAAACTCCTCTTCTCGTTGCAATTCACGCATCCTATATTCCTCTTCTCGTTGCAATTCACCCTCCTTAAGTGCCTCAATTGACAAGAGTGCATCGTTGAGCTTCTCCAATATCCCGGTCTATCAACCCAACGTCTTCTGCATGGCATCAATAGGTCATCAAATTCCTTTGTAAACTGCTTTATTGATTTCACTTCAACTATGAGGAAACTAACAAAACAAATAAAGATTACAAAATTATAGAATATCAGGCATATACCTAAACACCCAGTTTTGCTGCTGGAAAGAAATAGAGAAATTAATGTGATAAACATGTGTACAATTTTCAGTAATCTGATAAGAAAAAAATACTTTGTATAAAAACACTTGATAAAAAAAATCAACTAACAATAGAACAATTCAAATACATAACCAAACCAACTACGAAAAAAGGTTCTCACTTGCATATTATCATAAAGAACCCGTCTGACACTAAAATAGAAGAGTAAAAGACAGGTGAAAATGCTCAATAGAAGAAAATGAATAAGATTTGTTCTATCCCCTTCATTTCTTTATAGCACAGCATAGATTCATGAATCCTCAAATAAATTACCATATGAAATCTTAGTAGGGAGAAAAAATTAAAAAGATAAATGGTAAACTATATAAAAAAAAATACACACCTTCAAGTCTTCAAAAATAACTCCTTTGATTGAACTCATGAAATCCATGATAGGAATCCCTCCACATGGCTAGACCCTAAGGACTCTTGATTGTGTGTTGGAAAAAATGATGAAGAGGGAAAGAGGTGCTACACAGATTACACGATACAAAAAAGTAAAAATGGGGAAAGACAAACTGCATTATACCATCAAGATTTTTTTTTTAAAAAGGCACTTACATTCCATGGCTGCTGCAGTTTGGGTTCTCCCTCAACTAAGGCTCAATTTCACTTTTAATGTTTTGTTGTATTCAATTAAAGCTTCGTCTTGGTAAATATGAATCATATTTTCAAAGTCAGGATATCATCTCATCTACAACAATATTGTACAAATACAAAAATAGAATGAGAAAAAGAAAGCAAGCATGCACCACTGACCATAAAGCATAACATTTAAAATATACACCATTCTCATTCCCATATAATCATATTGCATTCACCTCGAATAGCACCTGTTTTTTTTTTCCGGCAGTAAATAAACCAAGACCCTGTCTTTGCATTATTATAATCCTTTTTAACGAGAAACAGTTGTCATGATAATTGCAAGTTGAGTTAAAACATTGTCAAATTACAATGCTATGACTTAATAGTCACATAATGCAATGCCATTTGCTTAAAATATCTCATTTGACGTGTGTGAGTATATATGTATTATAAATCTCCTATTCCATTTCCAACCAGCAACAACACAACATTCACATACGAGATAAAAAGAAAATATTTTTTAGACTTGAACCAATTAGATTCTTTTACAATCCCCATTCCTCTTTTCCCATTTCCCCCTTCCCCCTTCCCTTCATCATAAATTTATTGTTGAGCCCTTGAAAACGAAACCAACTACAGAGGAAATCGTGAATTAAAAACATGAAACATCTTTAACAAAAAAAATAGTCTATATATATATGTAATAATTAGAAAGGATATTTAACTAAAGTAAATTGAAAACTTTGAAACTCATATATTAACATAATTTTTATGGATTCAACTATATACATTTTTTAATCAATAGATGATCAATTCTATTTGAAATAGGATTCCAAAATCCTTTAAAAGAAGATCAATTATATTTGAAATAGGAAGATACTAAAATTGGACTGTACCACATAATTTCAAACAACCTGAAAAAAAATACCTTGACAGTGATAGACTAACTAGATGTTCCACAAAAACTTCTCGTCATCTTCAACAATTATAGAAATTAGAGCAATATTTAGAAGGATGGAGAGCATCAAAGAAAAAAAAACTTCATCAATCAGAAAGAAACTTGTTCGAATACCCCCTAGATTACGCGTGAAATAGAAGCACCGATAGAAATTAGGGCTTTGGAACTTTTTTGTGACAGGGTAGGGAAAAAAATGAATTAAATCTTTGAGTAGAAGAATCAAGCCATTTAATCGAAGATTGGTAAACGAGATAAAAGAAGCAAAATGACGAACGAAGAGAGTTTCGCTGAATGAATGAAATGCAAATTAAAAAATAAAAGATAAGATAGCAGCATTGTGAATAAACCATGAAACGTACCTTAATGGAGTCAAATATCAAAACCCCGGTTTTGAACGGAGAAAAACGGCCTCAAATTGCTAAAACTTGAAGAAAATGGAGATGAGGGCGAGTTACGGCGCTGCAAGGGCTGGGAAAGAAATTTAGAATTGGAGAAGAAAGGTCTTCGGGTAGCTGGGAAAGAAAAATAAGAGGGAAGCTATTCGCCACGCATGAGCTGCGTCACCAATGACGCTAAAACGCACGTTTTGGATTAAATGGCAGTCGTTCGCCACGTTTGCGCCACGTCTCCATTGAAATCCAAAACAAGTGAATCCATTCGCCATGCACGAGCCACGTCACTAATAAGTCTAAAACGCACATTTCGAACTAAAGAGAAAATCATTCATATTATTGATTCATTAATGACGCGACGTCAATAATGGGTTAGCCCATTGGTGACGCACGATGCTGGCGTGGCCAATGATTGGCCAATTGCTCACGCTAGTCTCTTCTCGTGTCACCAATAGCAGTCTGTTTTCTTACACAATTCACATCAGTGACGTTACGTCACTAATAGTGGCCATTAGCCACGTATTTGCAGTGCGTGGCTAATACCTGCGTCACCAGTAATACAGTTTCTTGTAGTGTAATTTTAAAAACAATTGAAGTAAATTGTATTTAAAAAAAATTAATGTATCAATAATAAGATTAGTGTTTTATAAATTCAAATTTATTAATTAACTTAGTATTTGGTAGATTGAAAATTTTAAAATATTGTGAAAGTATATAAATAGCTGGATAGTGTTTAATACATTGATTTAAAATATATTATTTTTTATTTTTTATAACAACCCAACTACAATTTTATAAGTTTGATCAAAATTGATAATAAAAAAGGGCAAACTGCAAATAAGACCCTCATGGAAATGCATGAACACCCCCTGTTGTTTAAAAATGGCAAATCACACCCCTGTACTTTCTATATCGTGTCAATGAGACCCTCTTCCTACAACGTCGTTAACTTTGTTCTAGTTATAACTTATTCGTTTGAACTTCGATTTGGATGATTCATTATGTTTTGAAATCCTAATTTCAAGCTCTACGTTATGGTCACTTCTAAATCATCGGTAAATAAAAGGGTTAATAGGTTCAATCATACATAATATTTTGAAAATAATAAACTCTTTTATTTATTGACGATTTGAAAGTTTTGAAATGAGTGTAACGTGGAGAAAAAAATGAAGATTCAAAAACACCTTAAATCATCAAAATCGAAATTCAAATGAAGAAATTAGGATTAAAACAAAGTTGGAGGGAGAGAATATTCATGTATTTTGACAAAAACTATAAAGGTGTACATTTTCCCCCCAAAAAAAAAATTATGAGAGAACAAACATTATGGAGTGATTACACTAATCGAGACCTTGAAAATTTAATCAACTTTTCTGCATGGTTTCAACCATCGAGACCTAGGAAATTCACTAAATCTTAATTATCCAACCTGTGAATTTCCTCTCGATCCAAACAATTTAAAGAATATTATTATATTAAATTAAAAAACCTGACACTTAAATATTTCCCTCCTCAGAATTCTCTATATAAATAAACCAGATTAGTCAAGATTCAAATCAACCTGAAGAAATTAATTTCCATAAAATTAAAATTATTTGATTATATTTAAGAAAATGGTTAGTGCAGGAGCTATTTTTAGTGGGATAATTGGAATTGCTTCACTTGCTTTTTCAATTGCTTCTTTATTTACCGGAAAAGGGAAGATGATGAAGGCTCCTGGTAAAGATGGCTTCATTTTAAGGGAAATCTTTGAGAAAGATCCTGCTGCGTATTTTAGAAACCTCCGTGGAGGTTAAGAAGGAGAAGAAGACTATCAATATTATATTAATAAAGAGGGTTTGATCTTTGACGAGGGAAAAAAAAACTACTTGTTATATGTATTGTCTTTTGATCTATTTTATATTATGAAAGTCTCTTTTATCTATTTTGTTTTTATGTTTTCATTATTATTAGTTATTTATAATAGTCGAGTTAGGTTTAAATTGACCAAAAAAATTATAAAATAATCGTTTTTTATCTGGTTTTTTTTAAACATTTGAATTTTTTTTATCAGTTTGGTCTTAAATTGAAATTAACACTTATCCTCATTATCATGGCCACAATATTACTTTCTTATTTATGAAGATAAGGATGGTAGTTTTTTTTTTTTAGGATTTAAAAAATTGTGAGGAAAAGTTTGTTAAATGAATGCCTTTTTTTTTTTTTTTAAGGAAATCTCATTTTATAGCAGATTTTGATACAATATTCATAAAATACAGCAACTCTAAAAACTATTTACAAGTATAATAATTTTTACTATATTAAATTAGTGATTAATATTAATTAATATGTGTATGAGTGATAAACTATTAAGTATATGTAATTCAATGCTTATCACTGATTCACTCATCTTAATTTGTTATATTTACAAATATTTTTTATAGTTGTTATTTTTATAAATTTCAACTAACTTTTTTTATAAAATTTGATAAAATGATAAAATAATCTACATTTTGATTTTGTTTTAATATTTAATTTTATGCTCTTTCATTTTAATACCGAAAATTAAAATTATATATATTCTATACTAATTAGTTATTTTATTTTTTTAGATATTACATTAAAATGGGGTAGGGAGACTGGACTCTAGAAAATAAGGTAATATTACATTATACTAATGAGTTAATCATTCAACGTTTAATTTAGTGATATTTTTTATTCTTCTCTTTCGTATTACAAATTAAACTATGAATCGTTACCCAAATTAAAATTCCACCATGAAAAAGGGCTTCTTTTTTCATCTCAATCGTCTAAGAAAAATTCAAAAGTGAAAGAGAATAAAGAACATTTCTTTTACAAAATTTTCCATCAAACAGTGGTGTGATTGGGAAGTTTCCCTTCGGATTAAGTAAAGAAAGATACGTCATTTCCAACACCCTCCTCAGAATTCTCTATATAAATACAGCAGATTAGTCAAGATTCAAATCAACCCGAAGAAATTAATTTCCAGAAAAGTATAATTATTTGATTAGATCTGAGAAAATGGTTAGTGCAGGAGCTATTTTTAGTGGGATAATTTCAATTGCTTCACTTGCTTTTTCAATTGCTTCGTTATTTACTGGAAAAGGGAAGATGATGAAGGCTCCTGGTAAAGATGGCTTCATTTTAAGGGAAATCTTTGAGAAAGATCCTGCTGCGTATTTTAGAAACCTCCGTGGAGGTTAAGAAGGAGAAGAAGACTATCAATATTATATTAATAAAGAAGGTTTGATCTTTGACGAGGGAAAACCAAAAAAAAACTACTTGTTATATGTATTGTCATCTATTTTATATTATGAAAGTCTCTTTTATCTATTTTGTTTTTATGTTTTCATTATTATTAGTTATTTATAATAGTCGAGTTATGTTTAAATTGACTAAAAAAATTATAAAATAATCGTTTTTTATCTGGTTTTTTTTAAACATTTGAATTTTTTTTATCAGTTTGATCTTAAATTGAAATTAACACTTATCCTCATTATCATGGCCACGATATTACTTTCTTATTTATGAAGATAAGGATGGTAGTTTTTTTTTTAGGATTTAAAAAATTGTGAGGAAAAGTTTGTTAAAAGAATGCCTTTTTATTTTTTTGGAAAATCTCTTTTTATAGCCGATTTTGATACAATATTTATAAAATAAGGCAACTTTAAAAACTATTTGCAAATATAATAATAATTTTTACTATGTTAAATTAGTGATTAATATTGATTAATATGTGTATCAGTGATAAACTATTAAGTATATGTAATTCAATGCTTATCATTGATTCACTCATCTAAATTTGTTATACTTACAAATATTTTTTAGAGTAGCTATTTTTATAAATTTTATTAAAAAAAGCTGGATTTACAACTACTTTTTTTTTTAAATGGACTCTAAAGAGAATAAATAGCTAACCAATTTAGTTATACTAATGAGTTAAACATTCAACATTTAATTTAGCTTATTACGATATTTTTTTATTCTTCTCTATCTTATTACAAATTAACTATGAATCGTTACCCAAATTAAAATTCCACCATGAAAAAGGGCAAGAATCTTTTTTCATCTCAGTCTTCTAAGAGAAATTCAAAAGCGAAAGAGAATAAAGAACATTTCTTTTACAAAATTTTCCATCAAACACTGTTGTGATTGGGAAGTTTCCCTTCGGATTAAGTAAAGAAAAATACTCATTAAGAAGAAATTAAATTATTAGAAGATGGTTTGGATTAAGCGACGTAACACAAGCCAAACCTCTGGTTTAATGTAATAAAAGACAAAACTTACATGCATCCTCTTAAGGAGGGATACCTTGATTCTATTAATTAAAATTCTGCATTTTTTGTGTGTGTTTTTTCTCCCTGTTATGAAGTGTTAAAATAATTTTTTTCTTCTCAGGGAATGAAAACAAGTTTTATTCATATAAAATTCGTTTTAAACGAAGGAAACTCTTAAAGATTTGATTAATAAGATAAATTGTAAAAATAAGATTATAATAAAATTAGAAAAAGATTAATAGGTCTTGAAAAAATAATTAACAAATTAATTAAATATTAAATTTAAATTAAACACTCAACTTAGATTAATTATTAATATATCTCACGTAAGTAAGTGACGAATGAAAAACAGGTCCTCCAACTTGACATTATTATTATTTTTTTAACATCATTCTACCAATAATAATAAGGGTAAAATGCAAATAGAGGCACGTAGTGCTTTTGAAGTACATAATATCTAAATTTATCAATTTTTAAAATGTAATTCGTAGTGGGCAAATGACTAGTGGTTCTATATGTTTGCAATAAAACCTTTAGGGGATAAGTTTCTTACGATTTGGTTAACTCAGTTTCTACAAGTTTGGATAATTATATTTAACATTTTGTAATCTTAGCCCATTAAATTATTACATTATAACCTCTTGAAAACATCAATCCCATAAAGAGATAACGATGTCAATCATACCTAGTGTTTCGATGTTAGGAAAATCTTTTATTTATTAATGATTTCAAAGTTTCAAGTGACATTTATGTACAGGCCTAAATGAGGATTCTAAAACATCTTGATGCTAATCCGAAATCAATGAACGCAACGGACAAGTCTATTACAATAAAATATGACATAATTTCAGGCCATTGAAAATGATTGAAAAATTGCCACAAGTGGCGATTTGCCATTTCAAGTGTTTGCTTTAACATGCGAGTGCTCGATTCTTGACTTAACAATAATGCCACTATTTATTGCCACGTTAGGAAAGCTTGTGAAGTGATATAATATCTAAATTTATCAATTTTTAAATTGTAACTAGTAGTGGGCAAATGACTAGTGATTACTATATGTTTGCAATAAAAACTTTAGGGGATATGTGAGTTACAGATTTGTTTAATCAGTTTCAACAATATATTGTATAATTATATTATAACATTTTATAATTTTAAGCCCATTAAATTATTATATTATAATTTTTTTAAAACATAAATTTTATAGCATATAAACTTTACCCCAAACACATAGTTATATTAAATTTTTTACTCTACAATTTAATAATACACAAATTCAGACATATCAAATCCACAATACAATCGTCACTTACAAAAATTTGACTTATTAAGATAGGTTAAAAATCACACCTTTATAATTTATATAATTTGTAAATCAATAAAACACACCCGACAAGTCTATTACAATAAAATCTAGACATAATTTCAGTTCCATTGAAAATAATCTAAAAATTACCATATAGTTGGTGTATACAAATTTCAATTATTATTCTTTAATCATGTCGAGATGCTCGATTCTCTTGACTTAACAAGTCAATGGCCAGTCATTTATTGCCACGTTATTCAATCTCTTTTGTTTTTTGCACCCCATAAAAATCTATTTAAATCACAGCTCCCTTTTCATTTCTTAAACACTACAAAAAGATGAGCGGCAAAGGTGATCCAGAAAATGGAGGAGGACCGTCGAAGGCGGCGAAGATCTTCGGTGCCGCGATGGGAATTGCTGCTTTCGTGGGTTGTGTTGCGAGAGTTATGTCGTCTTCAGCCGAAGAAACAACCGTCGTTGATCGTAAAACCATGAAAGCTCCAGGACGAGATGGAAGGATTTATCGAGATGAATTCGAGGAGAACCCCAAAAAGTATTATAGTGAACAACGCAAAAAAACTTAGCAAACAAAACCAAGAAAATAAATAAACATATATCATGAATTCTTCAGAAGCTGTTTCAGAAGAAATTGTTTAAAGTGTTGTTGTTGTTTTTTCTCTCTATATTTTTACAGTTTTTGGGCGTAAATTTAATAGTTTGTTATGCTTTGCTTATGTTATGTTTTATGTATTTGACTATTAGTATTTTGGTTTAAGTACTAATTTCGTCCCCATAGTTTTTTCCCTCTATATTTTTACACTTTGGGCATAAATCTATTAGTTTCTTAAAACATTCACAAATCAGATTCTTTCTCACAAATGCTATCAGCCTCAGTTTCTCTCTCACCATCTCTCTCTTCACAAGTACATCACCGCCCCAGATCGCCGGATTCCGCCGCTCATGATCTCTGTTTTCTTCTTCATTCTTTCTTCATCTCTTCTTTCTGCTTTCATTATCTCGGATTTATAATTTTAGGACTTGGATTTGAGTTCTTAAACCTCAGATATGAGGCAATAGAACTCAGATTTGAGATTCTAAAACTCAGATCAGAGTTTTTCAATCTAAAATCTGAGTTCTAATGCCTCATATCTGAGTTAAGAATGAACAATAAAATATTTGGATTTGTGATTTTCGTTTAAGAAAAATCTAAATGATTTATATAAGGAAAACCGAAAAACATAACCGATTTAACTGAAAAATTTATGAACCGAGTGGTTTTAAGAAAAAAATCATAAATGAAAGGTTTGACCATTGAGTAAACTGAAGGTCTCTTTTCGGTTCTCTATTTTGTCCAAAACCGGACCGAGCTCATCCCTAAATTTGAAGTAAGTTTGTACATTAAGTTCGGTTGGGTTTAGTTTGTAGAAAATTTTGGAAATAATACTTTTGTCTCACGAGAAAGAACTACTCTTCACTATCCGTCTTATCGTTATTCATTTATTTTATTATAATTAATAAATAAACATAAAAAACCATAACCATTATCAAATCAACACTCCGTATTTCTAATTTAAAATCCAAAATCGACCAAACGGATTGAAATCAATATGGAATTCTTCAAACAAATTGCTCCAAAAAAACTAAACTCTTCACACCCTTGCCTTAAACTAAACTCCTCGACAAGCCCAGCCAGCGCCAATAAACATAGGATTCCCCAAAGAATCACAGCCTCTCATGACTCCAAAGTTGGGAAAAAAAAAAAATTAAATAAATTAAACTCCATGAACAGCCATGGCCCACGTATTATTATTACTCCCTCTCTTTTTCTTCCTTTCTTTTTTTTTTTTTAAAGAAAAATCACTTGCAATAATAATTCCTCAGCCTCTTTCACTTTTTCTCTTTTCTTTCTATATTTACAAACCCAAACGCAAAGGGAAAGGCCTCTACCAATTAAGGCCTGTTTAAGATACCTTTTAAAAGCTATCCCGAACGGGCGGCACTAAGCTAATAACCAGAAATCCTTTTGACGCTTTGTAGTAATCAAATAGCCACCAAGTTTCTTGCTTTTTCTCCTCACTGCAATCGCCATGCATTCGGCATTTTGTATGCAATATTCCACCACACCGCCAACGTTGCCGCCACCGTTGGCGATTCTATGACTTGCCCATATCATCAGAAGCCGCCATGTGGTTGATCGTTTTTTCTGCCCAAGAACCAACACCGATGCTCCTTGTTTTCTTGCTTCTTCCACTATTGCCGGTCCTTTCTCTTTTCCTTCCACTACCGCCACCTCTATTTCTACCTATTTTAACAAATATTTTATTTTAGAGTAGTTTCTCAATTGTATATTAAAAATGTTGTGGTTTTTGAGTATAATCAAAATCTCTTATCGGTTAGAATCAGAGACATGAAACTTATAACATCCTCTATTAATATGAATTTTTATTAATCATTAATATGAAATTTAAGATTAAAGTGAATAATATCACATCAATGAAGTTGAAAGATTGATTAATTTAAAAAAATAATTAATCACAACTAATTGAAGAGAATCTCTTTGAAAAATTTATTGATCTACATAGTTGTATCCCTCTTTTATATTAAAGTTATACATCTAATAATAATAATATTGGAGCTACACTATTCCAGTCACCTCTAAATACAAATAAAAGTAAAATCATGTAGATTTAGACTTAAATAGTAATTTTTAAATAAATAGCCCTTTTTTGTTATTAAATAATAAAATGTCATTCAATTAAATCAAAAGACTGATTGGCATTAGTAAAAAGAAACTCAAAAATAAAATCAGTAATTGTTTGTGGGCAAAAATTTAACTCTAAAATTTAAACTACGAAGTAAAAATACCTGAGGTTTCTTCAATTGACACATATTTCTCAAAGAATGAACCATTTCAAAAGCTCTAGGAGCAGTCTCCTTGCTGGGTCCTTGGCCTGTTGCTTTCATACATAAAAACTAAAAACCAAAAACAAGAAACAAGAAACAAGAAATAAAAAACAATGAAAAATACCAACCTTTTCTTGAAGGTTTAATAACATGAAGAAGAACAAGTTTATCTTGATTCTGAAGACAATGAGAAAGAGCCCATTGAAGAGCTCCTTCTGCTTCAAAACTTGAATCAACAACAATCACAATCTTTCTTCCATTTCCCAACTCTTGTTTTGCTTCAATTTTTTCATTTTCATCACTTTTCTTCTTCTTCTTCTCTCTCTGAAGCATATTCATCAATATGATCATTCTTTTTTTTAGCTGAATTTGAATCTAATTTTGATTGTATAGGAACTCTTACATGAGGCTTAATTCTACTTAGGCAGAAATTTGGTAATTTATTGCCTGTTTTCCCCATTTTTTTTTAAAAAAACAAGAAATTATTGTAAGAATTTTAAAGAAGAAGAAGAAGAAGAAGAAGAATTTATGTGTCGGTAAAGAAACATAGGGACATATAGTTCTGAGTTTCTTTTGTTTACTTTTTTTTGTAATGATTTTTTATCAGTTTTTTGTTTTTGGTTTCTTTTTTATTATAAGAATTGAAACGAACGTGCTTGTCATGAAATAGTAGGCCCAATATCATCTTTTGGCCATGGCCAGCTGTTTCCTTTCTCTCTTCCAGTCTCTATCCAAACAATGGTTTTGAGTGTTGGAAAAATATTCTAAGTCGTCAAGAAAAATACGTCGGAAAGATGTAGGGATCTAACGATGTTCATGAGAATATGAACTATTTCTTTTACTACCAATTGATTTTGAGATGAAACGTTAAAATAGTGTCAAATCAAAATACAACAAGTCTAAATCAATATACAAAAGTCTAAAAATGAAACTTTGCTAAAATGAAAAAAAAAATGTTTGGTCTGATAATGATGAGTCAAAAGAAGTTATCATCTTGAGGGTATATTAGAATCAAACATCATAGATGAAAGAATCTAACAATATTTATAAGAATACGATTAGTTCTCTCATTATAGTTCTCTCATTACTATGATGTGGTTTTTATTGATTTAATTTTGGTTTTTCGTTTAGTGGAAGCAGCCTGGCACTGTTTTTATATTTTTATTTAAAAAAAAAATCAGCTGGGGATTGAATAAATTTATAAATAATTTAGAAACTTTGTTGAATACTTCCCTTCCCTACATCCTTTTTGTTAATTGCTGTAGTTTAGCGTAATTGAAAAGCTAATTGGGTGTCATCATTGTTAGAGTAATTAATTTGATTAGATTAACTAAATTAAATTACCAAAGCAAAAAAGGGCATTGATTGTCATTTTGAATAGAAAATTGGGACAAGTTAATATTCCTTTTTAAAGAATTTAGTAAACAAATGTTTGTTTGGGGGTTATTTAAAAATATCCTAAGGATTGACATCCATATTTCTTAGATGAGGGATTTGTTAAGGGTTGATTCCCATGAGGATGGTATTTTATTTTCTTTTACCATTTCAACCCTATTTAATTGGAAAAGTGAAATATATATAAAAACTCACATTTTCAACTCCTCCCATTTTCACCTCTCTTCTCTCTTTTTTTTGCCTCGTGCTTCATCTTATGGGGGGGGGGATTAATAATTTTAAAGGCTTAAATTATAGTTTAATCAATATATTTTCAAAATGTTTTCATAATTCTTAGACTATCATCATGAATATATTTAATTATTTTTTAAAATAATGTATACATTATAAATAAAGGGTATTTTAGAGAAAGAACATAAATATATCATATTTCGTCCATCACAGTTAGGAATTTACAAATGGGCACCCGGAAGTTTCGTAAAGGACACTAGTGTATTTAAGATTGGCGGTAATCAAATACTCTAGCATTAGATTTCCAGGTATTTGATTACTGAAGATATCTTAGATTATAGCGAACCAAACGGGGGCTTAAAGAATTTAGTAAACAAATTTGTTGCTAGCATTTAAGGGGGTGTTTGGTGTATGAGAATGGAAATGTAATGTTGGGAATGTGAAATTTATATTTGGTATGCAGGAATGAGAATAGAAAAAGTGGTTTACTTTTTTATTTAATTAACTTTAAAAAATCACTTCATAATAAATTTAAAAATAAAAAAAAACTATATTTAATATTTAATATTTATTTATGATGGTTTAGATGCCACTGCAAATAGTAACTATGAGATTTAGAAGCCTGGGAGTGAGATGTCAAACCCCATCCAAACACCCCCTAAGGGACACTCCAAATTAATATAACTTGTGTGGTATCAAAAACTTAAAATTCTATAATGTTAAATTAGATATAATTTGCAATGTAAGTTGTAAGCCTCATCACATGAATAAATCTTGCGATATGACCCAAGCTCGGTACCCACGGGCTTTGTCGGCGATATTTTTGGGCTAGATATGGATCATGTATTTAAACCCAAACTCGGCCCACGAGCTTTATCCATAGGGCTCTCATCAAGTACTACCCGAAACCAGTTCGAAGCCAGTTAAAAAATTATTTAAATTATATATATATATATATATATATTCAAGTAATTTTGTTTATATTTGAGAAAAATGCACATGATTAATGCATATAAGTAGGTACCAATCTAGTTGAGATGTATTTATATTGCAATGATGTAAATTTATTTCTCAAAAAAATAATTGTAAATTTTATTTCTTGATGAAATCATTACTTTACTTCATTATTATTTTTTATCCAATTTAGTTTGTATCTTTTTAAGTTAATTTTTTTTAAAATTTAATATAATCAAACTAAACTAAGAGAATGATAAATAAAATTAATTTAAAAGTTTAATAAACAATATATAAAAACAAAGTAAAAATAAAAAAATATATAGGATAGCAAAATATTAATAAATTAACTTTAATCTTCATCATTTAGAGTTAAGTTTTAAGTTTAATAAACATATAAGAACAAAATATAAATAAAAAAAATGAATAGGATAGTAACCAAAGAAATTAACTTTTTGTTCATCATTTTTGAGTTAAGTTTAAGTTTAAAAAGTTAAAAATAAGTTTTGAAAAATGCAATGGAAAATTTAATTAAACAAATGAAAGTTTGAACGGACTTGGGCCACGCCCGTAAAAATGGGCCTGGCCTGTATTTTATATCAATGGGTCCAAGCTCGTGATAGACTGGACTTGAGCTTACCATTTTAAGTCAGAGACGGACCAGGACCGACCACTCATTACCAGGCCTGATCCGTGCCCATTCATTTAAGGGATGGGTCAGGCCAGCCAATTGATGAGGCTTAATAAGTTGTGCCTATGCCCCCATTTGAACATATATAAAAAAAGAAAGAAAAAGGAAGATGGAGATTTCACTTTGTCAAAAGGGTTTTTAACCAATTTGTATTTTGACCGTCTAAAGTAAACCCCATTTCATTTGATTTTATAATGATTTTGGAAATGCTCTATGTAAAGTATAGAAATAAAGACTTAAAGAGAATATTAAAGAAAATTTATTTAATATGATGGTCACATTATAACCTTTTTCACACATACTAAACTTATACATTTAATGAATAAGCGAATAATATTATGATAGATATATAAAAATAAAAATTTATGATGAATTAGTTAACTACGTCTATGATATTTGAATTATTTGCGTTGTCGGTTTTATTTGTTATTAGACTTATTTTAATTAATGATTGTACGGATTTAGAGATTTTCTACGACCACAAAAATTAGAGGGACAAAAGGTAAAAAGGAATATTCATCAAATTTTAAGAGACAAGAAAATTGAAAGACAGATTACTTTGTAATATGCAGTGTCATGAATGTGGAAATTAATTTTATGGGAGAAAAGGAATGATTAAAGTTTCGCATTATTCTGCAAAAGAAAAATCGGATAATCATGAAAATGCTTCATAATTTCCCATGTGCATTCTGATGTGATTGAACTGATCCAAAGTGCTCTGGGTTGGGCCAAACCCTGTAATTGGACCATGGCCCAAAAAACTAGAAATCTGTTTTAGAGGTGTAACTGGTTGAATTTCGATCTTTTTTTAAAATTATACCCGTAGGCCGTAGATAGCCTTCTTTTTGTTAAAATAAGATTTTTTGATTAACCCATAAATAATAATATTTTTTAAACTTATTTAGTTTGTAAAATACCCAAACAACCTTTACTAACTTAAGAAAAAAATGAAGATTTGAAATTTAATCATATCAACATGTGAAAATAGGGAGAAAAGGAATGATTAAAGTTTGGCAATATTCTGCAAAAGACTCCAAAATCGGATTAATTTTTTTTTTTTTTTTTTTTTTTTTTTTTTTTTTTTTTTTGTTGTGTTTTTTTTTTCCTTTTCTTTTTTTTTTTCTTTTCAAAAAGAAGAAGAAACTGAAAATGTCTCTCCTTCAATAATTATTTTCCCATGTGCAACTTCTGATGCTGATTGAACTGATTCCAAAAGTGCTCTGGGTTGAGGAAATCCTTAAAATCCATTAAAATTGGATTTCTTATTTTGGTTTGAGGATTTCCATGCGATTTGGAAAAAAAAAAAAAAAAAAAAAAAAAAAAAAAAAAGAAAAGAAGAAGAAGAAGAAGAAGAAGACCATGAAGAACCCAAAAAACTAGAAATCTGTTTTAGAAAAAAAGTGTGAACTCGGTTCACGAATTTCCTCCTCGAATTTTTTTTTTTTCCTCCGAATCATTACCTAACCGTACCCCCCGGATAGGTGCCTTCTTTTTTTGAATTTTAAATAAGATTTTCTGATTAAAAAAATTAAAAAAAAAGGTGGGATCTCAGAATGTAAAAAAAAAAAAGTTGAAAAAAAAAAAGGGGGGGGGGGGGGGTTTTTTTTTTTTTTTTTTTCTTTTTTGTAAAAAAAAAAAAAAAAAAAAAAAAAAAAAAATTTATTTTTTTTTTTTTTTTTTTCGATTCCGGAGGTTAACTTCATATTAGTTACGTTTTTAATTTTTTTAAATCGGAGATCCCACAAACTTTTTTTAATTTTTTCTTTAATCCGTGATAACCTTTGATAAAAAAAAAAAAATCAAAATTGCAAAATTTGAGGTTTTCAACTACCTCCCGGAATCCGGAGGAAGTACTCCGGAATCGACCTGAGGAAGGTACCTCCGGATCGGAGTTCCCATTTTTTTTTAATTTTTTTCTTCTCTTCTCATGGGTTCTTCTCTTCTCATGAGTCTCTTCTTCTTCTCTTCTTCATGTGTTGTTCGAGGTCCGGTTTTGGAAATCCATGGAAATCCTTCAAATCCATGGAAATGCATGGATTTCCTTGATTTTCATGGTTTGAAGGATTTCCATGGATTTCCTTCAATATCCATGGAAATCGTAGATCCGAGTTTTTAGGAGATCCATGGAAAGTGTGAGATCCGAGTTTGAGATTAGTTTGTATTTCGTTGTTAGATGTGGGAATCAATGGAAGTTGAAGTTGAAGAAGATGAAAAATCAATGGTTGAAGCTTGAGGGGGGTGCATTTCTTCTTCTTTTTGGAAAGATGAGGGAGAGGAGAGTGGAGAGGGTAAAGGGGTTTTCACAACATATCATCAGTGGGGAAAAAGGTTAAAATAAAAATGGAGGTAAAAAAACATTAATCTAAGATTTTGGAGGTCATTTTACCCAAATTTCCATGAATAACATGAGTTGTTTGAATGTTAATTAGCGTTTACGTTACTTATCGAATCACAAAGTTCATATCCGTAAGTAAATGAGTTATATGATATTTTTAAATTAAATATTAACTCAGATTACAAGCAAATGAAAATACTTACTAAAAATTGAGAAGTCCAAAAGGGACTTTTGAAAGTTAATGCCTAAATTAGGGATATAGATGAACTTTAGGGATATAACTTAAAACTTAAAACTGAAAACTTTATTGAAAAACGAAAAATCTTTTCTTTTCTGACAAAAAATACTAATTTTTTAAACTTAATATTTTAATGGGCATCAATGGCCTATTAGCTCAGTTGGTTAGAGCGTCGTGCTAATAACGCGAAGGTCGCAGGTTCGAAACCTGCATGGGCCACATTTTTATTTAAATTGATTTATAAAGGTACATTTGGTCCAGAGACTGGGCTTGGAAGGCCCATAAGAAGTTGATGTATTCTTCTTGGTGGGCCATTAAACGGGTTACTGAGTAATAGTTTTGAAAAAAAAATAAAAATTATGTAATATTTATAAATTTAACATTTTTAAAACATATTTACAGATATGCAATTTTAATATATGGTATATAAAAATGATTGGCGTTTTCAATAATAAAAAGGATATTTTTCCGCAAATATTTTTACAAAGTATTAAGAAGTATAACTAACATATTTCTAATGTGTTAGCCAGTGATGATTGACAATCATTATGGGAAATAAAAATCTATGTATTTAGAAATACTTTAAAAAAATATTTCTCACTGAAATTTTGTAATGATTGTAAATCTAACCAATTTTTTAAGGTAATATTTATAATTAGTGATCAACCTTGAATTACATTGTTTTATAATAAATTAATTATTGATTAGCACATAAATTGATATCAATCATTAAAAAAACATAATAAAAATTATTATATTTACAAACAGTTTTAAGTAATGATATATTTACAAATATTACAAATTTCACTAACATTGTTTTGAAAAAAATAATAATTGGATTGTTGATTTTAAAATTTTTAAAATAGAACATGAAAAGACAATTAATCAAATATGTTTTCATTTGAATTTTGTTCTAAAAAACTACCTTATGAAAACAAAATTCAAATATATCCCTAACACAATGAAAAGCTACTAAATATTGGTCAGTTTACACTTATAGAAAATGAAGAAAAAATAAAAAACGGACAGACAAATATATTGGTTACGAAGTGAAAGTACCAACGCAGCAATTGGCAGAGACAATGATTTGATTACGAGGTGGGTTTTTGGATGATTGCTTTTGGAAAAAAATCTTATTTCAAAATCAAAACCACTCCAACTCCAAACATCCAATAAAATTCAAATTTATGTCACGTCGGTTTTAAAATTCTAATCCCGAATTATTTAATTTAACTCTCACAACAAGGAGAAATTCTTTGGTGATCCCGCTTTATTGAGGGCTCATATTAAAAAAATATATATATATTTTAATTCCTTCGGCAGTCTGAAACCAAATGGAAAGTTTGATATACATGTTTTTTCTTCTTCTTAAATATATCTTTTTTAAGGACTGACCCTTGTAAGAATTGTTGAAGCAATAGTGAAGTAATTTGTTTTTAAAATATTTAATTCTATTCTTGCTTTAATTTTTTTTATTATAGGAATCATCCAATATCATTTTTAATTATAATATTATTGATAAGAACTGTGTAAATGGAGATACATTCTATTGGACATTTGCAAATCTAGCAAATTTTTTAACAATATTTGTAAATATTAGCTCAAAAAAATATTTACAAATATACCAAATTTTGATTGGGTTTATCAGTGATAAACATTGAATTACATATTTTTACACTAAGTTTATCACTGATAAACACATAAATCACTGATAAACATGATAAAAATTGCTATATTTACAAATACTTTTTTGAGTTGATATTTTTACAAATATTACATAAAAATCTGTCACCCAAAATTTTCCTACATTCTATTCCAATGAGAAATATGATATATTTTTTAATAAATTAAAATTATATCACCTTATTTGATAATTTACATATTAAAGTTTCTTATAAAACTTTACGGGAATTAAATTTTGGCAATCTATATAATCTTCAAAGGGAAGGCAAAATAAAATAAATTTATATAAATAAAAATAATATAAATTATTGATAATTTTTTTTATAATAGCAGAACTATGTTAGTATTTAAAATTTATAACAATATATCTAACAAATAAATTATAAATTATATAATTTTTCATTAGACTTAATTTTAAAAAAATGCCAACCGTCACCCAGAAAAATTGTGTGCATAAAAAAATTATAAGATTATTAAATTAAAAAAAATGATTATAGGGTTGATAGATTTGGCTTCAGACTGCCCGTAGAGAAGGAATTAAAATAATGGTTTTTTTATATTTAATAATAATATGAGCCTCGTTTGGTCAATGGTCAGGGAAAAATAAAAATCAAATTATAAAATGTCAAACATGGTAACAGCCTCAGAGAGGTGGGATCACCAAAGAATTCTTCACAAGGAGACTACTCTATTTATAACTATTAAATTTATTATTAAAAAACTATTTAATTTATGTAATTATTTTTACCTACATATTAAGATGATAGATCGAATAATTATAAACTTGAGTGAGTTTTATTGTAGCAGATTTGGTGATTGATGATTTTTTTTACGGCCAATTTCAATATTAGGGACTATATTTATGTGTTTGGTTGCTGAGAAAAGAGGTTAGACTTGAAAGAAAGAAAATGTAATTAAAGTTTATAATGCCTCCAAATGCAAGTCAATCTTAGGGACTTGTCAATATCCCATCGAAATTGCTGTAACCCAAAAACTAATTAACTAATATTAATGACTTAAAATTATACATAGAGCTTGACGGAGGAACTTTATATAATTCGAGATTTAGTTTAGGATAGTTTTTTTTAATATTATATTAAACCTTTTAATTCAATTTTGATATGTATCATCGATTAGTAATAGTTGAAAACTTCTAATATTAATATATTGGTTTTGGATTCAAGTTCTATCCTTTAAAGATCCAACTCTACAAATGGTTTTTTTTAATCTTATTCTTTATTTTTTGAGTGAGGTGGATTAATCAAGATTCGATTAAAAACTGTTGATATAGTAAGGATAAAATTTAAAATTTAAAATTATATAGATAAAATTAAAAGTATGATATAAATATGAGAAATTTCAACCTGACATTTTTTTATGAATAATTTAAAAAAGAGAAAATCTTTTGAAATATTTTAAAAATGGCATTTTAGATTCCACTAATCTCATGTATCTCAGACTAAAAAATGTCATTTTTGAAAAATTTCATAATTTTTACTATTTTTAAAAATGTCAATTTTGAGAAAAATCCCAATAATATTAAACAAATATTATATCTTATATATGCCATTTTAATTTAATTAAAAAACCAAATAATGAATTTGAACAATAATGGGAAAGAATAAGAAAAGAAGGGGTGAAAGAATGTCCCAAAATGCTGTGGGAAAAAAGGGAATCTTGAAACTCGGAGTTGAATGTATATATATATTTTAAGAAAGAAATCACATTAAAATATTTTGCACGTATAAATAAATTATACACATATGTTATCAATTTCCAAGTAGGTAAGCTAGCTGGCTAGGAATATGCAAGCTTGTAAAATTTCAAGTTAATTTCAAAAAAAAAATCTAAACTAAAATAACATAATTTCATTTTTTAAAAAATTATAAATTTACTGCCTAATCATATTTTAAATTTCCATACCATTACAAATCATTTCTTACAATTTATCAACTTCATATGGAGAGAATGATTTAACGGGACTATTACTTATGTAGATTAAAAACTACGAGTCATATTATTGATTAAAATTTATGAATTTTAAGTCTTTGTAGATATTTTAATAGCTAAATTTATCGATTACAATTTTTAAACATTCAAAATTTAATGATTATTATATTTATTATTTCATTAAAAAAATTGATCTAATACACTTTGCATTGAACAAGTGACCATGCTTGGTCCCTCCACCCACTTTGAAGATGTATATCCTAATTTACATGCATCATGCAATATATAGGGCTTTCAAATATAATGACTCTAATAGGAGCTTTTAGGCCTAAAATCCCAACCATGAATAATTGCAATCCATTATTCTCTCTTTCAAAAGGCTATCATATATAGGATTGAATCCTAGCTCCAAACTTAATCATATAAACTTTGAAAGAAGTCTCGAGAGATCTTAGAAATTCGATTTGTCTAGTAGGAGAGACCATTCATCCATTTGGGTTCGATGGATTTGAATTTTGATTAAGACTTTTAATAATTACCCTCTCTATAAATAGGATTTTTTTTTTTAAATTTCAATAACTAGCATATTCTGATGTAATTATTGTAAAAATATATCATCACTTAAACCTATTTGTAATTATAACAATTATTATTATGTTAATCAGTGATTAACATAGATTAAAGTGTGAATAAGTTATTCAATTATCATAAAAATATGTAATCCAATGCTAATCACAGATTCCCAGTTTAAAATTTACTATATTTTTAAATTTTGATAATTTTATAAATATTACAAAAAATTTTACTTTTACTTTTACTTTATCTATGACAAAAATTAAATGCATTTAACTTTGTGACTAATACGTCATAGTTCCTTTTTTTTTTTTTTTTATGGTGTGCCTCATTGTCTTTGAATTTTATTTTGTAAAATAATACCATATTAAAAAAAATAAAGAGTAATACAATTATATAATTATAATACTGAAAATTTTGGTATCTTAATTAATTAATATTATAGAATATGACTTAACCATTTCTAAGTAAGCAACTGCTTATCCAAAGAACATGTTGAAAAAATAGATAACATAAAAAAAAAAAATAAAAAAAAAAAAAAAACTGACAATGATGTCAAATTTTATTTTTGAGTGGAGAAAACTATTCATTTTGAAGCAGCAAATAATCATATTCCAACATGTAGACACATTATCTTAGTAATGTAGAGACACCTTATCTTTTATATACTAAAGTGGACCACATCTATTATCTATCAAATTATTATTATATGACTAGTTAGCGGGTCAAAATTTATTTATAAAATGAAACAAAATCTAATAAAACTATTTATTTTTAAATAGTCATGTTTTATAGAATAAAAATAAAGTGAAACATATTTTTTTAAAATCAATATCCCCTTAATTGTGAGCTAAACAACATCATTTTCAACATTATAATATATAATTAATATATATATATATATATATATTAAACTCATGCATATTATACTCTCTCTTTCAATTTTGTACTATTTTTCCCCCAAAGTACTAAGTTTCGTACTAAATGTGATAATTTGGAACTTTGCTGTTTTGCAAATGAATATAATATTAATATATTTGTTGTCATATCAATAATTTGAACCTTAACAACCTTTTTTTATTTAATTAACGCAAATTATATTGCATCTCCCTTTTGGAAATATATGTTGAACTTGACAAGTTAACCCTAATTAATTATATAAACATCTAGTACAATTCGTGGAATTTTTGCTTTTCTCCAACAACCAAAATGGTGACAAAAGTAAGAAGAAGAAAAAAAGGAAATTCCTTTCATGCATCTCAAACATATGCCAACTAGCCAAGGCCCCATGGAAATTGCATGATTGAGTGTTTCTCTAATTGGATAACTTAAAAGTTGTTTTTCAGTTTATTAAATAATGTGTTTTTTAATTATTGTTTCGAGTCTAATTAACACATTGAATATCACCCAATAAAGGCGGATTAAAAAAAATTATTATTAAAGATGAAAATTACATTCAACTGTTTTTTAAATAGGTAAGAGAGACAAAAATCACACTAAACTCTTTTTTAATAAATAAATAAGAAAAAAATATATATTTAAAATTTTTCCAATTTTATATATGTAAAGGGTAAAAATCTCCCTCCTACGGGCCGAGCAAGCTGGATCGGTCCACAAGGGTTCAGGCCCATCGAAATCATCACTTGGGAGAGTTGATCTCTACCAGGCAGAAGAAAAGCCCATTAAAACCTAGTTTCTAACTAGCAAGGCCAAGCAGACCCACGATCAAAAGGGTATAAAGGCGTTGTTAACCCATCAAATCAAGTAAGTGCATAAATTTCTAACCTTACTATCTATCTTGCTGCACACTCCACCGTTCTCACCTAACTTGATCATCGGAGGGTCCTTGACCGGTACCACACCGTGCCCTTTTGATCATCTTTTTATTTGTCTCAGGGAGTCGCAGCGACAAGAACCCAACACTTATCTTCACGTGTTCAACTATGTGAGAAATACCCCACACAATATACATTTTTTTCTTTTAAAGATGGGACAATTACCCCTCCATTTATTAAGAATGATACTTGGCTACACCAAATGCCAGCCGGTTACAAACCAAAAAGGTGCAATCAAATTTTAAAAAAACACAGTTTTTTTCTTTTTCTTTCTTTATACTTGGTTGCACCTAAACTTTTTTCCTTTCTTAAATACTCAAAAATCAAATTAATTTACTTAGGATCATTAAACACAAATAAATGAATGACTAGAATGATATTTGTTTTATTTAGTGGAAATCTATTAAGAAAATATTAAAAAAAAACACACACACACATATCAATCATAGTGGACAAGATATAAAAGGGGAAGACAAACTTTTCAAACTTAAATAAAAAATTAAAAAAAAAAAGGACTCTTTCATTTCCATAAGATAATAATTAAAAATTGGAAAAGAAAAAAAATAAAAATATACAAAAGAGAGATGAATAATCATATAGTGGAAATGGGAAGAGAAGGTTTAGTGGTTTGATAAAGAGGTAAGCCAGTTGATGAAGAAGAATAGCAATCCAAATCATAGATCCTTAGCTCAAACAAATCAGAACTTGAATCACTTTCTCCTCCTTCATCTTCATCAACCACTTCCATTTTTTTTGAAACTTGTAATTTTTTCTTATCAAAATAGCTTCTCATTTCTTTGTAATTATTCTTTAAAGGAGTTTGAATAGAAGAAGAAGAAGAAGAAGAATTTGATGATGATTTTGAATAATCTATTAAAGAACTTAAAGAACTTCTTCTCCTTCTTCCTCCTCCTAAAAATTCATGATCTTCATTTTTTGAAGGAGCTGCCTTTGATTTGATGATTTTCTTCTTTTTAGAACTTGATTGATTGAAGAGAGAATTCAAGAAACTTGCTAAACGGCCACCTGGAGAACTGGGTTGTTGACGGTTTTTTATCTTCTCATCTTTTATGGGATTTTCTTCTTGTTCATTGATGTTTCTTCTTAATGGCAAATCAAGGCTCATTCTTCCTCCTTTTCTAACATTTTTGTTATTGTTGTTGATGTTGTTGTCAGCTTCTTTGTACTTTTTTTGATTGAGTAGTGAGTTTCCATAGTTTGTGTCATTGTAACCGGAGAAGTACCCGGCGGCTTCAAAGACGTCGAGCTCGTCGGAGTCGTTTCGTCGGTGTAATGATTCGTTATAAAGCTTATCTGAGTTGGAAGAAAGTTCGCTGGTGATGGACATGGTTTGATAGAAGGGAAAAGTTGGGAGAATGGAACCTTGGAGATGTAGAGAAAAAGAAAGGGAAAGTAGTGATAAAAGCTAGAAGTGGGGGAAGAGGCATTTATACGGGCAAAAATGAGTTTTTCTTTTTCTTTTTTTTTAAGAGTTTTAATGTGTTTGGATTATTAAGTTGGATTTGAGTGATGGAATGGAGTGTTTGGAAAGTTGAATTTTCTTTTTAATTAAGTAAATATCAAAAGGATAATATTTATGTTTGTGAGGAATTCCACATCATAAATATACGAGTGTTATTAATATATTTAATTCATAAAGATAAAGATAAGACACATATAATATTATCATGTTTAATATTTTATTTGTGATGATGGTGAGGGGACCACTTGATAGTTGATGTTAATTTTCGATTTGATATAGTTAAAATGACTCGACACCCGAAAAACAGTCTTTTTATTTCTTCCTTTTATCATTATTCTAATCGAGTTGTAAATTTAAAAGTAGATAAAACTTGGCTAGATAGCAATTATACCTCATTACAACCAATTAAAAAGGACAACATATTCTAAAATTAATATCATCCATCATTTTCTTATTTTTTTGCACTTCTCATTTAAAAGTTTACATATATTTGCTTTTTCATTGGGTTTTTTAACAATTTTTTTTAATATATAAAGTGTTGGGGTGGGGATTAAACTATTCTTTTAAGAGTAGAACTACATGTCTTAACTAATAGGGTATGTCTTGGTAGACAACTATTTTATTATGGTATATTGTATCATTTTTTTGGCCATATCATTAGGTAAGTGAAAGTCACACCTTGAAAGGAAAAAAAAAAGTTTTGTTTGGCAAGTTATTTTTAATTTAACCGTGGCCCATCAACATTTAGCTGCCTCCTCTTTAATGGAGTCCTAGAAGAAGAAGAAAAAAGGACTTCTCTCCCTTTGAAGTGGAGGGTAAGCCATCAACATCTACTTCATGCATCATATAGATTTCAAGTGATTCCTAGCTAGGAGTAATTTAATATATATATTTAATTCATAGATATTTATCTATAATTATTGGCATAATGAACACTTCATAATTTCCATATTATCACTTTGGATCCAAGTCTGTATTAACTTTTTATTTTTATTTCACCTAAAAGGCTGTCAATGAAGATTTCGTCTACATTTTATAAAAATTCACAATCATCCTCACTTCTAATCATGTATGAGACTCTATGTGCATTTAATCATGTATGAGACTCTATGTGCATTTCGTAAATTATTATGTATGAATACGTTAGATATTTGATGACTATTAATTAAATAGTATCCCCTCTCTAAGAGTAAATATTTTTTTCAGAAAAATTACATAAACCACCCTTGAATTATAGGGGTTGTAATTACCCCTTTAAACTTTTAATTTGATCTATCAACCCCCTAAATTTATAGGATTATTATCACACATAGTCAATATTGAGACTCATTTTTCAAAAAAAACCATAAAGATTGAAAAAATATCAAAATTACACAGCACATGAGAAATGTGCGCATATGGAGACATGAATTATTACCATAATATCCTTCTGTCACAATTAACCTCAAAAATTTTTATGAAAACTTGATTATAATGGATATATTATTGATGTAAATTTACATTATTGATATAAATTTAATACTAGAATTTACACATTGTTGATGTAAATTTAATATTATTATTGTAAATTTACATTATTGATAAATTGTTGTTGTAAATTTACATTACCTATATATCATTAAATTAATAGAATATATAGAAATGAGTAAATCTAATATAAATATGAAAGTGTGGCATATATGAAAACAAGACTCAAAGTTGGCTACCACACATAATTTTCCATAAAATGTTAAAATTGAACCCAAAAAAGTTTAACTCGTTAAATTATCACCTTAAATCGTGTATTTAGACCCTTAAAAATTACCATAGAGACTAGTAATACATCCCTAAAATAAACGAGGTAGGGAGAGATGAGATCGATGGAGAAATTATCGTCTCAGCCATCACGTATATTTTGAGAATCAGGGTCAAGAATAGGGTTGAGGGTGGGATAGGAAAATAGTTTAGGGGGTCAATTGATCAAATTAAAAGTTTAAGAGTGTAAGTATATTTCATATATCGATTGTTAGCCAGATTTAATTTTGAGCTGATTGTTGCTTGTTGTGATTTCCTCTAGTTTTATCTAGAGAAGAACATTGGTGTATTCTCATTGTTTCTATAGTGGAAGTTTCGAACCGATCCTGTGGTTTTTTACTCTCACACTAAGAGGTTTTTCTACATAAATCTTGGTGTTATTATTTTTGTACTTTCGTATTATTTACCATCTACTTATTGTTCAATTCAACTACACATATTAAAAATCCCAACAAAATCTTAGATCTAAATTTCAGACTTAAGAATGAGGACCATTTTATATCCCACAAGTGAATAGAAAGTTAGAAATTTATCTCAAATATATTAGTCGATCAATTTTTTTTAAACAATCAATAATATAAAACTTTGTAAAATCAACAATTTGAATTCCTATATATACTTCAATAATCAGTATATATACAATTAAAAATATACATTTACCAGAAAGCTAGGGATGAGAATTGAAAAATAAAATCAAATGAATCAAGAAAAAGTGGTCCTCGAGAGCAAGTAAAATGTAAAACGTTTTGGACCAAAAGAAATGGCCACACAAGTTCATACTTTTTTTGGATCCGCAGCATCTCAATGCTCTAAACCTTCACCATCAATGAAAACAACTCTTCATACACAAAATCAGTCCCACCCCTTCTATATATAATAATAATAATAACAATAAGGGTAAATTGCACATAACACTTCCGTAGTTTCGATCAAAATCATGAATAGCGCCCGTAGTTTAAAAATAACAAATCACACCTCTGTAGTTTCAAATTATGCCAATAAGACTTCTTTCCTTCAACGTTGTAAACTTTATTTCAGCCTTAACTTCTTCGTTTGAACTCCGATTTGAATAATTCAAGATGTTTTGAAGTCCTCATTTTGACCTCTACGTTATGGTCACTTTAAAACTTAAAAAAAAAAACCCAATAACTAAAAGAGTTTATTATCATCAAAATATTAGTTATGATTGAAACCGTTATCCCCTTTGTTTAATGATGATTTAAAAGTTTTTAAGTGATCATAATGTAGAACCTGAAATGAAGATTCCAAAACATCTTGAATTATCTAAATCGGAGTTCAACGAAGAAGTGATGGCTAAACAGTTTACTACGTTGGAGGGAAGAGATCTTATTAGCATAATTTTTACTATACGGGTGTGATTTGTCATTTTTAAACTACAAACGTTATTCATGAATTTGACCGAAACCACACGGGTATCATTTACAATCTACCCTAATAATAATAAAGAAGTGTGTAGAATTTGCTAATCATATACTCTATTTTGAGGTAGAGGAATTGTCATATTTTGTAAATAAATAAATAATTTTTATTTGAACAACAAATTTTAAAATCAAATTTTGAAGAGTAACGATAAATATTTTCCCTAAATTATTATGTTAAAAGGAAAAAATTGCTTTTCAACACATTCTCAAACAGACTATTAATTATTGTTTCATTTAAAATCATCAGTTTCCTTTTTACAGAGTGAGTTTTAATAGATAAAATTAATTCAAAATACTCATCTTTAATGAGTGTAGAAGAAGAAAATTTGGCAAAATTTAAATTGCCACGTAATTATTCAAGCCAATGAAAAAGTTACACATCATTAAATAGAGACCGATCATAATTAATTTGACACGTGTCTTTATTTTAAAATAAAAGATATAAAATTGGTTAATAAGACGACGTCACTTGTTTTTTCCTTGGTCATTTGATGATGTCAGTTTGCCCTCACAAAATTGTGTTATGTGGCACTCAAGTCCATTATCAAATCAAACCCAACAAAGAATCAATTGAAAAATTTTTTGGAGAGAAAGAAAACCCAAGACAACCTCGAAGGCTCTAAAGATCTAAGATAATTTTGAAGATTTGAATATCAAAGACGATTCAAAGAGAAAGAAGATCCGAGACAATTTAAAGACTGAAGATTCTCTGAAGATAAGTAAGAAAATTTCAACCAAACAATTCTTTGATCTGAGAATACATCGAGTTATACTTTTGAGAAATCATCATACGAACATTTATTAGAGATTATAACTAGAGAAATTTCATTGGGTAGCAAAATTTTCTACAATATTTATAAATATAACATTTTTAAAAAGTATTTGCAAATATAGCAGTTTTTTAAAAACCCTCATTTATGTGAATTAGAGAAATCAATGATAACTTATGAGATAATCAGTGATAACTATTAGGTTAATCAATTATTCATGCACAAAATATCAGGATATCACTAAAATCAGTTATTATTTGTGTGAAAATCAGTGATTACTTGTGAGGAAATCACTGATTACTCAAGCAAAACTAGTGACAGTTTTGTAATATTTTAGGTATGAATTTGAGTTTTTTTCTATATTTGCAAATAACATTTTTACTATTATTTTTATAAATATTAGACCTAATTTTACTATTTTTGCAAGAGCCCCTTATAATTACTCAAATTCATTAATCTAAATAATTTATTCCGTATTTATTTTATTATATCGAAATTTTGTGTGTAGAATGAGAATCTCTTATCTCGACTATATTTATACTAAAAAAAAGTTAATCTTAAAAATTATGTCAAACACAAATTTAGTCATATTAGAAATAATTAAAAATGAGATTTCTTTTGTGACCGTATAAGAATAAAGTGGTAAAGGACCCATTGGAGTGGGTGATTAGGCTTTACATTTAATTTATAATCTAACTTTGTGTAGAACTTGAAAAAAAAAAATAGTTTCTAAAAAAAAAAAAAATACACGAACACATTAGAGTGCACACACGTACGTTGATAGAGACCAACCATTAGGAAACCGACATATAAGACATGCCGTTGTTGAGTTGGATGATCAAGACTCACTCGGCCGAAGGCTAATTTGAGAAATTTTGATGAGTTAGTAAAATTTTACGGTTTTATAATTTTTCTCAAATGGTATAAATCTGTATACTAATTATTAAAATGTCAAAGTTTTTAAAAATTACTCAAATAATATAATTATATTTTAGGGTTTAAGGTTTAAACTATATTTCAATAAAATATTGAACTAATACTCTATTATTTTTCCTGAGTATTTTTAATAAATTTATTCGTTTTTTACTTTTTAATTTTAAGTTAAATAATATATTGAACTATTTGATTGTTTTCATTATTATTTTTAATGAATTTGTTCATTTTTTTACCTTTTTTTTCGTTCAATAAATTATTGAACTATAATTATGTTATTTGAGTCATGTTTAAAATGTTATGATATTTTCAATAATTAGTATGTAAAAATATGTTATTTCAGTAATTGCTTCATTTACAAATTAGAATTAGTATGTAAATATATGTTATTTCAATAACTGCCCTTTTTATAACTTGTAAAAATTGTGATTTGAATATGTGCTATAATGTAACGCCCCGTCACGAGAAAGTTAAAAATCAATATTATTTTGTTAAATAATATTAATCATTTTGATCGATTAATTAGAATAGAAATACCGTGTTATTTCAAAAGGGGTATTATGGTAATTTTTCCCGAAAACCTCAAAATTTGAAACTTTTGAGTTGACTATTATTTTGACATGAAATTGATCATCTCGATGTCACGATTCCAATGCAACTGACGGTTTGTCATTCTCACGATTCCAACGCAACCCAGTGATCAAGATATAGACGTTTTAAGGTGAGTGGCAATTTCGTAAATATGGAAACTCGGGATTTCTAACCTAAGATGACTTCCCATTTGTCATTCTCAATTTTTTTAAGCTTTCTCCTCTTCCTCATCCAAGCCGCCGCCCCTCAAGAAGAAAACCCGGATTTCAATTCGTTTGTTCGTCGTTCCACTAATCAATTTTGGATTTGTAGTGGTTGAGGATCTTCTTTTTCAATCGAAAAGGTAAATTTTCTTCTCCTCTTGCTTTCCCCATGATGTCGCTGCCCCCTAGGGTTTTTAAATTGATGTTCTTCATCAATTTTTGATTGATAGGTGATCTTTGGAATGTGAATAATAGTAGGGTGAAGATCGGAGGTCGGATCCTTGATTTTCTAACGTTGGGTAAGCCTCTTGAATTGATTTATGAACCTTTTAAATTCTGGAATTTTATGTTAGCATTTAAATTTATGAATTTCAAGAACCTAGCCTTGAAACTCATTCCTCATTGCTTTCCAATTTCCAAACTTTGGTCAAAAACCTAATCGATGTTGATCCTCTTTGCCTAAAACCAAAACCCATCAATACCGATCACCCGGAACCTGAAATCGAGACCAAACCGTGATCCGAAGGCCACGGTTCAGCCACGGCAAAAGACAATAGCGTTGTAGCTGCTGCCTTCCTCAAACGGCGGTCGTTCATTGTTTGCCTTTTTCCCGATATTCGAGCCGTTGAACACCAATCTTTTTAACCCCTTTTGGTACTGTTTTAACATGTAAATTAAATGTTTAGGACCCTTGTTTCAGGTCTGATTGGTGGTGGAAACTACCTTGGAATTTGGAATTTTAGCAAAGACAAGGTGAGTTAACGGTTTAGTCAACAGTGGGGTTTTAGAGAAATCTAAGACTCTTACCGTAGCTTATTCATTTCATTATATTTAATCATGATATTTTGGAACGTTTGGATGAGTTTGGACCATCGAAGATGTCGTTTTTAAATTGGGAGAATTAACTTTTTCGGTTAGAGCTAAAATAGCCAATTTTCGGTAAAAGCGAGTTTTCTTTACATCGAATTGATTCTGATTGAGATGAATGTTAATTCTGGAAATTATGGAGTTTTAAGATGAGTTTTAATATTGGAATCATAAGAAAAATTCATCGGGAGAATTAACCTTTTCGGTTAGAACTAGTTTAGGCTTTTTCGACGAAAATTTAAGTTTTTAGATTCGAATTGCCTCTGATTGATTATAAGTTTAAACCTGGAATTATTTGGAGATATATATTGTTAAATGCCTTAATTTTTGAGTTAGGGAGCATAAAATTGCATTTTTCATGTTTCGACAGTTTTCCTGTTTTAGGCAATTTTGAGAATCTTATTGTTATATGTTTGGGCTGCTGTAATTAAATGTTTAAAATTGAATTTTAATGAACATTATCATGTGTATAATTTTGTTTGTTATGATATTGATATCCAGGTTTGATTATGGTCACTAGTGTTGAGGCTACGAGCTCAACACTTAGTCATTTTAGTTATGAAAAAGTCCATAACCGAGTACTAATGATCATTGCTCGTATGAATGATTCATTAGGGGATTATCAGTTATAGTTGAGCTTATAACCAAGTACTAAGAAGTGATAGTAGTTCTGAGGGACCGCCTTCTTAGTGGTTTGTGAAATTAATTGTTTTGTTAACTTAGAAAAATTCTAGTTGTTCGGAATGTTAAGTATCGATGTTGGGAGATGGTGAATGAAAACCTTGGGTATGAAACTAGTGAGAGTTGTCTACTCTACCCATGTAAATTGAGTTTTATCGAGAAACCTTGAATATGGAACCTGGTAGTATTGCCTATTCATGTATGAAATTATTATGTATTGCCTTGAATAGGGAGCTAGTTAGAGTTGCCTATTCATGTATGAGAATAAGATTATGAAAAGTGTGGATATTTACTATGGTTATGAGAACGGAAAGATTGGTGATCTAAGTGAGATTGGTAGTTAAAGGTATTGAATATGGAATTAGCTAGAATTGCCTATTCACGTAAGCGTGAGACTTGAAGTTTTAAGTGATTTTGTGCCTTAGATGTTATTGGAGAGTGTTTGAGTGCTTGGGACTCGGTTTGAATTGTTAGAGACTATTTAAGACTTCATCTTTGATTAAGTCGTTTTCTCACTGGCTTTAGCCTCACAATGCTATATTTTTTTTTCAGGTAACAATGGACCGAGAGGTGGTGGTTGATGATGTGGAAGAGATGATGGTTCATGTCGTGGTGGCCACATATCACTTTTACATATTTATTTATTCATTCTTGTTGATGAATAAATTATTGAGTTTTTATCGTTTTAACAGAATTATGAGATTTTGTTTAGTCTTTAAAGTTTTATTTGTTTGAGGACAAGTTATTGCCTCATTGATATTTGTTTTCAATTTTGTAACTCCGGAGTTATTATTTAAATAAATGTTCATTTGATTTAAGTGAATTTTCGTATTTTCAATAAATGTTATTTATTGAGTCTTCCGCTGCTTTTAATTATGTTTGTTTTATACTCTGAAAAGTCGGGTCTTTACATATAAATTCATTAAAACTAATTAATGTAAACTGTGATTTAAATTTTACATTAATATGATTTACAACTATCGTTTTAAAAAATGGGAAAATGTAAATAACATCGCTGTGGTTTTTGTGAAATGCAAACACACCCTCTATAATTTAAAAATGAATATTTATACCCTTATAGTTTTAAAATTATGTAATTTCACCCCTTCCCGCTACGCCTTTATATTTTATTTTAGTCATAACTTTTTTCGATGGAACTCTAATTTGAATGATTTTAAAATGTTATGGAATCCACGTTTTGAGCTCTACATTATAGTCACTACTTTTTTTGAAATCATCAGTATATATAAGAGTTATCATCATCAAAATATTAAATTTAATTGAAGTCATAAAGCCCTTTTATATATTGATGATTTTGAAGTTTTTACGACTAAAATGTAGAGCTCGAAATGAAGATTTCCAAACATCTTAAATCATTCAAATCAGAGTTCAAATGAAAAAATTATGACTAAAAGAAAATTAAGACAGAGTGGGGAGAGATCAAATTGTATATTTTTGGAACTATAAGGATATAAATATTCAATTTTAAATTATAGAGATGTGTTTGCATTTCACCAAAATTAGAGGGGTATTATTTACCTTTTACCTTTTAAAAAATTAACCTTTTGTTTTTATAAAATTTAGGTTTTGTTTTTATAAGTAACTTTTTACTTTTGAGAAAGTAAATATAAAGAGTAAAAATATATTTAGATGATTGATTTTAAAACCTTTTTTTTCTTTTCATAAATGGCCTTTTTTTAATGAAAAAACTGTAATTATATTTTTATCTCATGATTATATATTTATAAATAGTGACTCACTGAAATATATAAATGGGGATCTTGCAAAAATAACAAAATTTGATCTAATATTTATAAAAATAGCAGTAAAAAAACTTATTTGCACAAATAGCAAAAAACTCAAATTTACTTCTAAAATATTACAAAATTGCCACTAGTTTTGCATGAGTAATCAGTGATTTTCTTACAAGTAACTACTGATTTCCACACAAATAATCACTGATTTTAATGATATCCTGATATTTTGTGAATCACTGATTAACTACTGATTATCTTATAAGTTATCACTGATTTGTCTGATTCACATGAATGAGACCTTTTAAAAAACTGCTATATTTGCAAATACTTTTTTAAAATGCTATATTTATAAATATTGCAGAAAATTTTGCTACCCAATGAAATTTCCCTATAGAAATATCTATCTAAACATTGTTCTTAAAATTTATTTTGAAAATAAAAACAGAAAAATCAATTTCAAAAGCTGTTTCCACACAATCCTAAGATTCTGTTTGGAAACTGCTCTAAAAACATTTTTTTATTTTTAAAACTGATTTTTAAAATAAATTTTTAAAAATATTAAAACTATTTTATTTTTTAGAAAAGGAAACTGCAATATTCTTAAAAAAAAACCATTACTTTACAAATTAATAATAATAATAATTATAAACTAGAGAAAAATAATCTCAAGAAAACAACTGCTATCCAATTAGTTCAAAACTAACATAATTTTTTTTTAGTAACAATATTCCTTTGAGAGAGAGAGAGAGAGAGAGAGAGAGAGAGAGAGAGAGAGAGAGAGAGAGAGAGAGGGAGGGGGGAGGAGAGGGAGAGAGAGAGAGAGGGGGGAGAGGAGAGAGAGAGAGAGAGAGAGGGAGAGAGAGAGAGAGAGAGAGGAGAGAGGAGAGAGAGAGGAGAGAGGAGGGAGAGGAGAGAGGAGAGGAGGGGAGAGAGGAGGAGAGGAGAGAGAGAGAGAGAGAGAGAGAGAGAGAGAGAGAGAGAGAGAGAGAGAGAGAGAGAGAGAGAGAGAGAGAGAGAGAGAGAGAGAGAGAGAGAGAGAGCAGCTTCTAGTTTTTGTTGGTTTATTAACAATCATATCTATCCATGGAAATGCAAGAAATGACTCAAATGAGTATGAAAGAGGTAGTTTTCCCTTCTCTTCCAATCCCCAGCCAGTGACAGTTCAATTTCCAATGTCATTATCTGCCTTCTCTCATTATCATCAGTCTATGGATGGGTCATATTAAAAATTAAAAATTAAAAAAAAAAAAAAAAAACATTTAACCACTTCCTTCTTTGAAGATGACATATTGTTTGTTTGCAAGAAATTTCATGTTAGATCAAATATGTAAATGCCTTTTTTTTTTCCTTTGCCTAAACTCCTTTCTGATGTTGATTTTAGTTTTCCACTTTTCCATTGTCTTTAGCTTAACTCAATTGGATTTACTACCGATTTAGCAATGGAAGAGATAACTAATAATCATTGTCCCTCCATCCCTTAAATCAATCCATTTTCCACTATTTTTTTAATCTATTTGTCTACTTGATTTTGTTTATCTGATATTGACATGCCCTTTTTACTATTCTTTTCATCTTTTTTTTTTAATTTCATTTAAATCAAATAAAAACTCACTCTCTTGTTCCTATGGTAAAGAATCCGATTACATTGTTGGGATGTTTTGTCATGTGTTTGGAAGCCTAGAAATTGTAGTCTAAGGTTGGGAAGCCCATGGTGTTTAGTTGAGGTTCAGAAAATGATACTAGGGTATGTCTGGGGTGTTTAGTTTGGCGTTTCGAAAAATGATGTCTAAAAAAGTGATACAAAAATATGAACGTGAAAATAATGTGACTGTATAATCTGTTCTTATAGAAAATAAGTTGGAAATGAACAGAGAATGAGTTTGTTTCTTATGTAACTTTCTCCAACCAAATATTCGTTCAAAATCTAGTATTTGATGCATAGACATTTAATCATTGATAAATACGAGTTAAGCAAATAATCAGCGGTAGAAAGATATATATTTTTAAAAAGATAGTGTGATACAATAAATAAATCTATTGGTCCATACACCTAAAGTAACATAGATAAATTTGAATTCAAATTATAAATCAACCAAATCTAATCATTAGTATTAACGAGTAGAGAGTTCATATCGTAAAAACATAAATTAGATAGATTTATTAACTGTATATGATAGTTAAATATAATTAAAATTAATTTAATTTGTTGTAACTAAACAATTAATTATTTAGAATTAGAACTACTTCCCTCTTAATTATGTCTTTAAATTATCATTGTATTACTCATTAGTTAAACTCCACAAGATATCTCTCTCACACACAACTCAAAAAGCTAAAAGAAAAATCATAAAATGGAAAACTCTAACCAAGTTTTCTTGAATCATGTGATTAAAAAAAAAAAAAAAAAAAAAACTTTTAGAGAGGTGCATGAAAGGTCTCCTTCAAGATCAAAATCACTTAGATGGCAACCACCCAAATATTTGGTCCTTTTGGGAGACAATAAGGGCACATAAAAAAAAGGGCCAATAGGTACCCTTTGTGCTTTGTCCCCAACACACAGAATCCCACCCCTATTGCCCCAAAACTCCTCAAAAATCTTGGACAGATTCATTTCATTCATGTTTTGTTTTCTTTCTTTTAATCTCCACCATTCATTCTTAAAGTCACTTTCCATGGTCATAAATTTCCCATCAGTCCCATCTCTTCTACCTCTCCCTCCTTCCCACCCTCCCTCAATCTTTTCTTTCCTATCCAAATTTACCCCTAAACCTTCCCTTGAAATTAAGTTACAACTTACAACCAAATTAATCATAATCATAATCATAATCATAATCATAATCATGTATTAGTTAAGTTTTCCTTAAAATTAAAAGGATAGTCCCAAATATAGTTACAACCTATAATAATGATATTGATAATGACATAACATATGTTTCTAGTGACATTTTACCTCTTGCTTCCCCATTTCTATTCATAAAACTAATTAGCTAATTAAGAATTAACTCTTAGACTAAGGTCACCCAATTCTATGTATCTTATCCGGGAGACAATGTAGGACATGAGCCCAAATTTGTCTCAAAAACTTAGCATTTAGTGACCTACAATTTATTTTTATTATTTTTTAAAGCAACATCATCCCAATAAGACTATTATCAGCAAAAGCTCTAGCTGTGCCATGTCCATGGGGAATAGGAAACCATAAATGGGATAAAAAAGGAAGTCTTAGACTTGTGGACGTGGAGAGTTTAAAGCCAAGGAGAGACAGAATCCAATACTCAATAAGGAAAAAAAAAAACTATGTAAATCGGTTGACACCACCATAAGGGAAAGATTTTTAATAAACGAAATATAAAACGGTTGACCCAGAATTCTAAAGAGATGTAATAAATATATATTTTATTATCTCTCTAATATGAATGATCTTATTATTCTTTCTCTAAAATATAAAATTTGATTCAAAGGCCAGTAGGTATATTTTTTAGATATGGAATTGAATGCTCAACTTTTTAATTCGGGAAGAATCAATAGATGTTGTGTGATTTTGAAACTTAAAAAGAGTTAAATGTAAAATATACTCTTATATTTTGGATTATTGTTAAATCAAATCTTATATTTTAAATTTCTAATTAAACATCCATGTATTTTAATAAAATTGCAAATCACACTCTTCTATCAGTTACCTTTTAACTAAATTTGAGACATATTCATATTACACGCATGTCACGTGTAGTAATACAGTTAAAAATAACAAAAAACTTAAATATATGGGTGTAATTTATAGATTTTATATCTTACTAACATAATTGTTTATTCTAAAAATACTACACACATGTTCAACTTTTTCATTATTTTTAACGGTATTAGAACACATGACATGCGTATAATATGAACTTGTCTCAATTTCATTAAAAATACCTTATAGAATGATGTGATTTGCAATTTTACTAAAGGGGTGTTAAATTAAAAAATTTAAAATGTAAGAGTATGCCTTAGCAATAATTTAAAGTGCAGGGGTGTGTTTTGTATCTAACTCAAACTTAAACACTAAAATCTTAAAAAATTGTAAGATTTTGTAGTCTTAAAAAAATCATTGGTTTTCAAGGAGTTTTCAAAGTTTTCGATCTTCAATCTTCTCTTCGAATGTTTTTTTGACCATGAATGACCTCTCTATTTATACGGTTTTTTATGCGCTTTTTGTTGATTTGGGCTTATTCAATTTTAACCCAAATTTTTACATGATACAATCTGATTGGAGTAATTTATGTCATTAAATGACCATAGAAAATACACATGTGACAATGTATTGTTTATCAATTTTATGTCTTTTAATTTAAAATAGAGACATGTTTCATATTTTGATTGGGCTCTATATGACATGCAATTTAGTCTTCGGAAGTAACAATTTATAGTTGATTAAATTTTCTCTTTCTATAATAAAATTATAAATATATTAGTACTTCTTGATATCATGGAGTTTCATCTCAAAATCAATTGGCAATAAGAGAAGTAGCTCATATACTTTATAAATATTGTGAGTTTTATGTGAGATTCTTGTTGTGATGTGAAGCCCAAAACAATGAAAGGCCCAAGTCCACGTGATTTCAATTTGAAGTAAATTGATTTTGCTGCACAGTGAAGCGTGATAAAAAAAAAGGATAGGCAGCAGCTCACGTAAAGCATTCTTATTGGTTAAGGCGAAACAAAGGCGATGGGATTTCCTTGACCTCCAAGTTTTGGTTTGTTTTTAAGGAAACTGTGGCCTTCATTGCTGATAAGGGAGATCGTCAATTCGAGAGGTCAAGTGGCATCTTCACTTTTGGTGTTTGAACGGCAGTGAGGGGCTTAAGAGTGTGAGAAATATTGTAAAAGAAAAGGTTTACTTTCTTGAGGACTTTTGAACGTAATACATGGTTAAGTGTATTGAATATTTTTCATTGTAACTCTTAATTCATCATAGTGAAATCCGCAACGATACCAACTGGACGTAGCCAATTTGGGTGAACCAAGTATAAATTCTTGTGTCTCTTTGATTGTGTTTGTTTATATAATTTCTCGATTATTTCTTTTTATTCCTAACGGTGAATGTGGAAAGATGTTTTTTCCCAATAATTCTCAGCATGCCCTTCTAGATGGTGTCTATTTTGGGCTCATCATTCTTAGGTCGGATCCTATTTTTGGACCAAATGTCAAGCTCTTTTGGGTTTGTTAGGCTCTGATACTATTTTGATATCATGGGTAGGGGCGAACATGGGGCGGGGGGGGGAGGGGAAATTATCTACAGGATAAAATATGTATCACAAGCATAAGGCTATAGCTTAGTTAGGTAAAGCACCTCGTATACACGCGCGCCAAGTACTCATTAAGATAAGCATTATAGATCTCTTTTTCTCTTTCTCCAAACTGAAATGCACTGAATCCAAGTTTATGATTCTAATTTCTTCTTTTTGGAGGCAAATGAAACCACAAAAGTGTTCAAATAAGATGCACATATAGTGGCAGATGATCAAGTTCCAAAAATCCATTTGAAAACGTTCAAATAAAGAAAAGAAAAGAAATGGGCTTTATGGGGTAGTATATAAAAATCAATTAATCGATCAGCTTTCAACTCCTTTGGAAAGATATTATAATTAATGATATCTATATATGTAATGAAGGCATAATGCATGTGAGTTTTCTGAACATTATCTTTTTGGAAATAAAACTTATGATCATAAAATTAGATGCCCTTCTTGTCTTTGGCCCTCAATCTAGATAAACAACAAGTTTTTTTAGACGAATCAGTTTTGCTGTTAATCATCCAAAATTGGCTTTTTTTTTTTTTTTTTTTGGCTTGGACATTATGAAAAATAGACTTTCAAATCCATACCCACATTCCTCTTCCTTAGACTAATCCAACCACATATTGGAAAAGGTGTTTGAAGATATTTTTGGATAAAATATTTTGAGATTTTTAAATGTTATTAGAATAGTTTTTTCTTAATATTATATTAAAGTGGAGAGGAGAGACTCAAAAATTCTATCTCAAAAAAAAGGAGTCGGTGTCTAACCAATTGAGCTATACTCTGTTTAGTATTTTGATATAAATAGAGTAGAAAATCCCTCTATGTCGGTCGAGATTGATATAATTTTAACTAGAGAAAATTTAATAGGTAGCAGAATTGTATTCAATATTTATTAATATATTATTTTTAAAAAGAAAATTATAAATATATCATTATTTAAAACTATTTACAGATATAGATCAATAGTTACGACATAAAGTGGTTATCATATATCACATTGAATCAGTGATTAACATATTTTAGAAATATGTAAATTAATATTAATCACTAATTGACATCCAAAATTTACTATTTTTATAAATATTTTAAAATAATTTCTAGTTTAACAGCTTTTTTTTTTAAATACCATTTTTATAATTTTTTTTTAATTTTTTTTTTTACTAGATTTACTTTATTTAACTAATATTTAATAATGCTCTCTCATTCGAGTGGATTCAACCCTGATCTCCTCCCAAACTTTTACAATGTGATATTAAGAAAGAAAGAAAAAAATCACCTCAAACAAGTGTTTGACCCAACTTAATATACTGCACACAAAGTGTGTTTTATTCACTTTAGTCAAAGAGACATTTTCTACCTTTTTTTCACATAATTTTTCACAATTTTTATGAAACTTGTGGATTTCTCCATGAAGTCTAATCTATAATGATCTACCGATTGGTTAGGCATCTACTCCTTTTTTTTTTTTTAGGTTGAAGGTTTAAGTTGCCCTCTCCACTATAATGTAATTCCTAAAAAAATACCTACCTATTACGATTTACGGGCGTTGAATGATCCACTATTATTATACGGCTTTAGGTAAAATATTGTAAATTTTGACACACTAGGATTAGGAAAATATCATGTGTTTTATAACTTTTTATGAAAATATCATGTGTTTTATAACTTTTTATGAAAAATATGGTATATACCTTTTATATGTAGTTAGAAAAGGTCCTTCAGAGATTTGTGATTATACATATTTTTTTATTATTGGCTAAAATTTAGTAATGATCTATTTTCTAAAAAAAAAAAAAAAAAAAAAAAGACACTTTTGGTCCCTGAGTTTTGAGTTTGTTTACCATTTGGTCCCTAAGTTTTAAAAAGCGACATTTTAGCCCCTGAGTTTTCATTTTGTTGTCAATCTCGTCCCTGTTGTCAAACCTCAATTAAATATATAACAGAATGCTGACGTGTCATTATTTTATTAATTTTTTTTATATATTATATTGCTGACATGGCATATTTTTAAATGAGTTGGATGATAAATAAGTTTTATATTAATATTTTATTCATTTATATATTATTATTTTTATTTATGTGGCATTTCCTCTCTCTCCTCACCCACTTCCTTCCCTCTCTCTTCCATCTCAATATCTTAAGTTAAATCTGCACTTTCTCAACCACCGGATGCTTCTCAAGGTTCATCTTCTTCATAAAAAAATCCCAGACATTTTTTTATTCTCAAGTTTTATGTTTCTTGTAATATTCTTACAAAATCTACAATATTATTGGTCTCGTTTAAATCCATAACTAAGAAAATTCATTTGCCTTTTCCAAGATTAGTTCGAAAAAACCAAAGATCCGTGGAAACCAAAGGATTACAAATTCATATATGAAACTCAAACTCAACAAAAAAACGCATACGAAACTCAGATTTGAAGAAGAAATTTCAATCCATATCCTTCATGCTCAATAGCACCCTCACTAAACTACGAACTCAGATCTAAACCCACGAAGCGTCATTCGCCAGATTCAAGTTCAAATACGGCACTATGGCTCGCTTGGGCGTTGGATATGAGCTTGATGGTGTTATCCATGGCTGAAATTCAACGAAAATGGAGTTTTATTATATGAAAATGAAATATTTAAAAATTATGTAGGAGATTGAGATTGATTCTTACGAACAAGGTGGGTTTCTGAAATTTTTACAGAAATTGTGATTGTGCGATTTGAAAAGAACGTTGTCATGATTCGTTGGTGAAAGAGATTAAAGCGAGAGATACGAAAGGATGTCTCTATGATTTTACAGAAATTTCTTTTGTGGTCACTGTGTAAATGATAAAGAGTAGACAGATGATTTTGACAAAACAACATTTACCCACAATTTTTTTCACAAAAAAATTAGTATTACTTAGCTAAACAATTCGTCAAAGATCTTTAAACAAGATTCCAAGTTGAAATTTCCCTAAAATTATGGGTTTTTCTTTCTTTTTTTTCCTGAATCGATTAAGGTTCTTTTTTCCCCTTTAATGAAGCAAATATGATGAAATTGTGGCCATGACCATTGTTAGTTACGAGGAAGTTCGAGGTAAGTAAGATTGATGCTAAAAATACTAGGAGGGTCTGATCTGTTTAAAGATGGTAAAGGCAATGAAAAATGGGTACTTTAAAAAAATGTCAATTTGTTGAATCTGAGGTTTATTTTTTATGTTTATGTTAAAGATGAGAAGCTGAAACAATTTTGATATGAGTTTGCAAGGAAGTTATGTTGATTTCGATAATGGTGAAGCTTAAAGTTTGGCGCTAATGGCAGATGAGAGAGATGAGGGGCTGAGGCAGTTTGGTAAGAGAGATGTGAGAGAAAGGGACTTGGAGGAGAGTTAGAAAGGGAGGAGAGAGAATAAACTAATATAAAAATAATATATTTGCCACATCATTTAAAATCTAGGAAAATTATGCATGTAAACAACTTTGATTTGTTTTCCACATCATCTTTTATATCGATTTACCCATTTTTATATATTCTATTAATTTAAGATATATCATTATGTAATTTTACAACAATAATTTATCAATAATGTAAATTCTAGATTAAATTTATATCAATAATATAAATTTACAAAAATAATAATCAATTATAATCAAATTTTCATAAAAAATTATGGGTTAATTATGTTTGGGTAATTTTGATATTTTTCAATGTTTGTGGTTTTTTTGAAAACTGAGACTCGATATTGGGAATATGTGATAATAACCCTAAAATCTACCCATGTAAACAATTTAATAATGCCACATCATCTTAAAAATTGATTAAATAATGACACATGGATTCGTTAAATTATTAACGATGTTTTTGGGGGGGGAGCAGATCGACAACAAAATGAAAACTCAGAGGCTAAAATGTCGCTTTTTAAAATTTAGGGACCAAATGGTAAACAAACTCAAAACTCGAAAAACAAAAAAAAAAAAAAAAAAAAAACTAACAAAATGGTTTGGAAAATCCAAAATCCGTCTCTCATTTGATTTTTGAATTCAACATATTTAATAATATATAAAAACTATTCAAACAACCATGGATTAAAAAATTCTTATATACATTTTATTTGTTGAAAATATTACATCAAACATGGAAAGGAAAGAAGTTAATTATGCCAAAGTTAATAAAAAAAATTCAGATTTTCTTGTAATCACTTTTAAGAGAATTGTTAAATTTGGTAAATAGATTATCATGAAGAGGGGATTTAGGAAATTTTCCTTCTTTTTTTTTTTTGGATTGGTGTGGATTGAAAATGATTTGATATTTGCAGCCCACTCATATGCTAATTAATGGGACACATGAATGACTGTTTGGGCCAAAAAGTTTTAAACTTTTTTGTGTTCAAAACTTGTAAGTTGTAACCCAATGTATAAATCTACGGACCTACCCCTTTTTTAAATCATGATGAAAGAGGAAAAATGGACATGAGATATATCCTCGAAGAAAATTTGATGGGATTTTTATATGCAATAATCTTTTAATACACATGACATTTATTTATGTTAGGGATGATTATAAATCTAGAAATTTATCATAATATTTATAAAATTATCATGGTTTAAAAATATTTGTAAATATAATAGATTTTGAACGGGTTAATTAGTGATTAACATTGAATTACCTAGTTTTATAATAAGTGAATCACTGATTAACATAGTAAAAATTATTATATTTTCCAATAATTTCAAGCAATGATATATATATATATATATATATATTTCATCAAATTTAGTTAACCAAGTGAAATTTTATTTTATTTTATTTTACCTTATAGTAAAAAATTGTATTTTAGTATATGTTAACTACTTTATTTGTTAAAACAATGTAATATTTTTAATAAAAATAATGCCTAAGTTTTATTTGGATCTCTATGTATATTTCTTCTTGCACACATATATTCTATGTGAGAGATTTAAAAAATAAAAAATAAAAAGACCGAGAAATTATAGCCATTAGCATTTTTTTAATAAAATATTTAAACTCAAGCTATATCGATTTTTTTTAATGAAGATTTAGGGGAGGTTTCATAATTACTTATAATTTGTCCACTATTATCTTTTCTACCTTTGAAATTTAAAATTAATCTTTTATTAAATTATGTCTCATCCAAATCAAATCTATTTGATGAAATTATACTAAAACCTTATATACTCATCCACAACTTTTCATCTCATTCATGAAAAATTGTGAGATATAAGTAGAAGCATCCAAATTTTATCTGTCACGAAGGCTTGAAAAGGTATAAAATATATATATAGAGAGAGGGATGATTACAAATCTAACCATTTTTTTCATAATATTTATAAATATATATTTTATTGAATTTGACAATCACTTGTACTATATATTACCGTCAATCAATAGTTATTGCATGAATTACAAATCAACCAACCTTTTATCATAGTAAATTAGTTATTTCTTTTTTTTAAGATATTACATCAAATTGAGAGAGTGGAGACTCGAACCTTTGACTTAAAAAAAAAACGAAGCATGTGTCTAACCAACTGAGTTATGCTCGTAAAATTATCATATTTATTAATACTTTATAAAAATGATAATTTTATAAAATATTACATAAAATTTGAAAATTTCCCCAACTGTCACTATTATTGGGCTTGATGTAAAACCACGAGCCTGAGTTTTAGCCCATTTCAGCCCAATATTTAAACAAGCATGATGCTCGAACCTGAGTTTTAGCCCATTTCAGCCCGAATTTTAGGACACCTACAGGGTTTGATTTGCAATCTCTCTTTCATATGTACCCAATTAAAAGAGTCAATTTTCAAATCTATCCTCTCCACACATATAGCATAATTATAATTCATTAAATTTTTGAACTTTTATAAATTACTCAAATAGTATAATTATAATTCATTAAATTATTGAACTATAGTTCAATAAAATATTGAACTATTTTTTATGGGTATTTAATAAATCTGTATGTTTTTTTTATCTTTTTAAGTTCAAGTTCAATAATTTATCGAGCTATTTGATTATTTTTCATTATTATTTTCAATGAATTTGTTAGTTTTTTTTAATTCAATAAATAAATGAATTATAATTCATTGAATTATAATTATGCTATTTTAGTAATTTTTATAAAGTTATAACATTAGTATGTAAAAATATGTTATTTCAGTAATTGCCCATATTTTCTACCACTTTAAAAAACGTAAAATCAACCATTATACAAAATTGTTTTGCTACCCATTCTTAATCATAACCATCTAGAAATAAATAAATCAACCAACACGAACATAGCTCAATAGGTTAGGTATTGACCTCCTTCTCTCAAGATTGAATATTTCGAGCCTACCTCCCCTCCTCAAATTGATGTAATATCTAAAAAAAATATTAAATTAAATTCAAATTGAAACAGTTGACTATTGAAAACATCCTACGACTAAGGATGGTTATAGAATAAAATAAAGAAATAATTGCACTAATAACCACAATAAATCACCATACTCCACTTTTAAAGGTTGTTTCTTTTTTATTTCATTTTTACCCAATAACCACCCGTAATAGAGGAGATCATGGTGGTTTCCGGTTTTAAAGTTTACCATTTTATCCTTTTATCTCTCCTAATAACTATATCACATTAATTATATATATTTTGTTTTTTATATATTTTTTCAAAACCAATCTCCTTACTTATAGGAATTAATATTTAAGAATAAAAAACTAAACCTAATTTAGATTCAATCTTCTTCTTCCTTCTTTTTCTTCACGTACTTTTCCTTCTCCTTCTTCGTACGCCGTCATTCTTCACGCACTTTTCCTTCTCCTTCTTTGCTCGCCATCGTTATCAACCGCCATTAGCCCCCCACGATTTCTGCCCTTGAATCTCCGCCACATCGATTTTCAATCAACTCGTCGTGAAATACAGTGGGAAGAAACAATCAAAATCCTCTCTATCAATCTCTCTGCTAACCCTCCCTTTTTCTCCAAAGCAGCGATAATGGCGAACCAATTTGATCGGTTCCTGACGGTTTTCCGAAGAAGAAAACGATGTCAATTTTTAGATTGTTTTTGATGCTACAGGTTTGTTTATTTAAAGTACACTGTTTATTAAATATAAACATTTTTTATATATGGTTGTTACTATCTGTTACAGATGTTAATGAGTATTGCTATATGTTTGTTTATCAATAATAAATTGTTTATAAAATATATACATTTTCCATGGCGGTTTTACTGATTGTTTTTTCAATTATACAATGTTTATCAAATACAAACGTGTTTAACGATTTATGATTTTGTTTTTCATAAAAAAAAATTGTGTTTTTTTTCTTCCAATTTAACATTTGTATTTGGTTTACTTTTGTTCTACTTTTTTTTAAAAAAATAAATATTTATTAAATTTTTTTTTGTTTATCAATTATACACAGTGACAGTTAGAGGATGATCGGAGAAGAAAGCAATTCGATATTTCCTGGAATAAAGTCAGAAACTTGAAGATTTTGTTTTCTTGTATTTTTATATTTTTTAGATTTAATTTTTCTTTTACTTTTTGTTATAGTTTTATTTCTGTTTAGATTTGATTTTTCCATTGATTTTATAAAATTGAAGAGATTTTAAAAATTTCTTAAATTTTGCACAAATTAAGGAGAGATTAAATTGGGGATATGTTTTGTCTTTTCACAATGTAATTTAATTTGGCGGCGACGGTTTTTGGGTAGTTTTAATATATATATATATAAAATACGGTTTTCTTGAAATTTCCATTTATTAAATGGTTATTACTGAAATTAACCCTAAAATAAAATGTTTTAAGATTTCAATCCAGCAGGTCCGAATATTGACGGAGATTAAAAAAAAAATCTCGATCCACCTCCTAACTCTATCACCATAATAATGAAAAAAAGTATTTTTTAAGTGTTTTTCAAAATCTAAAAAATAAACTTTTTAATATGATGCACAATATAATATTTAAAAATATATATTTTTTAATTAGTCAACAATTAATTAAATAACCAAGAACGTCTCGAGCTTTTCCTTCATCCACACAGAGAGAAATGGTGTAGCTGATAGTTTAGCCAAAAAGGCTTTAGCTGAGAATTCTTCTTCGTCGTGGAATTCGTCTGAGAGCCATTTTTTGCTTTGAGTTCTGGTTTCTTGTTTTCTCCTTTTATTTGTACGTCAAAAAAAAAAAAAAAGCTCAAACACACTATTTAATTTGACTTTTCAGTGAAATTTAAATCTATTACATTTCATCTATAACATTAGTTATTTTTTATTTTAATATTACATCAAATTAATGGAGAGATTCAAACATTTGATCTTATGAAAAGAGTAGAGATATCTAATCATTTAAATTATATTCAGATTATCTATATATGATATCATCACGTTAACAATCTTCAACGCCTTCAAACAAAAGATAACTTTACAAAATATCAATTACACATCTTTGTTATAAAATGAGTTATTTATTTATTTTCTTTCTTTCCATTCTTTTAAGAGCTCTCTTTCTACTTTTCAATCATAAGAATTTTTTTAAGTGACGGATCCCTTACATTTACATGAGCTGAGCTAATTATAAAGTTCATTAAAAGAAATTGTTTATACTTTTACAACAATTTTAAAGGAATAGATTAAACAAAATATATTTAGTTCTCGAAAATTTCATCATAAGTCAGTTCCAAATTTTTAATAGTACAATTAAATAGTGATAAGATTGAAAAATATCAATACAACAATAACGTTGAAAATTTTAAAATCATCAACAAGACCAGATTGAAAAATGATATATATCGGAATCAGATGATATATTTAACAAATGATAAAAATGCATCTTTATTCGATAATATATAGAAAACAACGACTCCTATTGGTTTCGATCCTAGGAAAGGAAAACAAAGTACATAAATGAAACACAAAACACGACAAGAAACATGCAATAATAACACCAGAAAAACATCGAGACAATACACGGTCAGTCCTTAAAACTTTTTCAAAACCCTAGCCTGCCAATTGATTTCATACTCCCTAATTTTCTCCAATTCTTCCACTGCCCTAACCCACCCTTTTCAATTATTCCTGCAAAATTGGAAAATTTATTGTTACAAATATATTAAAACAATTGAATTAGTTTGTTTAATTAGGTATTTACTGAAATAACATATTTTTCATACTATATATTTAGATGTCTTAATTTTTTTTTTTTAAAAAAGGTTTTTTTAATAGCGCGTTAATATATTTTAGAAAAGTGTTTCACTTAAAAACATTACGTTTAAAAGTCATCCCAGATGTATTTTATTTATATAAAAAAAAATGTTTATGAGTTTAACTCTTGGAATAAATTGTGTATGGTATAGCAATAAAGCTATTACTTGAGATTATTTCCTTACATTGATGTGAATCCCAGAAACTGATCCAGCTGATGAATTTGGAATGTACCTTGCCCACTGTTGCAAACAATATTTTTTTAATTACACACCCAAAAAAAAATGAGTAAAGTTTTTAATAAGAAATGAAAGAAAAAGAGAGATTTTATAACACACAAAAAATAAAATAAAAAAGGCCCTTACGTTCTTTGCTGCAGCACTAAATGCTTCTCTATGAGGTATCTCAGGATTAGCAGCTTTGATTCGTTGAATCTCTTCTCTGATTTAAAACATTAGAGAAAAAATTTCAAAATCTAGGCTCTTTTTCCCTTCTTTTGCCTTACTATTTAATTTAAAGCAAATATAATTTAATTTTTACTTACTTCATGAAACGATTGTAAGCAGATGGGAGTCTATGTTTCTTCTCAGGAGCTGCAAAATAACGATCCGATCAGAACGATTACGGAATTTAATTTAGTATATGTGATTTCAAGAGTACTTAAATTAATAAAACAGTGAAGATCATATAAATGCCCGACGTTTCACAACAAAATTTGCAGTAGGCGACTCGTTCGTTGTCGATGTCGGTGTCAACGCACTCTTTCGAAAATCGGTGGAGAAACCACCCTGAAAACTCAAAGGATGATCAATGCATTGGCCTTGTAGAGGTGGTCTTGTGCTGAGAAAAGAGAGGTTACTACAATGACCGCATTTCACTGTCACTGTATCCAGCAAACGTCTGCATGGAATCCCAACCTTAAACAAAACAAAACAAAAATATGTTGAATAATAAACTTCAATTTAAACATCATTGCATATATATTATTATCGATACTATTTTTGCTATAAAAAAAAACTCAATATTGTAATTAAATTAGTTAGTTTTCCATGTTTACGAGCTCTTTCATTTACTTTCCTTATTTTTTTTAGGTCAAGGGCATGACCCTCTCGCACATTTAAACTATTAAATACAATGTAGTTTTTTCGTTAACAAATTTAAACAACACGGATTAGTTCTTAACTTTCTTCAATTTTTTCAAACATAATCAAACTTGGACTAAAGTTGGGGAATATTATGTTCATCAACTGTCATTTCATAAGTAAATAATATTTCAAACTGATGATGGATTGATATTGATAGCTTAGAATAAAGAACAAAAGAACAAGAACACGAAATTTAACGTCGATTACCGCAAGAACGGTGTTGCAGAAATTGCATCTCACATAGCAAAGATGCTCAGAAGACTGAACTAAATCCATGGAAGTTTTCTCCTCCAAATTCATTCTCAAAAGAAAAGGGAAGAAGAAGAAGAAGAAGATGGGGGCTGAGAGAAAGAGAAGCAAGGAGTTTTAAGCTTAGGGTTTTGAATGAAATGATTAAGAAGAGCTGAATAAAGTAGTAAAGCTTTTGGAATAGTGTCAAAAAGCAAATCTAGTGTTTACCAATTACTCAGTCTTATTGTACCCTTGCCTCTGCTGCAATTTGCAGGCCATGAGTTGCACGAGGCAAACTAGCATAACCAAAATAAAAGACAAAAAAATATTAATCAACTAACTAACTAGCTAACTATCCATAGATTTTCATCAAGTGTGTGACTAAAAATTGAGTTGCATGGAGACATAATTGAATTGGATATCTTCAATGATATTATTCGCTTCGTATCTAAGCTCGTGTTAATGTTTTGCTTTTGTTTCTACACTCAAAGGACTCGTATCAATGAAGATGTTGCACCTCAATAAGACTTTCATGCTGTAATTTGTTATGGTTCTTCATTGACTTGAAGATAGGCAGGGCCGTTGTTGGCATGGTGCAACTGGTGCGACCGAACAGTGTCCCCGAACTTTGGGGGCCCCAAATATTGAATTAAAAATTTAATATTAATAATATATAAATGAAAATTTATTCTAAGTCACGTTACCTGACCTTCTCCTTACAATATCTTTATATGTTCTCCGTCATATGAGTTGAGTTCAATTCCAACATAAGTTCAAAGTTCAATTTTTATATTTTTTTATACTACTTTGATAATTTTATGCTATTCTTTTATTATATTATTTTATTGATATTGTGTTTTAATAAAAATAATTCTTTTATATATATATTTATGGTTTTTCATATTAGAGATTATATGATCGAGGGTCCAAATTTATATATCGCACTGGGCCCTTATTCTTTTAAGAACGGCCTTGAAGATAGGATAATAGTCTCTTTCTGTGTGAATTTTACTTTTAGTTTGATCTAAACGATCTTGTACTAATATATATGTTGTGTTCTCTGATAAACTCATAATTTTTTTTTTATTTCTAATAATGTAGGATTTGGTCGCACACCCTCAAAATAAGATGAAATAACGTTAGCATTCATGATCACATTAATAAACTTCTAAAGAAAATTAAGTTAATTAATCCCGGTTCATGCATAAACCCATTAATTGTTTAAATTTTTATATCTACATCTTTCTTTTTTAAAGGGTAAAATGCAAATGAGACCCTTGTGGTTTTTCTCAAATGCATGAACACCCCATGTGGTTTGAAAATGGCAAATCACACCCCTGTGGTTCGAATTTTTTTCAATCAGACCCCTCCCCTTCAATGTCAATAGTTTTCTTTTAGCCATAACTTCTTCATTTGGACTCCGATTTGGATGATTCAAGATGTTTTAGAATCCTCATTTTGGTCTCTACACTATGGTCACTTCAAAACTTCTAAATCATCAATAACCAAAAGAGTTAACAGTGTCAATCATACCGAGTATTTTGATGTTAATAAACTCTTTTACTAATTAATCATTTAAAAGTTTCAAAGTGACCATTATGTAGAGCTCGAATTGAGGATTCTAAAATATTTTGAATCATCCAAATCGGAGTTCAAACGAAGAAGTTATGGCTAAAAGAAAATTATTGACATTGAATGGAGAGGTCTGATTGAAAAAAATTGGAACCACATAGGTGTGATTTGTCATTTTCAAACCACAGGGGGTGTTCATGCATTAGGAAGAAACCACAGGGGTCTCATTTGCATTTTACCCTTTTTTAAAACATGTCTAACAAACTATTTAAGAATGGGGGGATTGATAATTATGATATATTAGGAATAAATCTTCACACCACACATGAAGTACTATATCCCAAAAAAAAAAAAAAAACATCTCTCCAACTTCATATAAATCATTGTCTATGATAAATATGTAATAATTACCTTAAATTTGGATTTTTTTTTCCATACAAAGTTTTCATTTGTTCCATTAAAAAAAACATTATAAAAATTCATCTATTTGAAGTAAAACCATCATTACATAAGATCAACATGTCTTATTTTAAAGATACAAAATAGATGTCAAGTAAATATAAATGTTTATGATAGAAATAAGAGTAAAAAAGTAAAGTAAAAAAAAAACTATGAAAAGAAAAGGAGGGGTGGGACCAAAGCATGAATGAATGAATGAATTGAAAAGATGGTGAAGAGAAACGGTTTCTGTGAATGAATCCCTCCTTTTGTGGGTGCAATGCTAAAGAAGGAAACTTGAAAATGAAAGAGCCTTAAAGCACTTGTCACTATCTACACCAGTCATTTAATTAAATTTTATATATTAGTGTTTTTGAAATCATTTTTCCCTTCCTTGATCAGTCCATTCCCTATTACCAAACATGGAAACAATTTTTTTCTTCCACTTGAAATCTTCACCTTTCTTTGTTTGTATAATTATGTACTTTTCCTTTTGGGTTCCTCCCTAGATGCCTTTGCCTTTTCATTATTTCTTATTTCTTGTTGATTTTGTTGGTTAAGGATCCCACATTAGAAAGATGATAGAAATGCGTGATTGGATCTCGTACCAAGTATTTGAACCCACTTGAGGATACTATTCTTAATATTCATAGGTTTCCATCTGAAAATCAATTGGTAATGAGATAAACAACTCATCATCTTATGATTCTTGTTAAGTCCCTTGATCTTTCTAATGTTGATTCTTTAATATGCTTTCTCAAAATAATGACTCTTTTTTATTCACCTATCTTAAATTGGATGCAAGTTTGAATTTGTTAAGCTCTAATATCATCTTAATAATCATAAGATTACGTTTCAAAACTAATTGATAATAAGGGGAGTAGTTCATGATCTTATGAAACTTGTTTAGGTCGATGAAAAAAATCTCACAATGTTTATAGGGTCAGTACTATTATTACCAGTTGGTTTTGAGATGGAAGTCCCTTGATTTTTGCAATGTGAGATCCTAAACGAGTATAAATTTTTGGGCGTGATAATTTTAAATGGATATTTTTTTTTTTACTTTAATTTAATTTTGTTAAGCTTTTGTTTTTACTCTGGTTGTATGCACACAAAGATTCCCCAGGACTCTCCTTACCCTCCCTTGAAAAATCACCAGACCAGTTTGTTCTGCATGGGTTCTGTTTTTTTAACGTTTTTAAACAAAAACCCACCATAGTCTATTGTCACCTCAATTTTGTACACAATATTGGGAATCTTTTGACTTGACATGGATTCCTGTGCTTTATGTTGGAGATCCAATTCAGCCCGGTGAGACAATTACAAACAAAAAATGGAAAGATTTTTAAATCAACTGTCTTACGGGGGGTTGAAAAGTCTAAAAGATTAAAACCATTGGAGTAAGAAATGAAGTTATTTGGTAACTTTTCTTCTTTCTTATTTCTTTTTTTTTTATTTTAGAAACACTTCTTAAAATTGTGTATAAATTTTAGAAACAACAAATTTTAGTTTCTTATTTCTATTTCTTATTTCCAAAATTTTCAACATATTGATAAATTATTACGTAGTCCCATTTCGACTTATAAAATATATGATAGATATCCAAAAATTATATTGATATAATATTTTTAAATATGTCATTTAAAATTGTAATATTTTCAACATATTTTTATTTTTTTAAAATGAAAAAACAGAAACAAGAAATAATTACCAAAAAATAAGAAACAATTACCAAACATGTTTCTATTTCTCTTTTTAAAAAAACAGGATCAAGAAGAAACAATAAATGGAAACGAGAAAGGTTATCAAACGGGCCTTAGTTGAAATAAAACTAATTCAAATAATTTATTAAAATATATAAAGTCTCTGTACCTTGACTTCCATTATTATTATTTTTTATTTTTGCTCCAAGATATGGCTAAGGCCAGAGTTTGTAAATTTCAATCAAAATATTACCACACAAATCACATCTACCAAATAATTGATATTTTCTTACAATTTTAGTCAAAATTGGATCAATTGATCAACGTTTGACCAAGCTCCTTGGGGGAAAATTAAGAATACAATATCGGAGGCAAAAATGAAAAACTCTCCTTTTTCACATTCCCAACTGAACCTCATCTTGTTCTAGAATAATTCAAAGGAATTCAAACAAAACCTAAGCTCTCATCTTTCTAATCGGTACTAATTATGAAGTTCTTGCTCAACAAAACTTTAATTGTCTCTCATTGTTTATCTCAATTCAGGTGTTTTCTTTTCTAGTGAATTTTTGTGAGAGAGAGAGGTCAAAAAGAGACAGAGAGAGATAAGATGAGAGACAGAGGGCGAGAGATGAGAATGAAGATTGAATGAGAAAATTGAAGAAAAATCTTGGGCTTAACAAACTCATCAATATTGTTGGAAAAACATTTCTCAAACGTGGGTTAGACTTAACTACCCCACACCGGAAGCCCAAACACGCCTTTAGGTTGTTACCTTACCACTCAGCCTTGTCTACTGTCGGGAAGCAACTCTCACAGATTTTCAAAATGATGGGAAATATGGGGAAAAAACTTTTATATATATAGAGATAACAAACTAATTGAGCATCCATGTATTTTAAATATTAGAAGATAAAATAATAATATTTAAATAGATTGAAAATTTAAAAGATAAGAATGATAGTGATGATGTGTGTTGTATACTTGTATACAATAGCTTGTATTAGAATATTAATTATTCTTTCAAACATCTGATTTTATATTAGAATAATAATTCTTTGTTCAAAATTCCCTTCCTCTTTAACTGGTTTGGTGGTGGTTTGGTCCAAAACAGTCGTAAACTGAACCGTTTAAAAAGGAAGGAAATTTTGCAAACCGAAACCGACACAGAAAACATTGATAACTGCTGATTTTAACATTCATCATTAAGTTATCCATTTTTTGTTTATCAGAAATTCTATGATGATGTTCATTACCTGCACTATCAATGGAAGTGTATGAAATTGCGTAAAATTGTTCTGTAACTGAGCTAAACTTGGGGAGAGATTTGATAAGCTTGTGAAAGGCTTCTTTTTACAAATTCAAATGATGCTTTTTCGCCGGCTTCAACACATACATACAGCAGTTACTTGCCTACAAAACCGTCTGCTCTTTCACTGAGACATTAGCTTATTTAGCTCCGCTTCCAAAATAAAAAAGGAAAAACTCTCTCGTCACCCCAGGAAAGAAATGAAGACGTCAAAATGGAGAATGTAACCCAACGCAACTAGGGTAAAATGTCGGATCGACGTGACAAGATGGGATCCACAAGTGTTGAATCCGTCAACTACATACAGAAATTACACTTTGAGAGGAACGGCTTGAATCTACTCGGAAAACTGGTAGTTGTCAAGTTTTAAAGCAGCTGGTTTATCCAGAAACCAAACTAACTTTCCCGTCCTTGGCTGTACCAACCTTGCAGGTAGTAGTGGGCAGTCTGCTCCAACATCATCAATGGCAAAATGCACCGTCTCTGCTTTGTTTTCACCTGTCACGACAATGGCCACATTGGATGCAGAATTGATTACTGGCAATGTGAAGGTGATCCTCTCAGGAGGTGGTTTGGGAGAATCAGTAATGAATGTAACCCATTCATCTTTCTCTTCAAGCACTGAGTGGTCAGGAAATAATGAGGCGACATGGCCATCAGAGCCCATTCCGAGAAGTATGAGGTCAAACTTGGGGCTGTCACTAACATCAGACACACTTACTATGCGAGATTTCACCAACTGTCGGATGACAAACTTATACTCATCGGCAGCTTCCTCAGCTGAGACAGAATCATTGATCGAGTGCACATGGCTGGGAACGATCGGCAACTGGAAATGCAAATAGAAAAGATCTAATGCTATGTAGATATGATGAACTACGAAACTAAAACGAAGTTTTGAAATCAATTGATTGATCATCACTGCTTCAAAACTCAAAGAACAAAATATAAACAACCATATTCAAGAACTATTTTCCCTGAAATTTCTTAATAAATACACGAGGAATATATAAGAATTGTTGGCGTTACACAAAATTCAGTCACAGTGGAAGAGAATCTTATTCATCTGTATTGACTAAAACAATCTTGGTTGGAATACAGTCTCATGATAATGTTACTTAGTTCTATCATTAAACTAACAAATGTGAACTCAACAAGTCAAGGAAAATAATATGCTATATGACATACAGGAAGGTAAATTATGAGAAACAAAATCAAGAAAAAAATTGTACACGAAGTTGCTTCGCATTCGACAGTCCCGGTTAAAATTAGCCCTACATTATGATGTAGGCAAATGTAAATAAAAACTAAACGATCCCAAATAGAGCAATTAAGGACCAATAGGCAGTATAAAAGCCACCTTAAAAACAAACCAACTGATGAAGGAAAATTCTCGAGGAAATTTTCTTTCGGACGATGATCAGCAGTCTCTTGTTATGGAAAGAACAAAATCCATTCTCTTGGATGCTTGCTCTGTTAGAGCCTAATTTCATATGTCAAATGAAACATCTAGTAAGCCATATAGGAAATGCTCGGGGTCTGCTTATTCATAAAATCATTTAATGCTTTCAAAATATTTGAGCAAAATTTTCGAGTTCAAATTCTTTAATAACAATTTTTTTCTCCATGTCATAAATAGTAGTCTTCTTGCCAGGTTTTGATAATCAAATGAAAGCCAAGTTCATTTGGTAGGGAAAGGACAGCTAACAAATGGTGTTAAATAACAAATTGATTCTAACAGTTTGAATCTTTTGATTCGTAGTGGTTGAACATGGTAGCAGGATGGATTTACAATGTTAATTCCTTCCGATTTAAAACTTATTGCACATACACATTCGTGGCTTCGTTAAAAAAAATTGAACCCACATGTGAAAGAGAGTAAAATTAGTACAAAAAGCTCAACAATTTAGTGGTAGTTTGGAAAAAAATGAAGTACTCGGCTGAATAAATTGTGTTATGTTCATGCAAAAGTACCAAGAAGATAATGTTGATTCCCAAATTTTAAACTTCAAATGAATTTGTATGCATTCTACTAGATTCCAGGCAACAAATTTTTAAACCAGTTAATGATTTTTACATCAAGAATCTAAGAGAAACACCATGTATCAGGCTCAAAAGACCAATATAGCCCGTCGTCATTCTTTCACAACACGACAACTTCAGTAATCTGTAGTGAAACTGAAAACGTTGTCTTCTAAAGCAAAAACACAATCTCAACCATAATTTGCATTTACTGACCCAAAGTGGTTTAATGCAAGTAAAAGTCAAGAGAAACAATCTAAGCAGTGAGATAAATTGCCAATGCTGAAAAATGTCGACCAGCGTGCTCCTAATTAGAGCAAAAAGAAAATCAAATGACCACCACATCAAAGAAGTTGACATAGGAAGCTTCTCTTCATTTAGTTAAATGAATTATCTTGCAACTCTTAAGGCAAAACTGATGCTACATTGACTATTTTCTACATATACAACACCAAATTTTTAAATAGGGAGGGAATACCAAGAACAACACAGTTCCTTGAAATGTGCTTAAAGTGGCATCTAATTACCCGAGGAATAAAAAAAAACTAATAGTTCTATGATAAAACCCTTTTAGTTTCTCTAGCAGTTTAGTGATCCAAAATTTAGCAAACATAATGTTCATTGAAAAGAAGTTAAAACAATGATTACTAGATTGTTGTTATATCAAAACAAAAGTCACAATTTCAGATCACCAACAACATTTACATTTCTCAATACTCAGAAGACTAAAAGCATGAGGATAGCCTCAGTCCTCAGAAGTAAAATCAAATTAGAAGGGAATCAAATTGATTTGAACCTGGATTTGAACTTCAATTGCCAATCAATGAAGAAGCCGAAAGCGAAGGCACTCATATTAAGCATCGGTTACAGCTTAAACAGCAAAGATTCAAGAGACAATACAAGATAGATGAAGTACAAACCTTGGACAGAAGGTTATCCTTGGCAAGCTTATAATTGCTATCGGCATGGTTTTTCGCAACAACACGTTCATCAGCCCAAAATATATACCACTTAGCCCAGTCGACAGTTTTGTTATAAGGAGCTTCACAGAGCTTTCTGTTTCAATCGATAAAAATTACATCAATCAACCAAAATTGTAATATCAAAGAAATCGTAGCAGAAAATCAAAGGATCCATACCCCATTAAGCTAATGAGAGAACCACCAGATAAGGCAATAGAAAATACACCCCGTTCTTTCACCGATGCCTCTGATAATTCAGCAATATAGTCTGCTAAATCAGTACTAAGCTCATCCAAGCTATCATGGATCCTCAGCTCTCTATCTTTATGATCCCATTCCTCATGAAGAGCCATAATTCAGAAAAATTATAGAACCTTATAAAAACAAAAAACAGAGACTGATTAAATACTAAATTTTACACCACCATTAAAACTAATCATAGAAATCAATAAAGAGCTTCTCCCACTTCCAGATAATGAGCACTGAACTAAAATTTGAGGCATTTCAAAACTAAAATCACATGCAATTGAATAATCTATATCCCACAATGACTCTATCCTAATATGTCAATTCAAGAGATACAAATCAAAAAACATTCACAAACAATAGTGTAATTTCATCAATTGGGTATTATTCAAAGATCAATTTTTAAAAACCCCAGATTCAAGTAGATGACTATCAAACAAACAAATTCATGAAAAAACAACACATACCCAGATCATTAAACATCTCAAAAAACAATCCCATTGCAGCAAAAAGGTGGAATAAGCACAAAACATTAAAAAGATCAGTTATTATGATGATGATGAAACTGCATAAAAATCAGAGTTAAACAAAAAATAACCAAAGATAAAGATGTAAAGAAATTTGCTCACAGAAAAGAAACTAGAGAAGGATTGCAGAGAAGGAAGAAACAGATGAAGGTGGAAGATGAGTATTGACACGAAATTAATATAAATATAATAATAATAATAATAATAATAATAATAAGGTAATGTGACAAATAATTCTATGAAAACCCATAATTTATTTTACTGATTATTATTATAAAAAAAAATTAAAACTTCACAAGAAGTTGAGAAAAAAGAATTTACCTTCTACGTTTTCACGTGCATCCAATGATCGTAACGCAAAAACCCACAAAAAGCAAACACCAATTCCTTCTCTCTCCTCTCTCTCTCTCTCTCTCTCTACTTTCTCACTGTAAAGGGTAAGCAGATGGGAAAATGGATAGAAAAGAAGAGAAACCCTTTACCCTCCTAGATCAACTGCAATAACATCTCATAGAAAAAGAGAGAGAGAATTAAATAAATAAATAAAATGGATTTTTATTTTATTTTATTTTATTTGCTTGTATAAAAAAACAATCTTTAAAATCACCCAAAAAAAAAAGAGAACTAATTTGTCTGTCCTTTTGATTAAAAGAGGAAATGGAAAATTATAAACCAAACAAGTGGACAAATCCAGTGCTGACAAATGTACCAATGGTGGTGTTGTCTTGTAACAGTGTGACCATGCCAGAATATTTTAACTCTATTGGTACTTATTAGTGGGATTTATTCTCTGCTTTTTGTTTTTCTTTTCAGTTCTTTTATCCATTGCTTCTCTCTTTTCACCCTTTTTTTTTTTTAAATATTTGGCCTACGTATCCATTTTAATAGATTTGAACATATTAGTAGAGTTTATAATAGTGAGATTCTTGATCTAATAGAAACTGAACACTTATGAATATAATGAGAAACTATCGGACGTGAGTAATCAAATATATTTTTTCTATTTTTCCCCTTTACCAGGCCTTGTAGACCCAACCCGGGCCCATTCATTTCCTGGCCCGGCCATTGATGAGGTTTATGTGTCAATGCTCTTTTCATAAGATAAAAAATCCATGTCTCCTCTTCAATTTGATGTAATGTCTATAAAAAAAATACAATATAATATATTATATTATCAATGGACCTCTAAATTTACGGGTGTGGAGGGGAAGCAAATTTTATATTTGCTAAAAAAATTCCTCCTCTTCTCTCTCCAAATGGTGCTCCTTTTAACAAACTCATCTCAAAGTTATACTACTTCATTAGATAAAGTTTTTAATTAATGCTAAAAATAATCAACAAAAACTCTTAACAAATTATCAAAATTTCAAGTCTGAAATTTGTAAAACAAATTCCACAAAATCAGGTCCTTTATAAAGTGTTTTGTCCTAGCGTTTTTTCCAAAGTGTCGATTTAATGGCATTGTTTTCTTTGGTCGTATTGTATATAGGCCAACTTTATGTCATCTTTCAGAGTGTTGGCATTTGGCATTGAAGATATCATTTAAGCCATCATTTTCTTTTAATTTCTTCCTTCTCCCATCCATCTCCCTCCACCACCAAAAATCGAAGGAAAAAAATTAAAAATTAAAGAGAGAATGAGATATTAAGAGAAATTTGGAATATGTTGGTGTCAAAATCAAGCAACAGAAAGGAAAAGACAGAGGGTAGTGTTAAAAAAAAAAACTCACATCAAGACAAATCAACATAGCTAGCCCGGTTTGAGTAGCATGTTAACCAAGCAAATACATTTAATCTGAAATAAGAATACATAACCAGATTTGTGAAAATTAATGTGGATAGTCACATTTATTGCGTTAGGAGAGAGGAAGAGAAGGGAAATACCAAATCTGCCCTTTGTAGTCTGAAAAGTAATTGTCAACTCTGACACACTATATGAGCTGTTCACGTCTAGGGATGGCAACGGGACGGGGTCGGGGATGCACTTCTCATCCCCTAACCCGCGGGGATTTTTAATCCCCATACCCTACCCTATCCCCTAATCAAAAAATCGGGGTCGGGTTCGGGGATTCCCCATTAAGGGATCGGGTTCCCCGCGAGGAAAATTCCCCGTTTTACATTTTAATTCTTATTTAAAAATTAAATATAAAAATGAAATATACATTTAAAATATACATTTTTATAAAAAAGAAAACATAATACTAACCATTTTATATTGTATTAGTTAATATAATCATATTTCACATATATTTTTCAATAAATAAAGATAAAAGTAAACAAAATACATAAGATATTCTTTAAAAATCGGGTTCGGGTTCGGGGTCGGGGACGGGGGATGTATTCCCATACCCTTACCCTATAACAAATCGGGGAGGAATTTCTCACCTTAACTCTTAACCCTAACCCTATAAAACGGGGATTCCCCGCCCCTATAGGGTCGGGGCCCCGCGGGGCCCTTAACTCGCGGGGAATTTTGCCATCCCTATTCACGTCTGACACACTGTACGAGCCGTTCCCTGCTTTTCATTTCTAATTTTTCTCTTTCTCTTCCCTTTCTTCATTTTCCCTCTTTCTTCCTTACTCATTTTTTCCTCTTTCTTCATTGTCTTTCTCTCTAGTCTCTCAGCAATTCCTTGCATTTTCCTATTTTTTTTAAGAACATATAATCCGTTGTTGGAGAAGTAACTCACTTGTTCTTTTTTCTTAAAGTTTTCGTTTTTTATGACCATTTCCATTCTGTTTTGTTTTTTTTTCCTTTTATGTGGCTATTTTGAAAAAACTAATTTTTTTTATGTGGCTATTTGAAGATGTTATGTGGTTATTTACTATTTTACTTCTATTTTTGTTATTTTTTTAAGATGGTAGTTCTTTATTTTGTTGAAGATGGTTGCTTCTTTTTTTAAGATGTTTTTTTATATGTTTAACTTTCTGATCTTTCCTTTCCTTTGTTTTTTTTTTAAGAAAACGATGTTTTATAATTAAATGCCAATACAAGAAGTAAGGGGCCATAGTCATCAACAGAGCATAGTATGCTTTTAAAAATGTGAAAAGTTTTTTTATGTACTGTAAATTTCATAAGTATAGTGCGTACAATTATATGTACACTATTTTGTATGTGCCGTAGAAAACTACAATTTTTAGGGAAAATATATTATACTTTTTTCAAATGTGACTAAGTTTTTATATGTATTGCAAAATCTGTGAGTATAATGCGTACTTCATGTACGCTATTTTATACGTACTTTGAAAAACTAGAATTCACCTAGAAAAAATGAGTTAGAACACATAACTCATTTGTCTTTATTTCATCCATGTAAGTAATGTTATAAATGGATAATAGCATTACTTTGTTACATTCAACAAATGACTCATGTATTAAATTTTGTATATTGTGTATACAACGTACATGAACAAGTACGTACAATACAAGTGGGTATAACGTTTTAAATATTAAACCAATAAAGTTACAGTCTGTACTACGTGGGTAAATGGACATACGAAAGTTACTGATGCACATGCACCTCTTCTGGAGAAAAAAAAGGGAAAAGTTAAATTCAAACTTGTCTAAAAAACATAAAAAGAAGAGATGAAGTGAGAAGGAGAATTGCTTCATAAAAATCTGGAAAGATAAGATTTATTCCTAGAAATCCACATTGAAAAAGTTGGCAAAAAAAAGGATGGTAACAACGTAGAAATCCACAATTGCAAGAACAGAGACCCATTGAATCTTCCCTTTTACCTATTGGGTACTGTTTGCATAGGAATTTGGTATTATAGCTAATGATTATAATTAGGGGTATAAAAGGTATGAAAAATCTGAATAAATATTTTGGTGGCTATTGTTTGTAATATAAAATATGGTGGCTATATTTTGATACAAGTGTCTAAAATGTGGCTATTCTCATCATTGTCTCAAAAACTGTTGGGACTACCGGAGGAAAGATTAAGATGAGCCATTAACACCTCCTTCTCTCGCAGGTTTGTTTCATGAGTTTTTACGGTAGTAATAATTAGAGTTTCTTTAATGTATAAATTCATACATTGGACCGGGGTTATATAAACTTAAGTTTCTCAAATCCGCACTCCAAACATCCTTCTCTCCTCTTTTTTGATTTTAGGTTTGATTGCATAGACTTTTTTTTAGTGTTTGGCTCACACGTTTGAACAAGGGATTTAAGCTACACAACCTAATACATATTTGTCCTCTGATTTTATAATCCTGAATGGTGGATTATCTAAACTTATCATTCTTAACAAACTATTTCATTTACTGAAATAACATACAATAAATGTGGACTTTTAATATTGGGGCAATTATTGAAATAGTATATTTTTACCTACTAATTACTGAAATGTTAAAACTTTTCAAAAATTACTAAAATAGCGTAATTATAGTTCAATAATTTAATTAATTATAATTCAATAATGTATTGAACTAAAAAAAGTAAAAAAAAAAAACTAACAAATTCATTGAAAATAATAATGAAAGTTAATCAAATAGCTCGATAAATTATTGAACTTGCACTTAAAAAGGTAAAAAGAACATACAAACTCATTAAATACCCATGAAAAATAGTTCAATAATTTGTTGAACTATTGTTCAATAATTTAATGAATTATAATTATGTCATTTGAGTAATTTTTAAAAAGTTTTGACATTTTAGTAATTAGTATTCAGAATTATACTATTTGAGACAAATTTTATTTAATTATTTGTTATTATAACTATTATTTTAAACTGAATAATTATTATCTAAATGATCTATGAGGAACTAAAATTTTCATTTTATTATAAATCAAATTGTTAATTTAATTTTAATAATATATTTTTTAGTCAATAATTTATAAATCTACTATTTCAAAAGAATTAATCAAAAGTAATGACATAAATTATTCTATGTATCTAAAATCTGGCGTTTGAGTCGATTTTTACAAAGAGTTTATACCCGGAGACATTAATGATCAAATCTAAAGCTAGTATATTAAGGGAGGAAATTAAAACTAAGAAACAGTTTAGTGACATTAAATCATATAACAATTATAATTAAGGAAACTGCAATTTATATGTAGAGAAAATTAAAGGCAAAGATATATTAATTTACTTACTTAATTAATAGTGAACAACCTAGTGAGCTAAAAGCCTAGTGCCTCCCAACCCCCCAACACAGCTTTGAATTTGAGAGACCTAGCATGGCTTCACTGCTAGATTCTTTTCCATTTTAAATATGTATTAATTAATTTAATACTATAATATTTTATTTCATTCACACGGAAAAAAAAAATCTAAAAATCTAAAATATTTTATCTCTTTTAGCATCTTCTTGCCAATTATTTTGTAGATTTGTTCTTTTTTCTCTAGTCGCTTGTAGATTTGAAGCATCCCCTCTTGACTTTAATAAAACTTTGGTTGACCTTGTTTATTTCCCTCCCAAAAAAAAATATTCAAATTATAGAAGATAATTTTTTTTTTCTTTGTCATTTAGCTATATATGTCATATAAATAATTTAATAACCAAGTCTTACATTTTTAATATGTGGTAAATTAGATAGTTTTCACTTAGATCTCTAAATATAAAAAAACATATATATATAACGTGACATCATTGACACATATTTAATCAACTTTTTTTTTAATAACTTTCAAAACCGTAATAGTTGAATTGTAATGTTTAAAAAATTTAGAAACTTGAATGATACGGATTTAAAATTTAAAGACTAAGAATGCAATTTTTCATATCTATGCAAGTATTTAAGCACAAAACTTTTAAGTAACTTTTAATTATTGAGAATGGTTTAAACTTGGGACAATTACTGATATAGCATATTTTTACACACTAATTATTGAAATGTCATAACTTTTTAAAAAAAAATACTCAAATAGTATAATTATAATTCAATAAATTGATTGAACTAAAAAGGTAAATAATAATAATAAATTTATTGAAAATAATAATGAAAAATAATCAAATAGTTCGATAAATTATTGAACTTGAACTTAAAAGAACAAAAAACAAACAAATTCAATATGAGTAATTTTTAGAAAGTTCAAATATTTAAATAATTAGTATGTAAATTTATACTATTTAAGACAAATTCATTTTAAACTCTGACATAGGCCGAAAGCATCCTTTAACTAAAATCAATAAATGTTGAATTACATAAAATATTAAGTATTTTATAAATATAAATATGTTAAATATATTATTAACCTTAGTGGGTATTAGCCATTAGAATGAAAGATTAATGATGGTATGTTTTACACACATTTGTCGATGTTATTTGAAATATTATCAAGAATATCCACATTAATTCATATTTATTCACTAATACCAGTTGTGTTTTTTTAATATCAATTTTGCCCAAAAAACACCATAAATGGCGGCGATCCCATGTTTTCCGTTTTGAACAATTACCATCATGCCCTTTCCTTAAATGTTGTAGATCATAATAAATAGAGGGCAGAAAATGTCTTTTCATTGTTCCCCTAAACGGCGCGTGGAGTTAAAGTGGGTAAATATTCCATATTTGACATCTCGTCTGTGCATTTGGTTATGAAAATCACTTTTATCCTTTGTACATTTCCCTTTACTTTTTTAATTACTTGGTAGATTTGAATTATATATGCCCCCATTGTATAAAGGCATTGATTTCCATCCGTATTCATTAGTTTTACATCACATAGAAGACACATCGCAATCGATATTTCGGTTTTAAAAAAATAATAACACCAATTGACTGGTGAATCTACAGCTTTTTAAGTCATGTTATATATATATAACTGTCAAAAAAAAAAAATAATAACAATAATAACTTTACCATACAATAAACCAACCAATTGTTGTTCCTTGTCAACATGTTAAATTATCGAACACTGGCTTGAGAGGATTAACACCATTTCTGACATGTATTTCCAATTTTTAAGGAATTTACAAAGTGGATAAGTCTTTTTTTTTTTTTTTTTTTTTTTGACCAAGTGGATAAGTTGAATGGGGATATTTAAACGGAAAAATCATGTGGTTGTTTTTTATTTTGGCCTTTTTAAGTAGATAAAGATGAGCTGTCAGAAGAGAATCCTACTGCCACACGAAATGAAAACGTGTGAAGGATTCAAATTAGCATTTAATGAGAATTACATTTACATTCATTCACAACTTCTTCTCCCCCTCCTACCCTATTCCTCTTACTTTCCGTTGGCTACTAAACATTGCTTATAGATTATGAAAACCCGACCTAGTACAAGGGAGTACTGATATCATATATTGAGTTATGTTTAAGTTGACACCCGAGATTCGAAATTATTTTTGTATATAATTTAAATAACCCATGTTAATAAAGAAATAAGATTTCCTATTTATTAATGTTTTTGTTGAATAAAGCATATCCTTATCATGAAAAGACGAGTAGATAAGGGAAAAGAAGCATCTTCTTTACTCACCAAACAATACTTAAATTATTAATAATGGAACAAAATTAAATGGGTGATGCAGATTAAATTATAAATAAAAATATTACCTTAGAAAGTATCTACATTTGCAGGATATTTCCTTATCCAAAGAGGCTTGGTCTTGCAATCCTAACAAAACTTGCCAAAGAATATGCTTGCTTGGAAATATCAATAGCTCTAAAAATTCACAATTTCACTATTTTTTTCAAGTCAGAATTTTTTTATTGGAAAGATGCAAAATGTACAGAAAGTAGGTGGCTCAATGAAAGAGACTTGTTAATACACAAAAAAAAAAAAAAAAAAGAAAAAAAAAGGTCCTATCCCATGCTAAATGGGTTGGATTTAGATGACCTAATTCAATTTTGTCAATGAGTGAAAAAAAGATAAGTCCAAACCACATGACAGAACATGAAACTTATTTTTAAGAAATAATAAAAACTAATAAAGGGGTCCACTTATCCATAATGAGCTTATCTATCTCCATAGCTAAAGCTAGCTAGGGGCCCTCCTCAACATTGACATCTTCTTTTGGTAGCCTCTATTTCAATTTATCAATATTCACAACATATGTTTAGTGGAGGAGGACATGCCTCGTGTACATCTTCTAAAAATTTAGTAAAAAATTTGTAATCTCTTTATAAAGTTAGAGGTTTGAATTCCCGATTTAAAAAAAAAAATGATATGTCACTGTCGGATAATGTAAATCAATGTCAACATAGTTACAAAATAGACGAGAGCGAAAAATGAAAAATGCATAGAACATAGTTAAATTTGAAAAGTGATTTCTGGAAAGGGAAAAAAATATGAATAGAAGAGAAAGAAATCCAATATCATTTCCGGCTCACTCCATCGCCACCATGCAGCCCAAAAATAAAATTCTCCATTAATTGCATTACAAACTTTTCGGATCTAGTCAATATGAACTCACATCAACAATCATCAAAGCCCACAACTTTATTAAGCTTTTAACTTTTAATATGGATAGAGCTTCATCTCAAAATTAATCGATAGCAAGAGGAGAAACTTATGATCTTAAAAAATTTGTTAAATCCGTTCATCTTTTAACGTGTGATCCTTAATAAAAGTTTTCTCCGTCTCTTATAAAATTATAGTTGAGAAATATAACAAGTTCAAATTGATTTGAGATTTGAAATTTGTTCAGTGTTGGATTTCATCCAAAAGAACGTCGGCTCTCACTATTCTAATTTTAACTAATACATATAAACTGATGAAGGTGGTTTTCGATTTTTTTCATAATAATATATTTTTCATGTATATTTGGAATTGAGAAAGGAAAGAAATAGTAGAAAATCCCTCTATATCAAATCCTACAAAGATATATTTGTTCAAAAAAAGGTGGGTAATATTTTGCCAACATGAGCATAACTCAACTGATTAGGCGCATGCTCCCTTCTTTGAAGTCGAAGATTCGAGTCAGAGGAAAGAAACCACATAACTTTAAATGAAAATGTCCTACGCAAAAGATGATTGCACCAGGAACCTGAATCTAAAATAGATCTCCTAACTAGTCGACTTCAGCTGAAAACAATTTTTCCAAGCAAAAGAATGTCTACTTATGGAAAAGTTCTCAGACATAATGCCATGTAAAACTAACACTAACCTCGTCAACTAAGCAAACAGAAAACCTATCCTTTCTCAAGGAGCTTGAGGTGCTAATTCTCAGCATTCAACGTAAAGGATTACCCTCTTATGACTAGCAAATGGTAATTTTAATCTCCATTCCCTTTGTTTACGAGTCAAAGGTCTACCCTTACTTAAAGGATCTCGATTCTCTCTTACATTTGCTAATTTCCAGATACAGCTCTCAGATTCCGATTCCACGCAATCCAACATAAACACTCCATCATTTTCGGTCCATTTAGAATCTACACCTTCCATGTAGCAAACTCTCATCGGCATTTCTTTAAATCTACACAGATCATCTGGGACCTTTAGTAATCTCTCTGCACCCGGAGATGATACCTTCACAAAAGAACAGCATTATGGCACAAACATACATTCCAATCATTTATGTAGCAAAAAACAAAACATATCAGGGAATCCGTATGTATAATATAGGGGTAAGATATGAATGGCTAACCAGCTATTACCTCAAGAGCTAAATCATCAGGAATTTTTCCAAGTGCTCCAGTTTCGTCTAATCTTTTCTTGTACTCTTGGCTGTAACTTTCAAGTTCTTCCATGCTGGGACACCCAAATCTAAGAAAGACGTCAATATTTTACAATTTATGAATTAGTAAATCCATGTAAAAATCGCACAGCAGTACTTAATCATTAAATCAAAATTGAAAGTATAATTTTTTTTTTTTTAAATTTCCAAACTGAATGCACACCCCAATTTATTTTCAAGATTTATGCTGTCATACAAACAAATACATGACTACGAACAAAAAACAGATAGATTAGAAAACATTTTCAAGTATCAGCAGAATGACTAGAAAATTTTCAACATTATCAAGACATTAAAATCCACTGAAGTGAGTCAAATTGATAGTGTAAAAAAGAACGGTTGTGAAATAAAATTGAAAAGTTTGGAAACAGAAAAGTTCAATCACTCACAGACAGATCTCTCCCAATACAACAATAATAGTTTTAAATGTGATTTCAAATGATATTCTTCACCTGATTGTTAGAAGGTAGAAAACACAGATCTTAAAGCAGGAAAATAAGCAAAAGTTACTAAGAAAATTACTTGTTTGACAGCTTGTCTAATCTGACATAGATATATCCACGTATAGTCGTCTTAAAAGAATAGAGTTTCATGTCATCACCAAATTGCAGCAAGGCCTCCTGTGCTAGAGATAGAACATGTTCACCCCATGGCACGCCTTGCAAAGCAACACCACCACCGCCACCTCCATCACCAAGCTACGTTTATGAACAATTAACAACATCTATAATAGTAGTGGAATTGAAGCCCATTTCAGCAGATATAAAATACCTCAGGCTCCAAGTCATCGTCTTCTTCCCATTCCTCCGTAATTTCTTCCCCTTCATCTCTTTCCACTACAAAATTTAAACAAATTCCTTAAATACAGGTTCAAGCATAAGTCTTTGATTACAAGTTTACTAAATCAATTCTTCCTTTGAGAGAGAGAAACAAGCAGCTTCATTTCCAGCATTATCATATCATTACCAAAAAGAAAACAAACAAATCGATACTTGCAATGAGCACTGGAATTGTAAATTTTTAAGAGAAATTTCAACAAATGACACTTTATTTATGAGTAATTTAAAAAATAGCGAATGTTTTGAAATATTTTAAAAGTGACATTTATCAGTCTGAGATTCAACCAACCTCGGTAATTTCAAAAATATCAAATGTTTTGAAATATTTCAAAAGTGACATTTCTAAGTCTGAGATTCCACCAATCTAAGTCAGTTTCTTTTTTAAAATTTTCAAAACTTTTGCTATTTTTTAAAATATGAATTCTTTCGAAAAACGCCTCTGAATATAATGAGGAAAACTAATCTAACCTACAGAAATTGATGAGCATTACATTAAAACGATAATCAATTATCGAAATTGAATGAACAAATTCAACAAATCTATTATCGTAACTAAATTAAACAATTCAAAATCAGATGATATCCTTACAATCGATTGGATTTTGTTCATTGAGTTCATCTTGAAAGCTGATAGTGGAATTGGAACTGAATAAACGTAGGGTTAGTAAGGGAGAAAATATGAATTTGAGGTCGCGATAATGAAGGGGGGAAGAAGAAAAGGAGCTAACAATGGAAGATTTTCTGCAGATAAAAGACGAAAAGGAAGAGGAAGAAACGGATTTTCGAGCTTGATGAAGCAAAGAATGAGCAATTCTATTACCCCTCATTGACGAGCTCGAATTTTCCGACTTTGGCGGGTTTTGGCCGCCTCTCTTTGTTGCGTTTTTGTGTATAATTACTCTCAATTAAAATTAAGTCTTTTTATTTTTTTTATCTGACGTAAAGCTTGAAACGAGGATTCAATAACCTCTTGAATCATTGTTAAAAATACTTTTTATTATATAAAATATTTTTTAAACACTTTTAAAAATATATCAAACCAACAATTAGCCTTATGAAGTTATCTTTTTCATTTTAAAATTCCTTAATTTAAAAACAATAATACTTAATAGTTCTCGAATCCATTTGCCAAGCCAAAATTAAGATTTTTCGGGATAGTTTTTAAAACTATTTTTTTAATGATTGTTAAAAATACATTTTAATATATAAAATATTTTCAAACACTTTTAAAAATATATCAAACCAACAATTAGCCTTATGAAGTTATCTCATATGGTTAAACTTTTTCCACCTTTCTAAGTAGTAGATTGAAAACTAGCTTAATTTCGCCTCAAACAAAAAAGTAGCCTAATTTTTTTAGAGAAAATGTAAATAATAGTCACATTTGGAGGTCACATCATTAAATTGTCACCTGTTTTTTTTTTTTTTTTTATTACTAGCTAGATTTCAAATTTCAAGGAATTTTCTATATCGAAAATACCTTTAAAAACAAATGTGGAACGTACATTGTGTACTATAGTAACACGATAGCACATTTTTCCTTTTCCAACACGGTGTGACAAGTTCACTAGGTATAAAGACTACTTTTTTACTTTCCCAATATAGACATTGTTTTATTCATTGGGTATTGAACTCATGATCTATGAGATTTTTACTTTACATTTTAGATATTGAGGCTTCTTTATTTTTATTTTTATTTAAAAAAAAAATCACTCATTTTTCTTTTATGTTCATACTTTTGTACACTTGTATTGTTTTTTTTTTTAATTTATATATGTACATAATATACGCAATATATCAGGCTCATTGCTTTAAGGACATTATACAATATTTACTATATATTTTTATATTGTATCATTTTATATTTTAATGTACTTTATGTACATATTTAATTTATCTTCCATTTTTTTTGTACATTTGTATCATTTTATATTTATATGCAAATATCATACGTAATGTACCTCGTTCATTGCCTTAGTGACATTATATACAGTACATATGTACCATTTTATACTTTTAATGTACGTATTATTTCTATGTACATAATGTATGTAGTATTTAACCTAACGTACACAATATACTTAATCTGAGAGAGAGGAGGTACGGTGGTGGTTAAAGAGAGAAGTAAATGAAAAAAAGAGAGAAGAGAATGAGAAATAGGTTTTTTTTTGGGGAAAAAATCTAATGGATGACATGGGCATTCATGGGAGGACTTTTTGATAAATTTATTGTGACCACGTAGTCTTATTCCACTAAAAAGTGACCATTCTCATATATAACCCTAATTTTTTTTAGGTTTGAGATCAGGGACTAGAGGATGCACTTGTTTCTGCATTGATTTAAAAAAATTGTATATTAGAAGTTTGTTTTTATAAATTATTTATATTTGTGAAGAAAAAAAACAGAAAAAAGGGAGGTTTAAAAGATCATCAACCAAAATTTTTACCGCAGTTGTTTCTTAAACCAAAAAAAAAAAAAAACTTTTGGAAGTAGCACCTCCTACTTCTCTGGAAATAAAAAGTATTCTTCAATGATAAAATTTCCATCGGACTAAGTGCACATTTGGACCAACTTTTAATAGGCTTAAAAATGTTTCTACGCCAAAAAATTTAAGCCTTTTAAACTCAAAAACATTTATAGGCACTTCTAAAAATTATTCCAAACGACCCTAATATGCTCATAAACTTTGCAAAAAGAGATAACTCAATATGAACTCAAAGAAAACTACTACAAATTGTTTGTATTTTGAAAGAATAAAGAAAAAAACTAACACAATACAACTTTTTTTTTAACACATGAATAATATTAATACATTTTGGAGGCAGAGAGATTTACTAACTTTAGCATCCTGTAGTTCAGCTGGCTGATGGAGGGGTATAAAAGAAAACAATAACAAGAGCGCAGGTTTACAGGATTGTATCACTTCATCTACAACCGGAGGATAGTTCTAAGTGTATCACAAAGATTTTGAATGGTTTGTTGTTCTTGTGTCGCCTGCAACTCTTGAAGCGGCATATCTTCGTAACACCTGAAACAAAATTACATATATTAAACCACAAACCGGCAATACAGTATGGCGTCACGACGTGGGGCTTATTCCATGTGTAATCTCCTATAACCAAAGAAAAGGAATGGAAAAACAGCGAGTTGTCTGGCACTGGCCCTCAAGGGTAATGCATTAAAGAAACGTTCATATAATAGCATAGTTGAAACCAAAATAAAGAGCAAAAACGTCTTTTTCTGTGGCAAGAAAAAGGTCAACAACCGCATGATCAAATTAATGTGTGTACTCACAGACCAGACTGGGGTCATAGAATTGATCCATCCACAGCGAGATAAGAGAGGTCTATGCCATGACATTGGTTATGCTTCAACTCACAACTGTGGTAAACTAAAGCCTGAGCAAGGTTTAATAGCCAATTAAAATAAAGAAGACATACATTCTGTGGTAAGCTAAAGCCTGAGCAAGGTTCAAAAGCGTCGGACTTGAAGTTAGTCTTTGATAGACACTGGGAGGAAGCGGCATCTGCAGTGTAATAAATGAACGAACAGATGTATGAGCGGTTCAGAAGAGATAAAGACGGAACCATAAAACTGATGGGAAAAAAGACGAAAGAGAGACCTCATTCTGTCCCCTACGGCCCTTTTTTGATTGTCCATCACCAGTGAAAAGTTCCTGAAGTGCTTCCACTGCGACAGTTCCACTATTATCTAGTTGCATGCTGCCAAGGACATTGTCGGACAACAGAGCAATGGGGGATATATCAGTGGCCCTCAAGAATGGAATGGGTACGGTATTACCTGCTGCATATATGGACCAAAGCTGCATAGGAAAATAGGTCTATCTAATCAGTCTAAAGAATAATTCCTATTGAAAGCAAAACCAAATTTTAACATTAATCAGAAGGTTGACATTTAACAAATGAAAATATAACCAGAAGAAAAAAACAATAAGTAGAACGTTGTTAAGCCATGGCAAATAAAGTGTCGCAGAGAAATCAAGGCCTGTAAGTATATTTCCTAAAAATGTTATAAAAAATCATACTTACTTTCAAATTATTACTAATCAGAGGATATTTTTATGTTTTCAATGTACTCTATATCTCTATTAATTAAAAAAAAATTATAATAATATTAATTTAAAATATAAAAGAATTTGAGTCATCATGGACTAAAAAAATCATTATTTATGGTTCATCCAGTCAAAAGTTAGAAACTATTCCTTCTCAGATTTTAGAGACTTATGGGATCCAAATCACCTCCTTGGCTTTAGTTGGTGTACGTTGTATAATTGTTTGTATTCACTCCGTAACTTTTTGTTATCTCCTTTGGCCTCCAAAGTTTACTACTTTAGTAATTTTCATCTCTCTAAGGAAAAGTTGTCATTTCTTTCTCAAAAGAAAAAAAAAATCAACTCCAAATCTATCAATAGTAGTTTTCTCATTTCACCAGTTTTTTATAAGCCCAGTCCCCAGACCCACTACGATAGCTTGCTCCCTCTCCTCTCACCAGATTTCACATCGTCAGTAATGACTTCAATGGAAACATTAAGGTCTACAACTTGATCACCTTGAAGCTTGTAAATCCATTTGTAGAGCATGAGGTACAATCATACAGAGAAATGCACTTTAAATTGAACATTACCTTGTCCTGCAGGGCGAAAGCCTTCCGGCTGACAGTTTCACTCTTTAATGTGCTAAGGTTCTGCTCATGGATACCAAAAATTGAGGGTGAAGATGCAAGTGTGGAAGGATCTAATTTTCCATCTGAAATATCATTTACAAGGCCTCCCGTACGATTCACACTATGGACAATCCAAGAAATTTAGATTTCAAGTCATAAACGAGGCTACATAATTAGGAGAAAAATATAACATTACATTTCATGTGCCTCATAATTAGTGAAGTCAATTAATCTAAAGTTCAAGCAATAAAATACAACACATCAGCAAGACTAGGAGAGAGTACCTAGAGTCAACAATTTTTACTCCACTTCCACTTATGGATGGGTTCTCGTCGTGTATCGGTGGTTCAGCATTATCAATATCCAGCTGAGAAGCCACCTTATCATTCTCATCTCCATCATGGATGATTACAGTGCCAAAAGTACCTTAAACATAAGTTATATTCATGTATATATCAGATGATTATGGTGTAATAGAACCCCTTGGGAAAATGAAAGATTATTGCTGACCTCAAAAAGTTAAGAGTCGTGAGGATAAATTTAATCATTTAAATCAATACTAAAATACTTCTCTCTTATCAGAAAAAGACAGACTTCTCTCACTAGTAGGCACAGACCTTACATTGGTTAGATAAGTTAAGTATTGATTTTGAAATTAAATAGCAAAATAAATCCAACTCAAAATCTCTTCCTTTGTCAAATCAAATTATATATTGATCAGATAAAAGTAAAAGATATAAGTTAGGATGGGATTAATATTTTAAACTATTCTATGAACATTGAATTGAAAAGCCAAAAACCTGATACAATTTTTCACAAGCAAAACTATTTGATTTAGAGGGCAGTATTTTGGAACGATTACTAAGGAATCGTTACCAATTGAGTCCCAACAGACCTAATTAATTTGTTAAATCACATTTCCAGAGCAACATGCTGCTCTAAATATTAACTCTTGGAAAAACAACAGCGGCTGCATTGACTATTTTGAAGCATGTCCCAAATGCGAAATGCATACCTTCCGCCACATATTCCACTCCGGATACCTCATGCTTCCTCAAAGTTCCACCTGCTGGCACTTCATTAGCCACCTGAAGTCCAATATTCTGAGGTTTTGAAGGAACAGTATCTCCATAATCTTGATTTACCTTTGCTGCTACCAATGTCTGTTTCAAGCAAAAGGAATATAGAAAGATAGAAATTTTCAACTACCTATCACCCATGTCCATGTAATAGCAAGAAAGAGATGAAAGAAGAGTGGAGAAATTAAATGAAATGAAAGCTTGGGCACTTACACCATCTTCTGATGCAGCTGGAGCTATATTAGCTTGCTGAGCCATTAAAGTCCTGATTTTCCTAGCCTTTTCAGTCTTAGGCAACATTGCTGATGCCCCACATCTGCATTTTTCAATAAATTTGTGCTGTTTGTGCAACACAGAAACTAGTTTTTAAAAGCAAGGGAAAAAAAGATTTTTCAAAAAAATAAATAATACCCATTGGATATTAAAAAAAGAATTATGAATCGGACTTCCTTAAAAGTCCAGGCATTCTCATGTTCCTGGACTTTGGCATGCAAAACTTACACAAAATGCTTTTTTCTTGCAAAATAATAATTTTAATACAAATTTTCTAAAGTGAAGAGAGTAACAAGGTGCAAGATATAACAACATTAAGAGATAAACATGCTTTTAGTTTCAGAAATGTAATTATCATTTTAACTTTGCAGTTATAGAAAGTTTACATTGATGATTGATCACATCAGATGGACAATTATTCCTTCTTTCTGTAACTTTGGTTCATTAATATTTAGTTTCTTATTAAAAAAAAAAAAATTATTCAAATGCATAAAAATTAGGTGAAATTAACTCGTGAAAAATGTGAAAAGTTTATTGGAACACGAATTGTCATAGATTACCTTCAACATCTCAGAAGCAGCTGGACGAGAACGGGGATCTTTTGTTAGACACTTCGCAACAAAATCGTGGAACAACAAAGACCTAAAAGGGAGATATATAAGCTTAAAACACCACAAGGACTGGACTTCCTTTCCATCTGTGTGCAGAATATAAAATACTAAGAATTTATGCCGAAGAATGGATGATGAAAAAGAATTAAATCAAACCATTTCTCTTTGTCTTCAAGCATTGGAGCTGGCTCGATGGATATCATGAATAAAACCTGCTCCGTATGAGAAATGCATAAAATTCTCGTCAAATACAATTCTGGCAAAACATTGAATAAACTGAAGAGAGCATCACAGATCCAAACATTTAAGACTAAAGTACAAATCTCAATTTCAGATGCAATTCATTACAAATAGAAAACTTAATAATGAAACAGCATTGTTCAATATCAAACATAAGAGAAGCATGATAATCATGAGAAAATAGAAGAAGACCTTTTAAACTGAACCATGATCAAGACTTCAAAGATGGAAAGTTTCACTCAAAGAAAGAATTAACTTCATTAATGGAGTTTCAAATGCTTCAAATTACACTAACCCTCATGGGATGCACTGCCGATCTTGGAGGAAGTCCCTGAAGTTAGTTGGAAAATTATTACAGGATGTCAAGAATTATCACGAGATTCGTCGAATCCCAAGTCAATTGGAATATCATCAGTTAAAAAGCATTCTTTGGGTAAGATTAAAGAAACTTATAGAGCCAGTTTTTACCTCAGCCATTTCAATAGCAGAAACACCAAGAGCCCACACATCCACCTGAAAAGAAACAATCAAATTGCAAAAAACTACTATGGCTGCAACCTTAAAAGTTAAAACTGAAAATATCACAAAAAGAAAGCATAAAAGCAAGAACAAAACTTTGAATAGTTCATAGATCATTGAATATGATAAAAATTCAGACACGTTCATTTAAATGATAACCTTTTTTTAGTAGGAAACAGAAATCTTTGCAAATTTTTAGTAGGCAAGGATGTACCACATCCAATTCAGGAACCAGCGTCATATGATATCTTTTCAACTATTCTGTATACCTCAAAAGCAAACTGTGCTATAAAAGATAATGAAATAATTGATTTACATTACATATTTTATCAAATATCATCAACTCTCAGCTATGTATAAATTAGGAATGTCAGACCACAGTAAATTCACGCTCACAGCTCACTGTTTAGAATTTTCGTTGTTTCTTTCTATGCTTACATTGGTTAAGAGTTAAGACTCCATGAAGATTTATGCAACTATTCAAATTCCAATTTAACCATCCAAACAAGTTTGTATCATCTATATCCTAATCAATACACATGCTATTAGCGATAGCTTACTCCCATCTGAAATTAAGTCTGGACACAGATTTAAAAATACCACACTCTCTCTGAATCAATGGAAAAAACAAAACATACTTTTTTTTTTTAATAATAAACTGGCTATTTCATTGATAAGTGAAAAAGCCCAAAAAGGCAAATACAAGAAAGCTAAAAAAAGGAGAATTTGACAGAGGGTATGAACATACTTATTGACAACCCTTTTATTGGAAACCAGAACTTTCAATACTAATATTAAAATGAATCCAATCCCCCAAAAAATACTCATCCCAGACTCCAAAGGTAACTTTTAGACATGTGCTGCAGGCTAGTTATTTCTGAAACATTAGTTCAAAAGGTTTTCAACTTTTGTAGGCTCCACTTGGAGTAGTTTGGATAGAATTTTTGTAATTATAACTTCTCCATGATTTGTGATGATTTAAAGTTTTTTTTCTGGAGGGTAATCCATTTGCCTTAGGTTTATAGGATTGTATTTTCATTTTATCAATGAATTTTTTTTTTGGTAAGAAAGTACCCAACCAAAGACAGTTAAAACACGAAACTTTGTCAGGTTTAAAACCTTTAACTTCTTCAACCATTCAGAGTTTAGTTTTCACAGGAGGGGATATAATATAAGAGAAGAAAAATAATATATATTTTAATACCTTTCCATCATATCGACTTTCTTGAATAACTTCTGGAGCCATCCAATGTGGAGTGCCAATGAACTGAAAAATGTACCCAAGATCATGAGGAGTGACATTCAAATATCAAGATTTACCATTTCTAGAATCTACAAAAATTGAAATAAAAACCATGTCACTTGGAATACTGAAGAAATCAGGGAAAAATATAGGTAGTAAACAGCACATGCAAATTATCATTTGGATCTGAAAAAGGGGATCGAGAAATGCAGAAGATGAGTCACATCACAACATTAAAGATATTTTATTCCATAGGGGGAGAAGTTCTAGTCATCAACACATTCCATCACGCTGCACAGATTTATAGAATAATGCGTGAAGTCCAAACAGTAATTAACAAAGTGGATACGGCCACTAGTGAGTGAATGTTGAATACAAAAGCAAACATACAGTACAAGCAATCGTTATAAAAAATGAATTACACACTAATATATATCACATAACACAAGAAGCCCAAGAAACACGATTAATAGTTTCAATCTTTACGCATTGTTCTCTAAGTTCTAACAGGAAAATTTAATTATCAAGGAATTATGCTTTTTCCTGACATGTTACTTTTACTTATTTATCTATGCAGTTGACATACTGTATTGCGCTTTGACATGGTCCTAGTAAGTTGGGCAGCAACTCCAAAATCTCCTGCAAGCATTTTAACACAAATGTAGCACGGTTCCATGACAGATTGTTGTTAAAGAAAACAACAGGAAGCAAAGAATGAAAAGCACTACCAAGTGCTAAATGCCACAATGTATTTTCAATTTTTTGTTCCCTATATCATAACAGGAATGTAAAATTGATCTCCTCTACAAACCAGGAATCCAGGAATCAAGTCTACTCACCCAACTTGACATCTCCTTGTTCAGTTAACAAAATGTTACCACCCTTGATATCTCTATGAACCTTGAATATTGAGTGCAGATAAGTAAGCCCCTACAATAATTACCATAGGTTAAGACCAACTATATATTGGAGATTAGAAAAATAGATGAGAGAGAAAACTGCATAACAGATGAGAAATTTAGTTTCATTTTCATTGCATCCAATAAATTTCCTCCAAGGGAAATGCCGGACATAGCCAAAAGGAATATAAAGGTGTGCTTTTTATTTAAGAAGCCTATATTTTCTCTATGCAAACACAAGCGTAAAGGTACCAGTACTTCTGTACACATAATTAAGGGTCAAAACGTTTTTCTGCAGGGGGAATGTCTGCCGGCAGCCAACTAGTTGAAAATTTTACCTTCAATGCCTCCCTACAGATATATGCTATTTGATATTCCTCTAAAGCTTCCTCAGTGACATTCATCAAGTCAGCAACACTTCCACCCCCACAGTACTCCATTACTATCTGCCAAGAAAATAAAGACTTGTAAATCGGAAAAGAAAAATAATAATAACAGAAAGATAGAGAGTAGTACAATCAATCAGACAAATCAATGTATACTCAATCAAGCTGATGGAAACAGTTTCATAAGTTTTTAATGTCAACTAATCTGTTATACCCAAAGATATTCCTCTCCTTGATAGCTCCCAAGATATCGAACAACATTTGGATGACTGCATTGCTGCAACATCTCAATCTCGCCACGAATTTCTTCGTAACCTTCCTCCTACAAAATGAATGAAACTCAATTCCCAAAGAAAAATTCAGATACTAGTGACTGAACTAAAGAGAGAGAAATTAGGAACCATACCCCTTCACTCAAAGATATGACTTTGATAGCTACCAGCTCAGAGGTTTTAATATCCCGAGCTTTATAAACGGCCCCATAAGATCCTTTTCCTGCAGAATAATCAAGACCATCCAGTAATTTCACCATCGCCAAAAGTCCACTCACGATATAGAATGCATCTCATTCATAACAACAACAAACAAACAAACAAAATCATATTAAACGTGTAAGCAAACAGCTCACCAAGTTCATTGAGCAATTCGTACTTAGAATTAGGATCTTCTCTGGTAATGCTATCAGGAATCGAACTCGAAGATACCTTATTACGTTGCCGATAACCGCCTTCCTCACTCTGCGGCGATCCATTCCCCTTCCTCTGCCTCCCAAACCCTAACTCTCCCATACCCTGCATACTCGCCACCGCCCTATCCATCGTCGAAAACTCACTTCGTCCGCTTCCATCTCTCGCATCATCGCTTTTCCGAACAACAGTCCCACTCACAGATTCTCTGTTCCTCGACCTCACCACAAACGTCGAATATCCATCACCATCACCTTCTTCATCATCGCCTTCTTCTTCACTGCCACTCACTCTCCTCCCAGGGCTCAAGAATTGTAACGGAGAGCTTCGAGGCTTCCTCGAAACCGACGAAGATGAAGACGAAGATCGATTTCTCGGTCGGTTTCTCTCCGTCTTAACAATCATAGTACCAAAATCATCAGTATCATTACCAAAATCAAAAGCATCATCGTCAATTAAGGCTCCACCACCAAAATCCTTGGGAAGACGTTTAAGAAGAGGAGGTAAAGAAGAATCATCATCATCTTCATCTTCATCTTCGCCTTTATCAACGTCCTTATAAACCGTAGTGCCGTACAAGTCTTGTCCTTTGGAATCTGTTTTTCGTCGCCGATGAAGATTCTTATCGTTAGGGTTTTGATCGGAGTCAGAATCGGAATTGGAATGGATAATAACTGTGGAGTAAAGCTCAGATTTGGTGGTGGTTTTGCGAGTCCTGTAGGAAATGGGAGTACGATCCATCGGAGAAGAAATTATTGAGAGTGAAGGAAACCAGCTTAGCAATGGCTAAAACGCCATTAACAAATAAGTGAAACTGAAAGTGTGAAGCTTTCAGTTGATTCCTTTCGTTCTGTTTCTGTTTTTTGGAGTGAAAACGGAAGTTGCAGACGAGCTCTCAAGCATGTGAAGAATATGAACAGAACAGGCCTAGATGAAAATGAGCTCTTTAGGTGCCCTTGAGGGTGAACAAATCCAAATCAAACTAATTGTCTAAACTAAACCAAATCAATCCAAACCGATTTGGTTCGATTTTTAAATCTTTATTTACCCAAACCAATTAATAATAGGGATGGTAAAATTCCCCGCGGGTTAGGGGTCTAGACCCTATAGGGGCGGGGAATCCCCGTTTTATAGGGTTATGGTGAGAAATTCTCCCCCGATTTGTTATAGGGTAAGGGTATGGGAATACATCCCCCGTCCCCCCCGAACCCGATTTTTAAAGAATATCTTATATATTTTGTTTACTTTTATCTTTATTTATTGAAAAATATATGTGAAATATAATTATATTTACTAATACAATATAAAATGGTTAGTATTATGTTTTCTTTTTTTGCTTTAAAATATATATTTCATTTTTATATTTCATTTTTAAATAATAATTAAAATGTAAAACGGGGAATTTTCCCCGCGGGGAACCCGATCCCCTAATGGGGAATCCCCGAACCCGACCTCGATTTTTTTATTAGGGGATAGGGTAGGGTATGAGGATTAAAAATCCCCGCGGGTTAGGGGATGAGAAGTGCATCCCCGACCCCGCCCCGCCCTGTTGCCATCCCTAATTAATAACGGTTTGGCTTGGTTTGATAGATTTTTGTAGCAATCAGAACCAAACCAAACCAATACATAATATAAAATATATATATATATGTGTGTGTGTGTGTGTGTGAAATATTTGAATTTTTGAATATGAATAAAACTTAATAAAATGGAAAAAATAGAAAGAATTTTTTAATATTATGTGTTATGTGGTTGTATAATTATAACAAGATTTTATAAATTTATTATGTGTGTATTTGTAATTGGTATTTTATTGAACTTTTAGATGAATTAAAATTAGTCCTACAACTTTTTGAAGTTATTTTGAGATTTTGTTACACTTATCATGCTGCAAATTAAGTATTTATGAATAATTAATAAAAAATGAAAAATGTAAGAACCAAACCATTTTAATTTGGTTTGTTCATGTTGAACGGTTTGGTTCGGTTCAAATAATCTAAAACGAAAATCCAATTGGATTTGAAATTTTAGTAAAATCCAAACTAAACAATCCAATGTTCACCCCTATCTATGGTAGACGGTTAATATTGGTGGTAGACTACATCATTTATGAGGAAATTTCATTGTGTAGTAGAATTTTTTATGATATACATAAATAGAGTGTTTAAAAAAAATTGTACTGGTTTAAAACTATTTATGAATATAGGATGTTTTTAGTGGGTTAATCGGTGATTGGATTGATAATCAATCACTAATTCACACGCAAAATCAATCGCTGAAATAATAAATCAATGGTTATAATATAAAATGATTATCATATATTATATCACTCTAGATTTGTGATTAACTTATTTTTAAAATTTATAAATCAATGTTAATCACTCAAAATTTACTGCATTTTCAAATATTTTAAAATGGTTAGATTTATACTTTTTTTAATACTATTTTATTTATATTGTTTGTAATCTAATAAATACATGTGACATATCATCAATGGGAGGTGTATAAATAAAATTGGTATAATGAGAGTTAAATTTTTTTTACCTTGTTTGAATTATCTCAACCCTAATTTTAATGGGTTGATTTTCTAAACTCATGTTTAATATCAAACTTAACAAACTCATGTTTAATATCACAATTTAAACATACAACCATACAAACTCGTTATTTTACACCATTCAAACTCAATTTTAACGAACTCAAAACCCAAAGCATTTTTACATAAAAAACAATTTCTCATTCTATTTCTTCTTCAGTTTTAATGGAAACTAAGACTATCTGATCTTCTTGTTTGGAAGCACAGAAACTTTTAGAAGATCTACCTTTCACACTTGGTCGAAGCACATAATGTTCATTAACAATGCATTTTCTTGAAGGTCTTTTGGAGCTCACATTTAGATCCCTTTAATAATCATTTCATTTCTATTTTAAACTATTTTTTACTTTTAATAAATCATTCAATTTTGAATTTAAAAAAAATGTTTTTAAAATAAATTATGTTCTTTAGTGGTTTTGAATTTTTGGTTTTTTTATTATTTATTTTTTTAAAATAAAACTGAAAAACAAATTGATTATCAAACATTTATATTTTTATAAAATTATAAATAAAAAAAGTTGTAAAAAAAATAATTATCAAGCAAGGGGTTCAGATCCAAAATCCAAAACTTCATGTTCATTGATCAAAACATATTTAAGGAACTCAAAATTGGAAAGTAATAAGTTTTATCTCTACCAATTTCCACAAATAAAATGTAAGCTCATCCTAGGTAGTTAGCAGTTCGTGATTGATATTGTTTTGATCTTTCTCAAAGAGAAAATATATAGCAACAAGAAGAAAACAACTAATAAAACCTAATTTAACTAAAGACAGGCTCATCACACTCTTTCTACAATTGATCTTCGTCTTGGGGCTAGAATCAGAACGCCGAGAAGGCAGACCAGAATGGTTCATTAAGAAGGCCGAGTAAGAATCAATCTCGGTCGATGTTAAAGCTGGTTTTAAAGAATCCTTCACTGTCTGGAAATGGCGACCACACACAACACTGGCAGTTATATCTTCTCGTAAAGCTACAATTCCAGCTTCTCGACATAGGCCCTCCAGTTCAGCCCCGGTGAAGAGCTCGGTATCCTCCGCTAAGCTTTTGAGATCAACGTCACTTCCAATTTTCATCGTCCGAGTGTGCACACTAAGTATCTCATACCGAGCTTCTACATCCGGTGGCGGTACATAGAGCACCTATAAATTTATAAAACATGGAAGTGTCAATATGACTGGCAAAGATTTAATATCTGCACACGGAGAAAAAAATAAGTGTAATTTTTCTTGGTCCCCCATCGCCTAAATGCACTGAAACCTCCAAGGCTCTTACAGATGATATGAGAAGATTCCAAGCAAACTATCTTATTTTCCAGACACGGTAGAAATACATATTAAGACATGAAAGAATAAGAACAGAAGTAGATGTTTCACCAGGTCGAAACGTCCCGGTCGCATAAGTGCAGCATCAATAGCATGAGGACGGTTTGTAGCAGCTAAAACAAGTATTCCCTGAGCAATCAAGAGAAAATTTAAAATAAGGAGAGAAAAAACGTATCTCCAAACTCTAGTGGCAAACATTCAAACTATTGGAGTTCACACTCACTTTAGCTTCTTCTAGACCGTCCATTTCAGTCAGCAGAGTAGTTAGAAGCCTCTCTCCAACTGCGACATTGCTGCTTGAACTTCCACCTCTAACATTAAAGAACAAGATTAATCAACATTTACAGCATAAATAACACAAGGATGCAGGCTGGAAGAGATTTAGAAATCATGTGCATGCTGCCCACAAGATAATCTAACAAATTTATCACTTCGCAAGATTGACTGCTTACCTTTTGGCAGCAACAACATCCGCCTCATCAAAAAATATTATACTTGGTGCAGCAAGACGAGCTTTTCGAAATGTATTACGCAAGAGAGCCTCTCCCTCTCCAACATACATAGAGTACATCTCTGCACCACTGATTCATAGTTCATGATCTCAAGAAATACAGCTAAATTAATTTGGACTAAAAGTTCCATACATGAACAAATAAGAGGGGAAAGAGCACATTGAATTATCAAAGAAGTCATCTTAAGTGAGAAATTTTTTCTTATCTCCAGTAAAATTTGTAATAAGCACATTGAACTTTCGGATGAAAACCATCATGAAATAAGGAAATAATACCTGAGGGAAAAAAAGGATGCTTGAGCAGCATTGGCTGCGGCTTTGGCGAGGGTCGTTTTTGAGCAACCTGGAGGCCCATACAGAAGAATTCCACGAGCAGGTGATATACCCAGCTTCGAGAAGGCAGCAGAATGTTTAATAGGCCACTCAACTGATTGCTGGAGCTTTTTCTGTTTACAATAAAAAGCAAGATGTAGAGTCAATGTTCCATGAAAATTCTGTGTGAAAAGAGCACGTCATACACACTTTCAAATCTTTAAGTCCTCCAATATCGTCCCAGGTTACATTTGGAACTTCCACAGTGACACCTCTTGTCATGCTGGGGCCAACCACAGATCTGGCATGCTTCCAGTCTTCTTCAGTCAGATTGAGAGTTACATTTTCATTTGTATCTGAGGACCTCCGCAATGCAGCCATTGCAGCCTCACGACATAAAGCTTCCAAATCAGCTCCAACAAATCCATTGCAGGATGCAGCTATGGCTCTTAAGTCAACTGTTGGATCCAATAGAACCTTCTTTGTGTAAAGCTGAACAAAGTTTAATGTAAAAGCCATTACAACCAAAAATACTTTTTCCATCAATGTGTAATACTTCTCAGTTAATACTAGCAATTCGACCAAAATGGTGAATTTTTCATAGGTCTACTGAATGAATGACTTTTTTATAGGACCTGAGTGGATGACTTTAAGATGGACTTATAGAAAACAATCTCATTTACCCTAAGAATTTGATAACGCTCATCCTCGGTAGGCGCTGTAACTTCGATTTCAGCATCAAAACGCCCCGACCTTCTTAGTGCAGGATCTATTGCATCCACTCTTGATAAAAAAAAAAACAATATTGAATAAAAAGAAAGGGGAAAAAAGAAATATAACAGGAAAGTAAACTAAGTTATTTTTATGCTAAATAAGCAATTCAAACAAAACAACTGTGATGTTAAAATATTTTCACCTATGTAATGAGTCAGTATGTGGAGAGATAGAGAGAGAGGGTCAGCCCTTAACTGTATGACAAGTCGCAAAGATGGAACCGGGATTTATTTTGATATTTCTAACTGCATAGTCCTATTTTTGTTATTACCCAAATAAATAAAAACACATCCAGGAACAAACTACAGCGAGCTTTCAAGAATTTTTAGTCTAGTAGTTTACAGTTTCCACAATAGTACAGACACTATGATACATGTACAAGTAAGACAGCTCTTAAGAAGTTTTTCAAATCAAATAAACAAATTCAATTGAATTTGAGGCATAATTTTTAATGACAACGGTTATTTATAATTTTTCATTGAACGATGCAAAAACTACCTGTTAGTTGAGGCAACTACAACGACTCGTGGTCTAGAGGATGATAACTGCTTATTGGAGTCCATCAGTATGGAAAGTTGTGAGGATATACGAACATCTTGCTCTCTTCTGTGAATTTAAACATAAAAGAAGAAAATAATAAACAAGGACTTTCCCCCTTTTTCCATGGGTAAATACTACATAGTAATCAATATTGGATTTCAGATTTTCCCTTGTCAGAGCACTTTTTATTAATTGAAAAAGAGAACATTTTTATAGACAAAAATACAGTAAGGTATATTAGTTAGTCTAGAAGACAAGGTATCCTCATTACTCAAAATTGTAGGAAGAATCACAGTAGAAGACTCCATCTAGAATTGAAACTAAAAAAAGGAAGAACTGAGTCAAGAATTAATGTCCTACTACAAATGTGAGTTTCTTGACTCTAGATGATGCCTCAATATTCCTTAAACCATAGCTTTGGAAAAAAATGACAAAATAGCTAAGTTTGAGGATACTAGTCCTCTTGCATACTTTTGTATCTTTCTACCTTTTTTTTTATGATACCGTGAGTGTCTGGGCCAGCTTACGCACACCACGACTAATCTCACGGGACAACCTCGTGACCCTACAACACTTGGCGTCGGTTCAATCGTAGAATAATATCCTAGATAGGTGGCCAACATGGTTTGAACCCAGGACCTCAAGGTTGGAAAGCAACCCCTTGACCACTAGGCCAACCCATGTTGGTTACTTTTGTATCTTTCCACTACTTAGCAACAATTATTTCTTAAAAATAAAAATAGCACCACAATAAAAATTCCAATGATATGCTTCATCAACATTTGAAAAATAGAAGATTTCCTGAAGAGAGCTCCATAATTCAAGGATGAGATGAACCAAAACAAAATTAAATCTCTTCAAGAAACTCCTTAGAAGAGTTTCATCGTCACTAGCACTCAATATATACATTATGTGCAATTTGTCCCTGCACTTTTCCTTCCCCTTCATTTCTTGGAGGGGATAACCTTAATCATATCTCTTCATAGATTATTTTTATAAGATAACTCTTCATAGATTTTACTTCATCCAAGAAAAAACATAACTATAATTGTTTCAAAGTTCCATCAGTTTTATTTACCTAGAATCACGACGAGGACAAAGTGCATCAATTTCATCTATAAAGATAACTGATGGCTTTCCTGAGGCTGTATGAGATGATGCCTTGGAGAAAGCCTCACGCAGAACTCTTTCACTTTCTCCAGCATGTGCTTTGTGAACTGAATGTGGACTGTAGAATATATTGACAATGAAACCAGGCATAGGAAAAAAAATATTTTTTCATAATAAAAAAAGGAATGGTATGAAATAAAACACTAAAATCAGATTTCAAGAAAACTAATCAAAATAAAACTTTTTTTTTTATAATAAACCGAACTATTTCATTGATAAACTTTTTTTAATAATCAACATGTATAATCAGCAGGTCAAAGCATATATTACTTTGATACTTTCCTATCCTAGAAAACTAATAACTGATAAAAAGGCAAGATTTTGCTATCAATGCTGCCATGGTTTGATTTCTCACTACTACTCGGTGTACTTTGTCTAGAACATTACTGGAGGGCTTATGTGGCATATAATTGATGATGTGACATGATATAAATATATAATGAGGTTAAATGACGTGGAAAAATGAATATATAGTGAGATTTAAGTATGGAATTAAGGAGAAAAAGATGAGATTAACCTTCCTTTATATTCGTTTTTCTATGGTATTTAACCTCATGGTATATTTCTATATTGTCACATCATCAATTACATGCCACATAAGCCCTCCATTAGTGTCCTAGACGGAAAAACAAAATCTGAAGGACCAAAACGGAATGAATCAGAAAGTTCAGGGGCAAAAAATGTAACTTTTGAAAGTTTAGGGACTAAAATGAAACTTGAGTGAAAGTTCATAGACCAAAATGGTATTTTACTCTTTATCTAATTACGATGTTTTTTTTATCCAATTGGGACCCCTATTTAAAGTCTCCTCAACTTTCTGGGTGAGTCCTATCCTCAACTTTGTAATATCTTCCTTTCATTAATGAAAGTTTTGTCTATTGCCTAAAGTAAAAAAGGTGATCAAAACGCAGCCAAACCTGAGAATGATTAAATGTGCATCACATTCTTGAACAACTGCACGAACTAAGCTTGTCTGGCAAAGAAAAAAAAAGTTTGTGCACCAAAAGTAAAACTTACAAGTCACAAATTAACACTTTGAACAAATATACAAGTGTAAACGCCACAAACCAAGACAATCTCACTGTTAACTATTTCAATGAAGAAAAGATAATCTAAAAATTCACAACTTACATTTTGCTTGCGGTCAACTATCTCGTTTCTCGTTCCTATTTCTCATTTCTTGTTCCGTTTCATTTTTAAAATAAAAACATAAAAAAGTGTGGTAGTACTTTTTTGTTCTCATTCTCTCTTTTTTTTCATTGAAAAAAGAGAGAGAATTGTTTTTGTAAACCATTTTTTGTTTCTTGTTTTTTTTGAAAATGTCAATTTTATATGAAAATTAAATTTAAAAAAATATTATATCAATTTAATTTTTGAATATTTATTATAAGTCAAAACGGGACAAAATAACAATTTTATTGATGTATTAAAAAAAATGGAAATGGAAACAAGAAACCAAAATTTATTGTTTCTAAAATTTTAACACAATTTTGGAAACATTTCTTAAAAATAGAAACAATAAACATAGCAAAAATTACCAAACAACTCTATTTCTTAAAAAATAAGAAACAGAAATAATAGGACAGGAATTGGAAAGGTTACCAAAGGACCCTTAATTTCTCAGAGTACAAAAAGTAAAGAAAAAATGTTCTTTGGTAGCTATGGAAACTTTAGCAGTCAGAAACGGGCTGAAATATGATCAAAAAAGACAATCCCAAAACATTTTCAGTTCCCTTAAATTTCAAATTATTGAAAGTAACAAGCTTTTGACTTAAAATTAACTAAAATAAATAAACAAAAACAATTTGGTAAGAGTACAATACATAAACTTGACATCAACAACAATTTCCCCTGCTAAATTTGAAATCTTTGCAGCAAAACATTAAAACAACAAGAGATTAAAAAAAGAAAAACTATTTCCAAAGATAAATGAATCAATTAATTTTCAAACCCCAAAAGAGGCAACTGCAAGTTAAGATTGAACAGTACCTTGCCAGTGCCAGGGGGACCGTACAAAAGCAAACCTCTCGGCCACTATTAAGAAACATGATGAAATTTAAAGTTAATAATTAGTGAATAAGCAACAGATGAAATGAAAAGGAGAAAAAGAATTACTCTTAGACCGATTTTCTGAGCTTCGTGAGAATATAATAACGGGAAAATAATCAATTCTCTAAGTGCTTTAAGAGCGTAAGAGTTTCCGGCAATGGCTTCTTCAGCTTTCCATTGGTTAATACTGCCACTGCCATAATCACTATGATTCTCCATAATAGAGCTCTATAGAGAGAAAGAGTCTTTGTAGGGTGAATTTACTATATTTGTGGGAGGGTTTAAGGCATTGGGCCTAGCCTTTGTGTACGTAATGGGCTTGAACTCAAGACCAGTAAACCAGGTAAAAGAAAAACTCTCAGATATTGGGGCCGAAATTGAAACAGGAAAAAACATTCTCGTACCCCTAATAAAATTAAATATGCTTTAATTGGATTTTACTTTTTAGAGAGATGTAAGTCTAAAAATTGTTCTATTATAACTGACGTTCATCTTCAGCATATTATAAAATCTATCTGTTTGGATTCAAAAAAATGTGATAAATTATTTTAATTTTAGTGACTTAAATTTTTTTATTTTGTTTGGAATTAGTATGATTTGAAACTAATTCAATTTTCATTTTGTGTTTCAACAGGAAATGAAAAGAAAGTAATGATATTATCAATTTAACCTTTTGATTATAAATAGTGAGTGAGAAGTTAATGATAGAGAGGTTAGATATGTAATTATCCTGTAAAATTCTACCATTTTAGTCTGAATTTTTTTTAAAGGAATTACAACGAGAATTATGCAAGTCTGAATTTTTTTTAATGGAATTTATTTGAACTCTATTTGGATTTAAAATCATACAAAATCTTAATGGAAACAAACAGAATAGAGAGATGCAAGTCTAAAGACTCGGATTTTTTTTTTTTTGCTTTTATGGACACTTCAATTTAAAAAATATATATTTACTTTTGAGTGTTCGCCTCAAAAGAACTAATTTTGAAGCGTTACATCAAGTTGTTGTCTCATAAATTTTAAATATAAAATTTCATTGATACATATAGTACCCGACCTGAACATATCCTCTCATTGAATTGTAGGTTCGAACTCCCCTCACCTATTTTGAGTATAATATTTTTTATAAAAAAAATTTGTATCATTTGCATCTGGTATAAAACACAAAGCAATAGAGTAGTCATGACATCTACATCAGGAATTTGAAGATACGGAGAGAGGTATTTCTCAAATCTTTGATTAAATGAATAAAAAAATTGCCCGTTTGGAAGTGTCTAAAAATAATTTTGAATAAAGAAAGTGATTTTGATAACCATTAAAAAAACAATTTTAAGCACTTTAAAAAGCTATCTCAAACGGGCTCTTACTCGAATGAATGTTTGTTTATACATCTCTCCATCTTCCACAAATAACAGTCGGCTTTAAAAATGTCCACAAGTGTTTCTCAAGTTCTAGGAAAATCACTGTTTAGCCTAAATGGAATGATACCCTCAACGTATATATTAGAATGATACTAGTTCAAGTTAATACAAGCACATCCTCTTCAACCTATCCTCTATATATATAACTCAAGTGCCCGGTAATTTTTAGACTCGAGTGACTAACAAATATATTTGCCTTGGATAAGCATCAGTGGATATTAGAATACTTGTTAATCTTCACACTCCCTGCCGAGGCCTGGTTTGCGGCACGGTTGCTTCCGAAATTCTTACGATTGGATTCCCTTGCAATCCTTGAGCCAAACTAGACAGGGAATCAAATGGGTGTTATAAGGAAAATGAAAGCATCTCAAGTATAGATAGAAGCCATGCATGCGAGCTATATGTAGTTGAATATATGGCATTGTATTTCCCCCACTTGGATTCGGTTCAAATTACAGGAGCATCAAGTTTGGTTGAGTCCCTTCTTTTGGTTCACTAACCATGTCACAAGTTTTCACTTGCAGACAATTACATCAAACATAAAAAAACATTTTAATTAAAAAAAAACCCTAATCTTTTCTTCTTTTCAGATAAGGAAAAAGAAAAATCTATTGATTAAACAATGTTTATAGCAACTGACGAGAAGATGTATACCTGTATTGCTCTTTTAGGTAGAACTGCTGCTTCATGCAAATCAAGCAATTTTGCAACCTTGAAAAGATAATGTGGATGCTGCTTAGATCACAATCCTAGTATATTCATATGGAGAATCTTTCATTATGATTAGAAGGTCATTAGATTTCTGATTATGTATTTTGCAGTTATCACAAGCAAATAAAAACTACCACAAGCTTTATAACAGTATGGTATCGTATTGCAAATCAACAAAAAAAAAACACAGGAGGATCATATTTGAATAAGAAAATAAATAGCCGACCTCTCGAAGTATCTTTTTATCACCAGTTCCAGCAGGTTTTTCTAGGTTGGTGATCTCCCATAGAGGAAATGCTAGCAATGTACGCATAACATCTTCATCCAAGAATGGAAATCTAGCCTAAGAAAAGAAAGTGAAAACTTGGTTAAATGTGAAGAAGACAGAGACATAAAATAGAATAGGTATATCACTTCTAGGAAATACCTCCTTGCCATTATCTGCAATGCATCTATCATCTCTCCCTAGATTTCTTTTCCATATCCTCTGAATGTCCAATTTCATTTCCTCGTTCAACCCAACCCAGCTGGAGGCAACATTGCAGGACGCTAGATTATAAAATGAGTATATTTCTATGGTCATGCATTTTACCAAACTACGTGATCTTGAATCTGCAGTATGCAATTTAATCCTGAAGATTCTAGTCATTAATGCTAATTAGTGGCTTATAAACCCTTTTTGAAGATTGGCGTGCCGTCTTATCGCCCTTACCCTATTATTGCAACTCCTCTTGGTATTAATGAAACTTTTGACCGTACAAAAAAAAAAGAATTATGCAGCTTATGCAAGAATATCAGCATGTGACAATGCAACATGTTCTTGAAATTTTAGAAACAATAAAGCCTATGTATGAAACAACATCAATGGTACACTCTTACCCTCCTTGTCTATATTTTGTCCGATGCCTGCCATAGCCAGCACATTGCTCATCAGCACCAGAACCAACGAGAAGAATCTTGGCCTCAGACTTGTATTTAACACGATGATGAAACTTTTCATTCTTGTCAATTGCTTCATAAATCCAACCATCGCCACCAGAGGCCAGAAATAAAGCTATTCCAATATTCAGGTCCTGTCATTAAATGGAAAGTAACATAGAACTGTAAATGGAAATTTACAGACAGCTACCTGTACTGAGCTTACAATCTATGGCCTCATTTGATAACGAGTTTTGGTTTCCCGTCTTTAAAAATTAAGTTAGTTTGCCGACTATTTCTTCATTTTGTTTACTAAATAAATATCATAGGCAGGGTGATAGTCTCAAGTCTAAATCAAAAACCAAAAAAGCATTACAACGAGGATTATGCCATAAACCCCAAATGTTATACAAAGTGGTAAAGGCTCTTGGATTCGACCAAAGAGCTCACAAACTTCCTTTGAAGTAACCTACTATGTATATTAAATATCACTATTTTTCCTGACAACCAACGTGAAGGGTTGTGCAAGAGTCTCAGGTATCAAACAAAAATTCATGAACGGCACACGATACTAATAGGGACATGAATAAATTATTGATTTTATGCAATAAACAACTTGCACAAAGGCTGGTCTATGGGGATGCTACCACAATAATGTCATCAAACACTAAATTTCAATATTCCCTCAAAAGAAGGGTACCATGTACGTGCTTGCAGGATTTATTAGGGACATGACATGCTTGGTTTCAGAGGTCAAATTTGACAAATCAGCGTCAATCTCTACCAGCTTCCACCTAAAATTTGAATAAAAGCAGAAGAGCGTAAGAAATCAAATAAAAAGACCACGGGAGCATAGAAGAAGAAGAAGAAGAAAATGTCAACACCAGAAAAATTGGGTCAATACAGTATTTTACTTTGTCCAGCACCAGACAGAGAAAAGGAGCATGAAACTTATAATATATTCTCTCATCATACTTCACATCACATTTCTTCAGGGCAGTGACGAGATATTGGTTTATTTTGATTGGATCACATCACATGTATTAACCTCTAAAAATTCCTTCATACAAACAATTAGAATAGTCTTTTTTATCCATTTGTGTTCAAAATTATTTGACCTGGATTTAGTACGAACTACTGATTACATACATTTCAAGGACAGAGGGATGTCTCTGAACTCATCATGTTAGTGCATTTTGTATCCTCTCTGTGAAGTTCTCTCAACAGGTCTTCTTTGTAACTGTTCCACCTTCCACATCAAGACTAATTGAGAGAACTTTTTCAAAATTCCTCTGGCTTTTAGATTCCTTATTCCCCTTTCCTTTTTTTATCTACTCTGGATTTTTGAAACACAGAGTTTCAGTTTCCAATAACAGAGGGGACTATTAATATGAGAAGATGGCAGAGGAATCAATAATTTAGCTTTTATTGTCTTATCCAAATGAATATATAACAAAGCTTTCCATAGAGAGCAGTATCATGCATTTTATTTTCATTTTGTTTCCTACTTATCACTGGACTTAAAATTAGCTATAACTTTCAAGCATATATGTTATTTTATTGATTCCTTCTAGATGGCTAGTCCTAAGGTAGAATAACCTTTACACTCTATGCATCAAAGCAAAATAACAAACTCCAAAAATTCAGCACTAAAAAACAACTATCCCTAAAGCATGCCTTCTCAAAGGCGCCATTCTTCTCAGTTCCTCAACTCCAGCCTTCGCAGAGATTCTATCAGGCGCAGAATAACCATCAAAGCTGACATTAAGAAGGTCTATCTCATCTGTAAAAGAAATGAGACTAATTAATCCACTTACTGGGGAATTAAAGTAACAACACATAATTGATTGTCTCAGCTCCCATGTATCAAGAATATTATTAGGAGACATTTGACGTGATAATTTAATACTATATCCTGAAAGTCTAGAGATTGAAAATTAATGTTCCGCGAGCAAATAAATACTTACACAAGGAATCTAGGCATTCATGCAGTAATGCTGCTAGAATCATAGAATCCAATCCACCAGAAAAAAGAATGGCCACTGGACCAAGTTCTGCCTTCCTGGAATCAGATGTTGCACCCTATTGGTTTACAATAAAGTTCTTTCTTCAGACTTTTACTTGAGAAAAATGAGCACTTGCCACCAGAGCGACATGTCAATTAATATTAAAAACTCCAATAGAAAAGAATTTATTGTGAAGTAATACATATGCTTGAAAACTTATTAACCTGTGATGATTTCAGAACAAAATAAAAAGGGGAAAAAATAAAATAATTCAATGGTAAACTAAATCGTATTGTTGCTTAAGTTTTCAACTGCAAAATTTTCATGTGGTTAATTAGCAAAAACATATTGCTATGCTCACACACTATGAACAAATTTCAGGGACACAGAAAGATAGATAAAGATCGAGAGAGGGAGATTTTCGTGAGAAAACAAAATAGCTCAAAGAATGATCGTGATCTAAAGGACTATCTGATTGAAACAACCTAAAAAATAGTCACAAACCGAATGAGGTTTTGAACCTGGAAAACTGTATAAAGTGAAGTACGTCGGATCACAGATTTCCTCAGCAAGTCCAGCACAATTTCTGCAGGTGTTGAAACAGCAGCTTGTATATTCCCTATTCAAAACAAAACAAAAAAGCAATATCAACAATTGTCATGGAACAAATTTTTCATTAAAACCAAACAGAATTTTTACAGACAAGTGAGGAAATGGCAGCACACAAACTTGACACTACCATACAAGTTGAAACTCTGGTTCTTGGCACCATGAAGAAAAAATGCATAGATACCTGATGACGATTGCAAAGAATTTTGAATTTTATGTTGTAATAAAATATCCTCGTAAGAAGAAAAAGAGACATCCCCCGATACTGGTTCAACATAAGTTCTCTTCCACTCAACAAGTTCTTTCAGCAGCTCATTGGTCCACTCATGTTTTTTGACTTCACCAACCAGGCAACAGTCCAAGTTCTGAGCACTGAAAGATAAGCTATAAATCCCACACGGAAGCTCTTCCCAGAAGCTGACTTCACAAGTCCCATAATCATCTTCGGACCCTGCACGTAATGCAACGTTACGGGGAAGGGGGAGTCAATAATACTCAACTGACTATATAACAGAATACCCTAAAACATTTAAAAAATTAATTAAGTCCTCTTAGAAGGGAATCACCAGTACAGTGATCGAGAATAAAAAAACCTCAATATAAATGAAGTAATAAAATGGCATACCAGAGTTGTGAATTACAGAAGAAGCAGGTGATACAGACGACAACAAAAACCGATTATCCTCCACGGTTGGCCAGTGAACAAGAAGACTTCGTCTACCAAAGGCATCCCGACCAAACCACAAAGTTTTCGCACTATCCTAAACACGATACATTTTAGTTAAAATTGAAAAACAAGAAAACACGAAAGCCAGACAGCATGCAGAGCCAATGACATAACAAAGAAACTTACCACTATGAGTTACCTGCCAGTAGATAATTGACCACGGCCCTCTAATTTTCGAAAGAACGTCTGGAATAGTGCAGACCCCTTGCTTCTCAGTGTTTATATCACTGGCACAACAATTTCCCAGAGCAAGCATAAGAATTTCAGCATCATTTTCATCACGCTCAACATGTATACCTCCAAAAATTTCACCTTTTCCGACAAAAAAAAAACAGTTGGAAATCAAATTCAAAATAATTACAACAAAGAAAAAATAACACTTGATGCCCAAAACCAAAAACCAAAAAAAAAAAAAAACAACAAAAATCAATGCATAAAACTCACCATTATAAACAAGAATATTGCGACAAGTATCAATGAGAGGCTGAACAATAGGGTTAAGCCCTCTAAGCTGTAACGTGGATCCAATTAAACAAAATTCCGCAACAGAGACGGAATCATTTTCAATCTTAAACTGATTAATTCGACTCTCTGCTTCATTTCCACCATCTTCCCTCTCAATAACACACTCAAATTCCAGTTCTTCGCCAAGATTTGAACTTTTTGAAGAAATAAAAACTTTTACAACACCTAAACTATCAGGTCCTCTTCTCTGGAGCGCCGCTTTGAGATCATCGATCGAAAACTGAAGATAATGCAAGACAAAATGAAATGAAATGAATGTAAAGCAAAAAGAAAAAGAAAAGCATATAGAAAAATCAATGAAAGTTAAAGGAGAAGAAGAATAATAACTTGATCTTGAAGAGAGGAAGAAGTAGAATCTAAATGAAGAGATGATAAATCGAGGCGAATTCCAGAAAGGATCAAAGCGATTCCGCACATTGCTCTTCGTTCACGACCAGAAGAAGCAAGACGAGAGAGAGCTTTTTTCGCTGCAGTTCGTCTTCGTACGCTAGAAAATAGTATGCTGATTAACTCAGTACTTTATACCATATCTTAAAATATGGAAAATTATGCCGACTGCTTCCGTAGCATAGTGGTAGTGCGTTCGCTTCGTAAGCGAAAGGTCGCGAGTTCGATCCTCGCCGGGAGCTTCTACTGTTTTTTTTTTTTATAGAAAATACAGTTGCCCATGCCCTTATCAATTATATGTGGACAATGGTCAATGCCTATTTTTGTATTTGGTTATTTTTAAAACTAGCAAAATTTTCAGAATTTTTAAAAATAATTTTTTATACAATTATTTGTTAAAGAAGGGAATTCGTGTTCACTAATGTTTTTCTTTAATATTGCAATGTGATGAATCTATCTCATTATTATTTTTATGTTTACTATTGACATGTTTTAATTTAAATTCAAGTAATTTTTCAACTTTAGCTAGTTTTAACGATTTTGATCCTATAATTAATTTCTTTCATTATTTAATAATTGTATACAAAAATATTTTTAAAAATAAAACAGCTTTTCTTATTTTAAAATTAAGTAAGAAAAAATGTCATTGACCATAAACAGATTCTTTAACATGTGGATCATGTTTTTGTTAGATATATACGACATCAAAAATGATTTTTTTTTTTCAATATCATGTCGTGAATTCGTGATAGGTTTCTAACATTCAACAAATAAATCTTGATCAGTTGAGCTACGTGTGATACAAAAAATTATTTTCTCAAACATATAATTGAAACTTTAATGACAGATTATTAAATTGAGTATAATTTAGATAACAAAGTTAGGCCCTGTTTGGTATGCAATCTGAAAAGCAGAATTTGAATTTAGTGGATTCTAATGAATTCAGAGTTGTATTCGTGAATTTGTTGGTTCGGAACCGTGTTTAGTATGATTCGAATTTATAATTGAGATTCGAAAATTTGAAATATGTGTTTGGTTAGTTACTCAAAAAATTTAAAATCGATTGTGAATCGAACGATTGTGAAAACAATACTTCCAACTTTAAATCATTCATTTTTAAGTTTGAAAAAACTAATAATTCATAACTTATAAATTGAAAACATCTTTATCCGCATCAACTATAACTATTCTCATTCTTAGGATAAATTTTTCTTTTTAAAAAAATTATAATAAAGATAATAGAAGCATTGCAAGTCTATCAAATAAACTCTTTAGATTAAAACAACTCAGTTTCTTCCAAAAGGAGAAGTATACAAGACACAATGAGATCCATTCTAAAATTCATAAGAACCTAGTGCAACCAAAGAGAGAATTTCTCAATAAAAGAGAATCTGAAAAAATATTTTCACACTGATTGGAGAGACTATTTGGGCATTAAAAACCTCCAATATCGTTATTCAAATAGTACTACATACATTAGTAAACAATAAACAGAGAAAATGTGAGCAACAACCTCCAAAACATATATATATATTATTTTATTTTTTATATTTAAATTAATCTTATATATAATTAAAAAAAAGTATAAATAAAAAATAGGTGTGACGACCCGATATTTTTTTTCCGGTAAGATTTTCATTTAATGATTATTTTATTTGGGAAATTTAGAAAAGAATTTCATTTAAAGAATAAAGTTCTTATAATGGATTTTAATTTTTTTTAAATGTAATATTTGGTTTTAAGGAAATAAGGAAGGGAAAAGGAAAAGAAAAGAAAAAGGCTTTTAATTAAAAGAAGGGAGATAAGGAGGAGAACAGTTCCTGTACGTGAAAAATTTCAGAGCAACAGAAGAAAAAGGTAGGTCTTCTCCTTATTCTCCTTCTCCTTGCCGCCCCTCCCCCTTTTCTCTTCATGGGATTTTCCCAATTGGTTAACGTTCTTGTCTCCAATTGTCATAATCTTAGGTTTTTCCTTTGGTGAAGAATTGAAGTTGGTGAAGAATTGAAGTTAGTGGAGAGTTCTTTCTCAGAAAAGGTAAATGAATTCCTTCATCTCTCTTTTCTAATTCAAGAATCCTTATTGCATTTGGCTAGGAAACCCTCAATATTCTCTTTTATCTCATTGAAATTCCTTTGGAATTTTGCCCAAACCCTAGAAACCCTAACTTCTAAATTTCATGAAGAACCTTCAATTAAATCCACACCCATACCTTAAAAAGCATCGGAGAAGGAAGCACGACGCCGCGCCGCCGCCAGTCAGCAGCTGCAGCCGCTGCCGTGGCTGTGCCACGGTTTTGCTGCTGCAAAACCGTGGGCATGAGCAGCTCATTGGTGGCTGCTCGTGCCCGTTTCTTCCGCCCCGTTCCGCCGACGATTTTTACCCTAGTGTTGTGTAATTATGGGATAGGTTTTTGATTGTTTTAGGGGTGATTTTCAGGTTGTAGAACTGTAGAGGAGAAGGGACAAAAACCTTAACTTTTCCAAGTTGAAGGTGAGTATTTTTGTTAAGTTTAGATCACTATCATGTGTTACTTGCTTTTTCTTTATAAGGTTTTCATATTCTGATAAATTGGGTGTTGTTTGGAGTATTAATTGGATGTTTAAGCATGTGGGGTGATAAAATTATATTTTGTATATTTGGTGACAAACGGGATATTCAGAATGTATGCATGCATGCTGTTGGAATAGTGTTTTTGCCTACAAGTTGTGCCTTTGTTGTGGTTATTGGTTGATGATATTTTGATGTTATTTTATTTTTTTTTGGGTGATTTTAAGTCTAATAAAGTTGCTGGAAATTGTTATTAAGACAAAGAACGATAGTGCCCATTAGGTGAAATTGTAGTCTAAGTGAGATTGGTGTTGGGAGTTTTGTTGTGACCAAATTTTGGGAGGTTACTAATCATATTAGGAGACTTTTGGAGCTGTTCTTAGACACTTTTAATTGCTGCTACTATTTTGGAATAATTCCATCTGCGATAGAGCCGAAAATTAGGCCATACTACACTAATTAGACAATTTTTGCTATTCTAAGTGGGTTATGTTAGAGGAAGCTTCTCGAGGGATGTGAATAATGTATTTGGTGTTTCTAGATCATTTAAATGATGGGAACTTGATAAAATTCCAGATTTGTGAATTTTAAAGAATTAGCCTATCGGGTCAGTTTTAGGTGGAAACGAGTTTTCTAGTCTAGAAACTGGACCTAGGCTTTGCCGAGCATTCTGGTAGTGATGCTCTCATGTGAATCACATTATTTTGATGTCTTAAATAATGTGGTTGTAGGTTCGCATTAAGTAAGGCCTTACTTAATGAAGAATAAACCGTTAGAGGGGATAATTATAGTTGGCATGACTTAATTACACCTAACTGTGTAGGTTCATCTCATTTGATCAATGGGAAAGAATAAACTGTGTAGGTTCGCTTGTGAGTCTTGCAAACTCATAAGATGAATAACCCAAAAAAAAAGAGTTGGACCATAACAACATCGGTTACAACCGTTGGGTGATAGACTCTCTTTATTTACGAATGAAGGTGAGTTAAGGCATTGGGTAGTTTTCAAAACACTTAAAGTTGAGAGATAAACTTCGGAAGTTGTGAGGTTGAATGGACTTAAAGAATTTAAGAAGTTTCCCAAGGCATTGCTCTTTATTTAACATTAATACTCATTGGGCGTAGCCTCATGATGCTACACTTATTTTTTTTTCAGGTAAAAAGAGAAAGAAAATGGGCAACTGACGATGTTCGTGATCGGTGGGATGGTTGGTGTGGATTTACACGCTGGCAAATATTTGTTATTTTTCTTCTCATAGTTTGTTCTAGTTGAGACCTGGGATTTGATTTTGTTTTTATCGTTATGTTGAGATTTCAATGATGGTTTATAAACACTTTTGGTGGTACTAGTTTATTGAATTATTTGAATTTTTTTTTTGTTTTGAAATAAGTTCGATCGAACAAAACGTACTTATCCTTGCATTTTTATGAAATGAGAAGATGGTTTTAATAATTTATATTGCTTCCGCTGTTTAATGTATAATTTCCATGTTTTGGGAAATTGGGGTTATTACAATAGGATATAGTGAAAAAATAAATTAACTATTTTTCCATCACTTTAGAATTAAGTTTAAGTTTAAAAAGTTAAAAATCAGCTTAAAAACATGCAATTAAAAAATTAATTAAATAAATAAAAGCTAGAACGGACCGGGTCAACCTCGAAAAACGGGCCCGACCAGACCCAAATCCGGAAAATGGGCCCGACTCGTATTTTTTTCTCATGTGTTCAAAACCGTGGATTAAATTGTGTGGGTGAGGTCAATCTGTGTTTTTCAGTTTTTGAGTTGGATATTTTGGATTCTTGTTTTAGTTGAATTCATTTTTTAGCCTAAAAAAGAAATTGAATCCAAATTGTTTTTTTCTGGATTGTAAACCAAACACAAAACAAAGCAGATTCATTTTATTCATTCAATCCAGATTCATAAAACTGAATCTGGATTGCAAACCAAACAGACCCTTAAGTATCTAGACTGGAAAATGCTTGAAACCATAGTCCGATTTCAATAATTAAAAAAATATATTTAACCAATTTAAAAAAATATTATAGCTTGTATAACATTTTAAAGTTATTTTTTAATAATGAAATAAACGTATTACTTTAAAAAATACGTAACTACAAAATTTTGTTTAACAAGTTTTTGTAAATATAGTGCACTTGTTAGTGGGTGGATTAGTGATGAATTGATTAATTTTTTACATGTGTGGTAGTAAATAAATGCATAGAAAAAAAAGTGTTGTCTCATAGCCTTAGACCCTGACCTACACAAAAGCAAAAACTCCTAACTCAAAATAAACATAAGAGATCAAACCAAAACAAGTTTAAAAGTCAATAAAGCAAAACAACAAAAAGAACTAAAATAAACAACTAAGACAATAACGCCTAAGCAGAGCAATCCAAATTATCATATTCATCATAGTTACTACCTAGTCAAGTAATAACTCGGGAGCAAATATCATGCTGGAACATCTGAAGAACCATGTGAGAAGAAGAAACAAATTGATCATCATCAAAACAATTATTCCTCTCCAAATATGGAATTTACCTTTGGATAAAATACAAATTCAAATCAATCCTTTGTGCAAAGTGTGTATAATAAAGAACCTCTTTAAAGGTGAACTCGCTAAAAGGGTACTGAAAAAACGTGGTTCTTGCTCTTAAATTTGTTAGGCAGTAATCCAAAAGAACACTATGATTCTGAAAATGAATATGATCAAGAGTAGTCAACTGATCACAAATGACTAGCAAAACCCATAAATAAAAGAGTAACGGGATAATATGATTACCATCATATAAAGATGATGAACTCACATCATACGATTACTAGCTTTTGTATCAATTGATTAATATCATCAAGTAATAATCATTGAGTTATAAAATCAGATATGTTAAAAAAAATTAACATATTGATAACTATTTTCTTAAAGTTATAAATTTACAAAAGCCCAAAATTTACAAAAGCCCAAAAATGGGAAGTTGGGTAATTTTCATAAGTACCATATTCTATACTTTTATCAATACTAACCCTTTGTTTGTTAACCCATCAATTCTACCCTCTTTTTGAATTACGTAATTTTAATATATTAACCTTTATACAGTTGTAGAGTTCCAAAAATGTACGGATTTAATTTTTCAATTTTCAAAACCTCTTTTTTAATAATTGATTCCCATTGTCTATTATTTAGCCAAAATAGTGGGTCATTGCAATCTAAAACTCTCTATCTATCTCGTCATTGATCTTCTTCCTAGTTCAGCTCCTTCCTTTAATCATATTATTTTCTCTCTTGCACCAAATGACGAATGCAGTTCTATTTTATATAGGAACTCTGATTTTTCTTTTCATCAATTTTTCAGTTTCCTATATTTTCCTCTATTATCTTCATATTATTTAAATTCATCAACAACTCAAACATGCATTTTTTCTTATGTTTTTTATGTTTTTCTTTTAATGTTTGTGTTATGAGTAATAAAATGAACTGACATTCTCTTCAATATGTTTTTCTACATTCAGATAAGAGTCATAAGACAATCTCTTTAAAAAAAACAAGTTAGGATTTTAGTTTTTCATTCAAACGATGCAGTTATCTTTCAACATCAAAATATATTTAAATTTTTTAGATTTATCAATTAATATTAGTTTACAAATTTTTAGATCATTTGAATAGATGAAGAATATGTAATTTGATAATGTTGAAATATTCCAATAAATACATATAAAAATTCAAGATTGATTGTAATGTATATTATTATATAGGCCCATGTATAACATGTCAATTCCATATATTTATTGGTTAAAAAAATTCCCATATATTTATATTATGATAAATACTTGATGCACTATCATGAACAATAGTTTTTCAACAAAAGATCATTTATCCCAAATTTGATAATCCCTAAAAATATTATCGTGTATTATTCCGTAAATAAAATTTAGAGTTATAATCTCAATAATATGAGGTTGAATTTTAAAAACCATGTATAAAATAAATTAAGGATTTTTTATTTTATTTTCTGTAAATGAATAAAAAATGTCATTTTAAATTTTAAACCACACGATCAATAAGATTTGGTAACTCCTCAATTCAACTCCCTAAGGGTCAAATTGGGATTTAGGATATTGTTTTTGCTAACTGTTTAAAAAGAAGGTAATTAAGATTCATTTTCAATGAATAGGGTATAAATGATAATGACAGATTTATTTGGGGTATATTTGATAATTTTTCAAGTATTTTTCTCATGCATAGATACAAAAGGAGATGAGTTTTATGTGGGCCTATGGAAGGAAGACCGTAATGACTTGGACTTGGACTTGAACTTAGACCCGGGCTTGGACCACCTTTCACCTCGTGTGGAAAAGCTCGGGGGAATTTTCATAACTACCCCATTAGAAAAACTAGTTTTCAAATTTACCCTATGTATGTAAAAGTTATCAAAATTACCCTTAATTTTATACATGGAGGCTAGCCAATTAAAGTTAGTGGGATGACTATAACTAACCATGGGGTAAAAATGAAAGTATCATAAGAGAGGGGGTATTTTTGATAACACACCTTAAATTTGGGGTAGATATGATAAAATTCCAAAAGCTCGTGCATTCAACGTATATATGCCAATTTACGTTTTTTTCTTTCTTCATATTTACTATATTTAAGGAAAGCCTTTCAAACTGATATTCAAAGAAAAGATAAAATCACATAAAAAGATAAATTGGATCCGAGAGATTTTCATATACATAAACATAATGGTAATGGAGGAGCTTTATCAATTATTAAATAAATTGTTTTTTTACAAATTAAGTTGTTTCTATTTGACTAGAATGAAGAGTTATGTATGGATAATTAATAGAACAACCCATCCATTCATTAATCTTTACATATCTATTATCATTCATTCTTAAATTTATCATTTAACCACCTCTTAACCATTAACCCCTAATTCAATTAATCTTTTTCTAAATGATATTTATCTCTCTGGTTTGAAATTCATGATAACGGTTTTGTTTACCTCTAATTTAACTAAATTATTTATTTAAATTTCAACATAAATTTACTGTTTTGTACCATATAAATACAATCTTAACAACCCGTTAACGAAATCCACCCTAATTTTGTATACATAATTTCATTAATACATCACAAACAATTTGTTCCTTTGATAGAGAAATTCGCAGTGATCTGATGACAAGGCTATCACATTCACAATCATGAAAATTTATTCAATAAATGCTTAAAAAGAAAAGGAAAAGGGGAAAAGGAAAAGCTTTTGCAATTTATTATTATAATATTATTTTTTATCCGTTAATCAAATTGTTTTCCGACACACGACATGCTTTAGTGTCAGCAAGTTGGCAAAGGGACAGCCGAGCCGTCGCATTCAGCAACTTGATAATTGGCCCAGCCTCTCCTATCGCACCACGTGTCCAACACATCACCGCCTTTTGGGCCCCACCTCAACTTGGCAATTTTTTTTTTAAAAATAAATTGCAACTTGACCCCCTTCATTTACTCGCCGGTTTGATTTCCCCTATTCCTCGTTGACTTTCTTACGTGTTTTCTTTGACCACGGTTTACTGTTAAATAAAAAAAAACGTTATCTACGTTATTTTCGCCCGGCCCCCAAATCCGTAAGCCCACGTGTCGATTTCCCAAGATGCCGATATTTGACTCATTACGTGGCGATTTCTGATCTATCCGCTACTTTTTTACACGTGTCTTAAAAGGAAATGTCGTTGATAGACACGCGAAAAAGGACAAAAAGCGGAGTTTCTAAGGTCAGACCACGTGTCCATTTTATACGACATGTTATGCCACTTGTCTCCTGCAGGTACTTTTGTCACTTGAAGGGTATTTTCGTCCCAAAATTAATTAATTAATTAATTTTTTTCTAATTATTTCAAAAAAAAATTTCCTCCTTTTCCTTTTGTTTCCTTTCTCTCTCTCTCTCTCTCTTTTTCGGTCAATTATTTTTGTGCTGGCTTAATTTTTTTCCTTGTTATAATTCTTTGGAGATCTTTTCCGGGATTCTGCTTTGTGTTTTCCCGGAAATTGTTTTTTTTCTTCATATTTGATGGAAATGTGATCTGAGATTTTATTGAATTTTGATTAATTATCATCTTAATTCAAATGGATTTTGCTGAATTTGATTGTAATGGTGAATTGACGAAAAAGATTTGATTTTTTTTGTTATTGAAAAAATGGGTGAAGCAAACGAAGCAAGAAGTATAGGAATGGAGAATCTTCCTTTACAAACGGAAAAATACCCACCAGATCTGTTGCAGAAATTTTTGTGTAATAATTCAAATCAAGCTCAATTTGCGGCGTTTAATAATGATGAAGAAGATTCAGAAGAGATTGAGCTGAATCTTGGGCTTTCATTGGGTGGAAGATTTGGGATTGATAAGAATTCAAAGAAGCTTATTCGGTCTTCTTCTACCGTCGAAACAATACCTCTTTTGAGGGAAGATGAAGCTTCTACTTTGCCGATGGCATCGTTTCCGGCACTCGTTCGGGCTTCGTCGCTTCCGACGGAGACCGAAGAAGAGTGGAGGAAGAGAAAGGAATTGCAGAGTTTGAGACGAATGGAGGCTAAGAGAAGGCGTTTTGAGAAGCAAAAGAATAAGGATGGGATTGGGAATGGTGGATGTTTGGAAGAAGAAGAAAGGCGTGAAATTGAAGGTTCTTTTGGTAACTTGAGAGACAGAAGGCATTGTTTGGCTGCAACGGCGGCGAGTGTTAGGTTGAATTCGAATTTGACGGTGGCGCCTCCGTTCGGGTTGCCAACGTGGGCTGCAGCCGCTAGACAGGCTCTTATCTGTGGAATTGTGGATGATGTTGCCAAAGGGAAAGGTGGCGGTGGCGGAGGTGGAGGTGGAGGCGGGGGTTTACCGGGAGGGGGACCGCCGGTTTCTCAGTGCTCCGCCGAATCGCAAGGAGGAAGCTCGTCGGGGACTTCGGAATTGGATAGCAAACACATCCAAGGTAACTTGTTCATCATCTTTTTATAATATGTCTGATATTGCAATAATTGAAGCCAATGTTCAGTAACTGTTTTACTGTTTTTTTTCCCTTTTGTTTATATGTTTTGGCTGGTATCTAACTGTTTGATATACTTGAATTTAAGATTGTGCCCAACTATTTTTCCTATGATTGTAAACTCGCATTTGTTGACTTTATCGCTTATTAGTTAAATGGTTCTTTTATAGCTTGCAATAGGTAATGTAGAAGGTATATTTAGACCGTGTGCGAAATATTGTTTCTAAAATGGAGTGGAAGAGGGAACAACTAATTTAATCACTCGAGATTATTGAGGTAGTCATGACTATGATTATTGATTGTTTGTGTGTTTGTTATAATGCAAGAATTGAAAGGAAAGCCAACCATTTCACTATGTCCAATGAAGTAGTGAATAGCATTTTTTACAAATGATACGACCATCGGTTGGATATGTGCTAATATGACGTGTTACTTCACGGATGCAAATTTGATTGAAATATCATTGCTACTTGAAACAATCTATTATTCTTTGATCACATGTTTTGATGAAGTTGTGGTCTTGAAAATGATTTTAGCAGATATATTTTCTCTCTTTTTTGTAACTTGTAATTGATTTTTAAGGTGTGATCTGCTTAGATTTTGGATGGGTATCAGTATTACTATTATTCTTAATGGCCATGTTTAGCTCAAAGCAATTTACGCCTTATCACATCCAATTGTTGCTATAAAATTACTTTTTTCCCTGTAATAGCACAACAGTTTTCCAAGCTACACTTTCAACTTGCTGCATGCAATATGTATAAACTTTCACTTGATATCTTTTGTTAGCTTCAGGCTCTGTTTTGATATTTTCTGAAGTCTGTCTGATGCTGAGTTCTATGCTTCGGCCTTCAAGCTTGAATTGCATTCAAAATGATAATGTTTAGCAAATTTCAGCATTTTTATCTCTGTTGTCTGAAAGTTGAACCACTCACATCATACGGTAAAATCATTAGTGGGAAGAGAACTTTATGGTGTATAGAGAAATTTGTCATGTTGAACATGATCATGCAATCTGGGTTCGACTAGTGGTCAGGTCAAGAGGCTCTCCTTTAAGCCTTGACGTTCTGGGTTCAAACCATGTGTGGTCACGATATTATCTTACGAGTTTCCGTGGGATTAGTTGAGATGTGTGTAAGTTGGCCCGAATACTCACGAATATAAAAAAAATAAAAATAAACAACATGATCATGCAATCTACTTGGAAGCCACTATAACTTTAGAGTGACTTCATCTCTCCTTGTAACTATGATTATTTTTTTTTCCTAGTAAAGCCTAGCAGAGACTTTTTATATGGCTCTTTCTTTGGTTAACTTTTTATCATCATTGTACTTTGGTTTCTACTAATGACGGTTTCTTGTTTCCTATAAAAGGAGTTTCAGTTTTGTTCTTGAGGCAACCCTAGGAGATTATTTCACTCTGAGCTTTTGAAGTCATGGACAATATCAATGGAGATCTCCATGAAAAAACAAAGAAAAACTTTCAGCGCCTAATAGCGCCTTCACAGTAGCCATGAATTATTTTACATCTTATAGTGCCACCACAAAATTTTGTCTAAGAAGTATTTTCCAACATATGGCATATGAATACTCAACTCAATGTAGCTTTCTAGGTGTATTTTGATAACAGTGCCAGCCTAAGCAAACTTCTTTTGCTTCATTTCTCCGTGCCTGTTCATATTTGATTAGTTGCAAAATTGCAAACTGATCATTGGATTCACTATTGGATTAGATTTCTTAAGACCGTTAAACTACTTCAATCAAAGTTGTAAGTTTTAGTTTTATCAAACAGAATGATCCCCTTTGGTTTAAGGTGTTAAAAGTTCCATCAGAACGGTAGTTGCATTATTCCTTAACTTTTGTTCATCTTGCAGGGTCGAGTAGCTATGGTGAAGCAAGAAGCTCCTCACAAGAACGAGGCAACGTAGAAGCAGCAGGTTCTTCAGGATCAAAGATGTGTGAAAATCCATCAGGCAGTTCACAGGTGGAGGCTAAAAACTCATCGAAGAAACCGGATTCAGGAGGAGGAACGACATCGATGGAAGACATGCCGTGTGTGTTCACGATAGGGGATGGTCCAAATGGGAAAAGGGTGGAAGGAATTCTGTACAAGTATGGAAAGGGGGAAGAAGTAAGGATAATGTGTGTTTGCCATGGAAAGTTTCTGTCACCAGGTGAGTTTGTGAAGCATGCTGGTGGAAAAGATGTGGCCCATCCACTTAGACATATAGTTGTCAATCCAAATTCTGCTCCCTTTTTGTAATGTGGTATCTATCTTATCTTATAAGAAACCCCATTAAAACATTTGGGGAAACTTCATACAGGAGACAGAGAGAGAGAGAGAGATTAGTGTGTTGTCTATTTTTTTTCATTCTCAAAAGTTCAAAGAAGGAACTTTACTTTTTCTTACCTGTAGAGTGGTTACTAGTGAGTCATGTCTTGAAAGAGATTTTTGAATGACTCTTGCTGGAGATTTCATTGGTCATAATACCATTCAGTTTTTTTTTTTTTTTAATTTCTTGGGGTCCTGTCTGGAAATCACAAACCTGTAATTACTATTTGGAATCTTAAACTCATCATTTATAAATATTCAATTTAATTTTTTAATATAATATTATTGGTAAATTAATTTACTTATATATATTATTATTTTATTATATATAAATATATTAAGTTGATTTTAATAAAATAAAATTACATTTTATAAATCTATTCTTGCATTTTAAATACAAACTTCCTATTTTCAGGTATCACATTCTCACACGTCAACTAATTTTTTAACTTGATATCTCAAGTTGGATAGTAAAGAAATCAACAAAATTGGACAATGTTCAGAACTATGGTTCTTAAATTCTCTTTGGTGCAGACTGCAGATTAATCAGTATCCTGCTGCTGATAGTGCGAAGGCAATGGATAGGATAAATGATCTTCACTCTTTTTCCCTACCCTTTCACTCTTAATAACGAGGCTATAACATTACTCCCTCCCGGGTAAGAATAACTATAACGATGGATCCAATGATTATGAATGAGGAGTCGCGTTATGTCAATCGTATTAAAGAATTGTTTTGCCCATACCATTTTCTCTCCGTTCAACTGTTGTATCGAGTAGTACTCATTAAAGCTTCTCTAACAATTCAAAAGTTCTACATACTTCAATTATTAAATGGAGAACGCCATAAAAAGTAAATTCAATAGTATTATTAGATGATAACTGAAATTATGGGTTGCCTGTAGTATCTCCCGATTCTAATTTTTTTAACACACTAAAGAAATCAAATAATTTAAAATAGCAATCGAGAGAAGTTGCTAAATGTGCAACTGTCTATTATGTCTTGTAGTTACCTTTGAATTGGTGGTCAAAATAACTGAGATTACATATCATATACTTATGATTCAGTTTGTCCAATGACAATGACAACAACAACATCGGTATGAACAGAGAGAAGTTAAGAGTTCTTTGACAATATGGTTTCAACAACAATAAAGACGACAACAACGACGATAATGACAACGACAACAGTCTGAAAGATGACAACAACAACAACTAACCTTACAACAGCTCCTGAAATGACAACAGTTCTCGAAATTACAGCAGCAACCGAATTGACAACAGCTACTGAAATTGCAAGACTTGCCAAAACTACAACAGTTATTTAAATTGCAGCACTTGCTGAAACTACAACACTTGCCGAAATTACACCAGTTTCCGAAATTACAGCTACCAAAATCACAACACTTACCGAAGCTACAACATTTACCAAAATGACAACAACGATGACATTGACAACAACCACTCGGAAAACAGCAACGCCATGTGCAACAAGAACAACTTGGTAATGGATAGCAGCAGGGGGACCAAGGTTTTCCCTTTGATTTTAAAGACAAAACAGTACTTATAGTACTTTGATGCTTCTTTGCTGAAGATTCACTTGGCACCTCATCAGCCAAACTGCAGAGATATTGAATCAAAGTTTGAAGCTTATGCTAATTTTTTCTAACAACACAAACACAAACACAACAACATGATAAAAACAACCAGACAAAGAGACATCCACCTCATTGAATTAGTTAGCTAAGTGCTCAATAGAAGTTACTATAAAAGAGCTTGAAAGGAGAAACAAAACTGCTTTTAAATATACTTTTGAAATGTTTATTAATGTTGAAGAGAACAGATCATACATGTTAGAGGATTGACAACACAATCTTTTTCGGCTACAGTTCCAACCGTAGCAAGACGCCCCACTACAGTTACAACAGTTGCAGCTTGGCCGTAGATAGTAGCAGAACGCCCAACTACAGTTAGAACAGTAGCACGAGGAGCAAGTACTTTTCTTCTTTCTGCAACACACAAAGTGTATATTCCTTATAGTCTAATTAGCATTTTACTTGCAACTAAACACAAAAGTGTATATTCCTTATATTCTCACTGTATATTCCTTATAGTCTATTTCATGCGTTGAGATGTGAAAAGAAAGAAAATACTTGCCTGCCTAACTCATCGGTAAGTAGAAGTTTCTCCCAATTTTCATATGTGTCTTATGTCGATTAGATCAAACATGTGTAATAAATATACGGTTCCTACTCGTATATTTGCCTCAATAGAAATTGGACATATATGAAAGTTAACAGAAGTTCCGACTCACCGGTGAAAAGAAACCGTGTGATGACCAATGATTATTATTCAAACAGAAGGCCAGTAACATATCATGTTCAGGTTCATGTCCAAGCATTTATTTAAAACCATACTATAGTTTATTGACTAGATCTTCACAGAAACGTTCTTAAGCATGAATATACATGGAGAATAAGGAATCCAGGAATTGAGTTTTAGAATAGAGGATGAGCAAAGAAGTCTTACATAGGGAAAGCAAAGGAGTCTGTGCTGCCTTCACTACCAGAATAATCAGAGTGCTGAGTGACGTTAGAGGAGTTCCATGATACTACAGGAGGAGGAACCTTACTCTCACTGAAAGCTTCTGAAATCGAAAGATCTGTATCTGCAATATCTGCTGTTTTTGGCTTATTTTCCAGCTCGATACTCTTTCTTTTAACTGCTGTAGGTGGGATAATTATAGGTGGTGGGTTCAGCAAAACCGACTCATCGCCTGGTTTTGTCACATCCCCTAACCTCAATGAATCACCAAACATAAACACATGGTCTCTGGAGAAACTACTGTTTCCAACATGAATGCTAAACAATGACTCATTCGAAGCAACACTCCATTCCAGCGGTGTGCTTGATTTGCAACTTTCAAAAATCGAAGATGGAATTCTAAATGGATCATATCCTCCCGAACGATCCATTGTTTGAATAGGAGGGGATTGAGTTGGGGATGTTTCAGTCATCATTGACTCATGGGTGATATCAGAAACTTGGGATGCAGCAGATATGTGTCCTTGAGAAGCACCACTCTTTCCTGATTTGGCAGAATCGACGCTGCAGTCGTCGCTATCATCGTCTTTTAATTCAAGTTTAACACCATGATGAGGTTGGCTGAGTTTATTTGCATCCTCTTGATAGATATCTGATTTTTCCGACGAAATTGAAGATGAAGATGGCTGAGACTCCATTTTTATGGTCAGGGAAAGTGAAAACCCTTCTTCAGAAGCTCGTTCCGAGTCTCTACCATCACCCCCATTACTTATTTCTGGCAGTTTTGTTAAATCTGCACTGTTTCCACTGCTCTCCATTACTTCCATTTGGTTCCCACAATCTTCAATAATTTCTAGTTTCACTACTACACGCTTTCTTCTTCCATTCCCACTTACAGGACCTGGATCTGTTTCTAAACTTGAACTACTGGGGCTTTTATCGGAAAGAACGGGATTTATTCCACGATCCATGTAGCTTCACCTCTATTCAAACAAATTAATGAGCATAAAATCAGATTTAAATATTGTTCTACATTATAATTTGAAAAACAAATCAGAATAACATAATGGGGGTTTTCAATTTATGAAACAAAAATGGATTAGGGAGGAAAAATCATGAGGGAATTCATTAATCCATCAACCAGTAAACACAAACATTGATGATTGAAAGCAAAGAGAAAAAGCCCTTTTCCTTCCCTTGGAAATTCCAATATCTAAATAACAATGAATCCTGAATGAAAGGAGGAAGAAACTCACTTGGATTATAGATTCATCACGCCCTCTTGCATTTCAAATAAAAGCCGATACCTAACCGCTTACGTTTAATCTCGCCGGAAGCGGCACCGGCGATCTACGACTTTAACTTCCCTCAATACCAAATAAATTCCTCAAAACCTATTAAAAAAAAACAACAACAACAACAACATTGACCCAAGTTGTATTAAAAATCAATCTCAGAAAACAGCCATAAAAAAATCTGAAGAAAAAAAAAAAACAAATAGAATGATCTGATCCACAAATACCTCAAAATCATGTCCCTGGTACAACCGACCAACAATCTCGCGAAAAAAAAAAAGACACCTTTTTCCCACAATTTGTTGTTGTTGTTGTTGCTGTTTTTTTTAATGGAATTTGACCAAATTTGTTGTTTTCCTGAAAAAATAAATTAGCAAAAAAAGAAAAAATGACAACTAAGAAGCTAGGGTTTGGGTGAAAAGGGAAAAGAATCTAAAGATGGAAGGAGCTGCGATTGTCACGCTGTTTTCTGTTTGTTTCCATTTCTAACGAATTATGGCTGCGTTTCGCGCCAATTTTAACTGCTCCTTTCAAAATGTCTTATTTTACTCTTTTTTCTATATCTATTTTTTTTATAAAAAAAAATTGTGTTATTTTCTTAAAAATAGAATATATTTTGACCAAATATAGTTCTAAATTTTTATTACGTGATTACATATGGATTTTTTTTATATATATATAATTTTATTAGTCTCATTCGTTGAATTATTTTTAGATAAATCTCTCTCTCTCTCTCTCTATTTTCTTGTAGAAAGACAGGATGAATTGAGGTTTTTTAACTACTTTCTTTAAATTCAATGTGATAATGATTACTTTTTTTTTGTTTACTTTGTATTTTAAGAAACATATTGCCTACAAAACATAATATTCTTGGATGCAATATAGAAATTTTTAGGAAAATTTGTGTGGCTAGTTTTATTTTCTAAAATATTTATAAATATGTATTTTTTATAAAAGTAATTATATACATTACATTTCTTTAAAAATTAATACTCTCATTGTTTTTTTAGAACTAGTAATACATACATTCATGGCTAAATATATTATTCAAACAAACTACCCCTAATCTATGGGTTGGATTCAATTCTACTAACGTTTTAAAAGATTCAATTCTACCCTCAATTTCTTAATTTGTTTAAAAAAATACTCTTTATTGTAGAAATTACACTTTCAAAAATACCTTTCGTGTATAATTTATGATAAACTTTAATGGAAATTAAAGATTGAGGGTAATTTTTTAAACAAAGAAACAATATCTATAACAAAGGTAATTTTTCAAACAAATGATATTTTTTAAAGGATAATTTTCTATTCAATGGTAATTTGGAAACAAATTAAATTATTGATGGTAAAATTGAAATTTTTTAAATGTTAGGAGTAAAATTAAAACCAATCCACATGTCAGGGATATTTAGTATAATTAGTATACATTCATTGTGGATTGACTAATAATAATAATAATTATTATTATTATTGTTTATAGTTTTTAAAATAACTGTTGATTTAGATAATCCATGATTGACTTGGATGCTAATTAATAATGATACATGTTCTATTTTTTGCCCATACTATTTTTGATCTACTATTATTATAACATTTAATCTCAAATTATATTAGATTTATAGTCACCTTAAATTTTCACTCAAGATTTTATTTTATTTTATTTTATTGCACAAACTAGAAATATTTCTTTGATGGCTGAAAAAGTAAATTAAGCTAGAAATATTTCTTTTACTTGAATTTGTATCCAAGAGGAAGCTAAAAATCACCCTCAAGATAATCACTCTTCAAGACTTTTAGAGTGGATATTGATCACATTGAGGTCCCTAGGCATCCATGGAAAAACAGCTCATAATGAACTTTAAGGCCATTGATCTTAGCTTCATTTTTCTGAATTTCAGCAGAGCTCATGCTCTATGATTGAAATTTTCAGAATAAGAACTGACCCAATTGCCAATTCATGCATCTAAACATGCATATATATGAAACAATGCAGCACTTCCAGATTCCACTACTTCAACTCCTTTGTGTTTTTTTATAGTTATAGCAAGGATTCGGTGGAATCTGTAATATGTAACGGCGAAAATACGCCCAGAGCTCTTTCGATTATTCATATTTCATGCATTCAAACCTGCCCAGTTTTTGAATGCAATGAGTGCCTCCGTTTTCCTGAAGTTCCTCTTTCTCAATCTTGCCACTTTGAGTTTCTTATGGGTCTCCATGAACGCTTGCTTATATTTCCACTTATCAACAAAGATCTTAATCTCCTTAGTTTTTTCGACCACTTGCATCACGGCATCAAAGAAACCCCCCTTGACCAAAGCATACAGGAATGCATCAACCAAGTTATCAAGTTTTATCCCGCTCTCACCATTGGCTGTAATCTTCCACTTAATTTCATTCCATAACATCAGAACATTGAAATATCTCTCTGCAGACACATAGCCATTGATTAGGGACAAAAAGGTCTGATCATTTGGTTCAAATTGCAGGAATTTCATCCTTCGGAACGTCCTCCTTGCATCCTCTAACCTTCCAGCTTTGCAAAAGGCATGTATAATAGAATTCCAATCATGAGTTCCCACTTCAACAAGAGGATCCTCGACAACCTCATCCAAGAAGGCAGCCATCAGCTCGGGCCGATGGTTCTCCATTAAGCCAGTCATGATAGTTAGATAACTAGCCTTCATATCAGATTTTCTTGTTTCTCTCATATCTCTGAACAAAGCAAAAGCTGACTGAAAATCTTGGTTCGACATTGATGCTTCTATTAGAGCATCATAGATCTCAGCATCCAATTGAAGCCCAGACCTGCTAATTTCCATGATTAATTGGGTGGCTTCAGTTGTTCGATGATCCTTGCAGTAAGCCTTCAAGATTGGCTGATAGACTCCAAGGCCCAGAGAACCACCCTGGAATTTGATGTCATCCAGAATGCTGTGAGCCTTATCTAACCATCCAATATCTACACAAGCATTAACGATACCGCATCCAATAGATCTGTCAACTTCTGTAGGAGATTCTAAATTATTAGCTTCAAGAATCAAAGTAGATAATCCCTTTAGATTTCCACTTTGAACAAATCCCTTGACCACTTCCAAATATGTTTCTTCACCAAAATTCAAATGTGCTCCACATCCATCTTTCAAACTGTGCAACATACTCTTCGAAACAGCCGCAAAGTTACCTGAATTTATGTACCCGCTAATTAAATTACTAAAGAAGAGGCTTTTACATGTAAAACCAAAACTTCCCATCAAACCTTCTAACTCAATTATCTTTTGTTCAAGCCCCTTTAATGCATACAAATAAGCAAGAGCACCAAAACTCACTTCATCAGGCCGAAGATTCAGAAGCGACATCGTCTCAACAACTTTCTCTGCATCCATCACAGATTCAAGCTCACGACAACACCCCTCAAGTGCGGCATTACACGCAATCAAGTTCGGTTTCATAAAATCCAACCTCTCATCCAAAGCAATCCTACAATTCTCTTCAAACACACGCAAAAACGGAATCAAACTACCACTCCCTCTGCAAATATCAACTAGCTCATTACCCCAAACAGTAAAAGGCACAAAGTATCTATTCTTAAACATACATTTGATCAAAGAAAGAGCAGGGGCAGCAGTTTTAGCAGATTTCATAGAAACCAATACCATTTTAACAGTCTCAAAATCCAAAATTTCCGGTTTCTTCTCAATAACAAAAACCACAGATGCAAATGCCCTTTTAAGATTATGAACATCCCCAATCGAAGACAAATGAGCAATAAGTGAATTGGTAAGAGACTTACATGGGAAAGCAAAACTTCTTGTGAGAAATTTGAAGGATTTCCATGCTTCATCAGTGTCATTAACAATAAGGGATTTATGAAGGGTGGTTTCTAAGGCTGTGACGCTTTCTAGGGTTAGGGCTTGAGAAGAAGAAGAAGGGTTCTGAAGGGAATTTGAAGAATCTGAAGATGGCGATAATGGGATTTTTTTTAGCGCAAAAAGGGAGGGTTGAAGGAAGGAATAGAGAGATGGGATTTCTGGTGAAGAAGAAAATGATCTGTGAGGAATCAATTGCAGAGCTGTTTTCCACATTATTCAAACAAAATTCAAAGATTCTTCTTCCCGTTTTGCTGCTTTGATTTCTTCAATCAATATCGTATTTGATAAATAGTTTTTAAAAAATCAAACTTTTTTTTCTGGGTTTTATGAATCAGTAGCTGAAGAACTTTGGATCAGGGGAAATCTTTAGACAGTGGCTTAGTGAGAGAAGAAATCCGAGTATGTTATGGAAGAACGATATTGTAGATAATTTTTTTTTTCTTTTCTTTTCTGGTTGATTGGAAATTTGGAATCTTTTTTACATTAAAAGAAAAAAAAAAGAAACTAGGAATGCACTAATTTTCTTTTATATATATCAAATAAGACATAGGAGACTTATGGAAGGGATTAAGTGTCTAAACTAGTTAAGTTTTGTTCCAGTTGACTTAAAAATTCACTATTTAACTTATAAATTTGACGGTTTTAAGATATTACATTAAACTTTCAACCTTATGAAGAACTAATTAAATTTATAAGGTTAATCATAAAATTTAATCATCCCAATAATAAAATTTGTTTTGATAGGTTACTAGTAGAATTTTAGCAAAGAATAAATGGATCGATTGTTGATCTATTATATGAGTAATCGTTTTTGCAGAATGTAGTCAAATATATTATCCCATCTCTGTAAAATCTATGATTTATGCTGTTATTCAGACAAGTGCTTCTCCTTACCAGATTAGGTCATCCATCCCTTCAAGCAGTTATTCCCTATTAAATTTTCAACTTTAGTACACTAATCATAAACATAGTGTAAACTCATTATTCATAGCCTAATCACAAGTTTCACAACTCCTAAATACACAATATTTTTTTAAATAACAAGATAATTTTCTCCTAATAGAAGTATAATTCAATTCATCAATCATTATTTTATCAATCGATAAATGAAAGGGTGGGGTTCGACACTCCATAAGTAGTGGGTTCTTGTTACTCCATCAGATACATTCTATGTCTTGAAAAAAAAATTATGCATAATTGTCATCTCAATAATTTTATCATATCATCAGCAGACAACAAATACAATTATATATTTCAAAATGTATTAAATTATCCTAAACCCACATTTTTCTAAAATTTACATATATTGGAATTCAATGAAATACAGAGAAAATTCTAAACCTTTTTTCTATGAACAAACTGTGTTAAAAAAAAATCAATACATTATTGCATTGTCCAAGGAACAACTTCCACACTTTGAGCAGCCATAAGCAGCTTTGCCTTAAACTGGTTCAAAAAGCTTTACTTTAAGACATTTTTCCTGCAGAATTTGCAGCACTGTACTCATTTCTATGTCCTGCTGAAGCCATTAGGACCCCAACAGCCACTATGAACATAAATAACATGCTAGTGAGCAGTGCATAAGTCTTTCTCGACGATCTACGATATTCTCCGAAGAGAACAACTCCCCAAAATGTGCTCACAAGGGGAAGTGCCTGCAATGAGATATTAACGACTAAACTCAAACTCATCGGTAATATTCGTCATGTTTATCTGATGTCGTAGAGTATTTCTATCGACTTTGTCGAGATAAGGAAATAGGATCCTTTAGAAGCTGTCAATCATAGCATGGAACAAGAGGGTGGTTACCTGAACTGCATCTGCTGCTGCATATCCAGCAGCTTGACCACCCATGAATTGCAGACCATTACCAAACCCACATAAGAGTCCAGCCAAGAATGCCCACCCTCTACCATTCCAGTCATTCAGATATGCCTTGAACGATGTTTTGGGTGAGTCGAGAACTGGACGGTAAAGGAAGATGACGTTGAGAACTATGGCAATGATGAAACATGAGACGGAGAAGTAGAAAAATGCAGTGTAGACAGACAAGTGCGGAACGCCTTCTTTTAGAGTGTGCCATTGATCATTTGTAGCCAAATTGAATGCCGGTGAGAAGAGGGAGAAGCAAACACCAGCAAAGAAAGTTATGGCCAGTCCAATTAATGTGCTCTTACCAAAAACCTGCAAGCATTTGCCATTTCTAGCCACTGAATAAATGAAGGTGATAAAAGGGAAAGGGAAGCAATGGCCTCATACGCCATGTTATTTACTCGTCTTGCCATGAATCATCACGCAACGTCAAATACAGTACACTTTGGATTGTTAGATACTTGTGTGGAAAAAAAACATTTTAAAGGAATTGATTCATCATTGTTTCAGACCTTAATGGCTCTTCTACTTTCAAGCTGCACAAGGAAGTCTGCAGTTCCAGCCTCTGCCTTCTGCGAGGTATGATCGGATTTTTCCAGGTCTGCTGACCCAGCTATACATGTCAAAATTAAAGCCAAAAAGCCAAACTTCCATTTCACTTACAAAGGATGAATGAAAACATTGTAGCAGATCAGAGCTTCAAAAAATTTACTCTTACTTGGAATAGGAGAGACATCAATAGTCCTGTCAAAATCGGATACGGCAATAGATATTTAGATATTTGAACATTCAATTAATATTCCCATTAACCAAACTTCAGAAGATTTCAAAATTTCCATACTGCATGCAATTCACAGTAAAAACAATGACAGTTTAAACACGTTGGTACACAAAGAAAACATACTTAGACCCTTTTTTGGTATCACCAGACAAACATTCCAGCTTTGCTTTGTTATCAGCTGTGTTGGATGAGTGAACAGCGGAGCCAAGACATACCGCAATCAAAAAGCAAGCAACCCCAGTGAAAAGGATCTCAGCTTTGTTGATTTTGTTATCAAGAAAGTAGTTCAAGGTTGTGCCTTTTACGAAACAATTCAATCAGTATCTCGTGGTGAGAAATCCACCCAGAATTAGACATGCATTTGAATAGTATATTAATAATAGAGAGGTTAAATTTCTTTCACCTGAAAAACATACAAGTAGAAATAGAGTAAGAGATAGAGACCTATAACTACGGTTATACTTGAAGTGATCACTTCTGTAACAGATAAACCAACAAAAGCCCAAGCATACTGAGTAGAAAGATTCCCAAGACTCAGTACTACACCGCCCGCCATTGCAAACATCACGGAAGGCCAATTATCCTGTGTGCAACATTCAAGAAGTTCAAGACCCCTACAACACTTGATTTTATGAATGTAATAAAAATCCGCAATAGTAAAAAATGCTGTAAAACTTAGACGTCACCACAAAATCTACAAACGTCCATGCCATTTAACAGACATAACCCGGGATGTTATTGTAGAAAGAAAAATCTTACTCCTTCAAAACATGGAGATTATGCAAGCAAGGATATAATCTGAGAAGGATGGAACCAATATTAGCTTACACTAAGAGGCAGTAGTCATCATTACAATCATATGTCGTTCACTAACTTTTGGTAGTTCTTTCATAACTTTAACTGCAAACTCTTCATATCGAGTCATTTTAAGCACAACAAGTATATCATGTTAATTGACATCAACACGTTATTCCTTGAGTACATACATAATTTTTTTTAGAGATAAATGCAAAATACACCCCTGCACTTTGGGTTATTGTTAAATCATACCCCTACACTTTTTTTTTGTTTTAAAATACCCCTACACTTTAGTAAAATTGCAAATCACACCCTTCAATCGATTAATTTTAACGAAATTGAGATACATTTATATTCTACGTATGTTATGTATTCTAATTTCATGAAAAATAACCAAAAAAATTGGTAGATGTGTAGAATTTTAGAATAAACTCTTATGTTAATTAAATGTAAAATCTATAAATCACACTCAAATATTCAAAATTTTCAAAAATTTTAATGGTTTTGGAATACGTGGTATGCGTATAATATAGACGTGTCAAAATTTTGTTAAAACTAATCAATAGAAGGGTGTGATTTGCAATTTTCCTAACGTGCAGGGGTATTTTAAAACAAAACAAAAAAGTGCAGGGGTGTATTTTGCATTTATCCCCTTTTTTATCACAATCTTAAAATGCAGACCTTTGATAAATGAATAGGACAAATCAAACTGAAGTTTCTCATCCAAATATATCGATTTATACATGTGGAGAATAAAGTCCAAAATGTTGAAATATTACATATCAATCCAACAATCCTAAGCAATGACTGCACCATTAACATCTGATTCAGATGAACTAGAACACTAACAAAGAAAGGGTAAGTAAACTGTGAGAGGAAGTTTGGGAGTTTAGTATACTTAATGCCTCCAATTGGAGTGCAAATTGTAAGCTTTTTTGTAATTATTCCCCGTCCATTATTGCTTTCAATTGGAATGCTTTTTTGCAACTTTCTTTGCCTTTTTGGGCTTTTTCACACATCAATGAAATTGCTTATCGTTGATTACCAAAAAAAATAAAAGGCACCACATCAGATATACCGAGGCTACAAATACAATCATTTTCTTCAAATAAACAATTCACAGAGAAAACTCTCCCACATAAGCATAGATTCTCATCATTCAAGTTTATTATTCCTCATGAAAAAAAAATTAAACAAGTGAATGAATGGAAAACCAACCTGAGAAAGCTGTTGGATAAAATTTGGTTTACCATCAGAACTGTTGCCAATCTCACCAAATGTAAAAGCAATAACAACAGCAGCTAATAAATTCGTAATCGAATAATCGAGATAAGTATGTTGAGGAAAACGCCCCCTTCTTTCAAGGAGAGTCAAAATTGCAGGCCATGTTCCCAAAAAGAAGAGTGCCAATAACATACATGCTATAGCACCTTCTTTACTCTCCACCACATACATGTTTAAACTTCCAAGAGATCCTGCAGACAACCGTGATATTAATCCATCTTTTCGATTTCCTTCAATGGCTAGTAAACATGAAAAATCAAGTACCATGATATCTACAAAACAAATGAAAGCAACAAGAATTAACAAGACCAATCAAAGTTGAAAAATTGAAAAATACCCTGTTGATTTGAAGAACAATAGCACACAAATCTGACAAAAAAAAAAAAAAAAAACCAAATTTCAAACTGATTGTAATTCCAAATTTAATATCACGAACAGAAAATATTGAGAAAGAACTGATTTTTAATAAAAGAGGACTAACCAATCGAAAGAAAATGAAGAACTCAGAATCTAGAAAGGCAAAAAGAAAACCGCAAAATCAAATATTGGCCAGGAAGAACAAAACTGACGAAATTCAAAACATGGGATTTGGAAGAAATGGAATGATAAAGAGAATCAGAGTGGTTGAAGACTATGATTCATCAGTTTCTAAAGATCCAGCAAAAACCACAAGTCCACGCACGTGCGGGGAATCTTGAACGTTTATTCTTGTAAAAGGCAGTTGGTAGAGAAGATAATGATGACAGACAATGCTATCAGCATACAACTCTTTCAGGGTTGGAAGTCAAAGATTCCGGGATTATTTGATATACGTCAGACGTGGGTATATTATTTATTTTAACGGGATTTTTTTTAGAATTAAAGAAAATAACATTTTTTTCTTATTTATTTAAAAAGAAAAATACTTATTGGTCAGCTGACTTTTCTATGTGTCTTATTTCTATTAAATAATGCATAAATTAATCCTATTTATTTATTCAAAAATCACATATTTATTCTAATAAATACATTTTATTCAATAAAAATAGGATATGTAGAAATATCAAGAGAAGTTCCTACTTACCAGTAGGTGGTAAGAAGGTAACTATCTTCCATTTAAAAATAGTAAAAACTTGATTTTTTTTAACTGTTTATTAGTATAATGAATTATTTTTATTAAAGTTCGTACAATAATTAATCTCACTGTTTTTTTTAAATGTTTTTATTAGGATGTTTTAAATTAAAATTTAATAAATTTTTTTATGTTTAATTATTTTATTACAATTTTGATAATATAGTGATATTTATAAATAACTAGTTAAAAGTTACATGCTAGGTGTTTTTAGAAGTTAAATTTTCACTTAAATTAAAGTTAACCGTAGTCCAGTAATCTTGCATATAAAATTTCATACCCTGAACTTTAACAAAAAGACAGAAAAGGAGAGTGAGGGATAAAGACCTTGCCTTGTGTTTGCAAGCAAAATCCTCTAGCTAATTGGTCAAAAGAAAGAAAAAGTTATAAGATGAAAATTCAAAGAAAAATAATAATAAAGATATGAGAATGCGAATAAATTGGTTAAAATCATTCTTCTTCAATAATTCAATCACCGATTAAACAAATTCATTTAACATTAATTATAAATGGGTTTAACCAACCCTAGAATAATTAAATTATATTTGTTCAATATAAATGACTTATTTAATAAAAATAAATTTAAACTTTAAACATAACTAAATTTAAAATAATCAAATTAATTATAAACATAAAAGGAAATATTTTTAAATTTATTTATTAATAAATATATATATATATATATATATATATATATATATATATATATATATATATATATATATATATATATATATATATATATATAAATTGTGCGTCTCACGTTTACCTCAATTTCTAATTAAATCCTTAACATTTTAAAAATTATCATTTCATCTCTAAATTTTGTATTAAGTTCAAATAGATGTCCATACTTATAATAATACCCGATTTTCAGGTAATAATAGCTGTGAATTATAATTATTTCATGCATGATTCATAATAAATTAATTAAATTGTCTTTCATCAATTTAAATACATATGGATTATAAAAAAAAATCTATATGGGACTTGAACCCAAGCGATGAAGGAAAATTTGATTATTATTAAATATATTACATGTAAATATACAATTAAAAGGAATTCTGAACAATTGGTACATACCCCTGGATTTTCACATATACAAGGAACTTGGAACTCATGCATGAAATATAAACGAAATATAAAAAATATTGTTTTAATAATTTCAACTAATGAGATAGGAGTCAATATTGGAATAAAATAAAAATATAAGTAAAAAGTGGGAGCTCAATGTCAGTGCTAGAACTACATTGGAGAGGGGCACGAATAATGTAAAAATATATCTTTAAGAATTCATTTTTATTGTAAATCACTAAAAAAAAAAAGGTAAAACCATATGTAATTTATCATTGTTTCTTAAAAAAAATGTAATTATTACTAAAACTATATTTATAATTACCTAAGAGGTGGCGGTCACCAATATAAAAAAATCTAATAAAAAATAGAGTCATGTTTTTAATTAAATTATGTTAAAAATAGCATTATGAAAATAAAAAAAAATAATAGACAACCACAAGATTAGGGGTGAAAGTTTAAACCGAAAAACCGGAAAACTAACCTGTAAAAAACCGAGCCGTTTCGATTTTCACCGATAAGAAACCGAAAACCGATCCGGGAAAACCGGTTCGGTTTTCGATTTTAATTAAATCTGGTTCGGTTTAAACCGAAAACCGGAAAATCAATATAGTTAATATAATTTGTACAATGCTAAACAAATGGCGTGTGGATGAGTTGGTTGGGGCGCTAGTTGACAACTTCGAAGTCTTGAGTTTGAACGCTGGTTAAGTAATTTTGACTTTTAGGGTTTAAGGTTTAGGGTTTGACTTCATTTTATTTGTTATAGTTTAAATGTATATGGGCCCATGAAATCTCTCTCTCCAGACAAGCCCATAAGCCTCTCTCAACATTCCCAATCCAGCCCATAAGCCTCTATCGCTCATTTAAAAAAAAAAACAAACCAAAAACCGGTGGAGCCGAACCGATCTTAACCGGACCGGTTAGTCTATAAAACCGGTTCGGTTCGGTTTCCATTTCTTTAAAAACGAACCGGTTCGGTTTTCACATTTCGATTAGAAAACCGAATCGAACCGGTTTCACCCCTACACAAGATTATTGTAGTTTTTAACATACAAATTTATAAAATATATATATGTATAATTATTTATTCTTAATAATAAATTAATATTATTGATATAACTACGGGAAAAAATGTCAGGGGGGCATATGCCCCTCTGGTCTTTCATTAAGTCCTTCAGGGGGCATGTACCCCTCTCGTCTTTCATGAAGTCTTTTAACGCTTAGGGGGCGTTTGGAGTGCGGGAATCGGAATTGAATGCCTGGGAATTAGATGTCTGGGAATAAGTAGTATGGAATAAAATGGATGGGAATTTGATGCCTGTGTTTGGAGTGTGCTGGAATGGGAATCAAATGTCTGGGAATATTTTGTCTTTGTTTGGAGTGTGCTGGAATTTGGTTTATGGGAATATGATTATTATTTTGGTAGGAAAGAATATGATTTGTTATTTTATTTAATTATTATATAAAATTTAATTGAAAAATTGAAAAAATAAATTAATAATATTAAATTTAATTAAATTAAAATTATCAACTATATTTATTTATAAGTTTTAATTTTTAAATTTCTTTTTAAATATTATTTCATTAAATAAAATAAAATAAAATAAAATTCGACTATAAACCCGATTAGCTATCTGAACAAAAATTTGACTTCAAGCAAAGCTATTTGAAACTAAAAAGCGCACAAATTAAAACACCAATCTACAACCAATTGCCAATTGCGAATAAAAAGCCAATTGCCAACAGTAAATTAATGATTGTCAATTGGGAAAAAAAAAATAGAGAGAGAAAGAGATAGTCAAAGATGAAATAGGTGAAGCAGAGCCTCTGAGGTGGCAATTGTCAAATTGGGAATAAAAAGCTAATTGCCAACAGTAAATTAATGAGGGAATAAAATGTCAATGACCAACAGTAAAATCAGTTGAATCAAACATTGGAATGGGCTTTAAAAGCCCATTCCCATCCTCAATGCCTGCAATTCAAACATCCCCTTAATGTTTTTCCTCACATCTCCACATTTAGGTATGTTATAGATAGATAGATATATATTATGGATTTATAGTCAATATTATATTTATAGAAACTCTGAAATTAAATATCACCCATCCAAATATTTTTTATTTTAGTACATAGGATAGGACTATAGGACTTTAGTATTATTAATATAAATTTTTAATGTTTAAATAGAGTTTGAAGAAATAGCGTATAGGACTAGGAAGATGTTGAAAATGACGAGATATTCTAGTTATTAAAATATTAAATAGTCTTGAAATCCCAACCATGGGAGAATAATAATAATAATAATATATATATATATATATATATATATATATATATTTTATAGATATTATATCAAATTGTGGAGAAAAGATTCGAACTTTTGAACTCATAAGAATAAAACAGGTACCTAACCAGTTGATGATTGCTCATATTGCCTAAAGAATAATGACTTTAGGATTTAGGATTCACGTCTCATAATTAAAATAAGCTTTAATTCATTTATTATTATTGTAAAATCAAGGGCAGATAATTTTTTATTTAAGTGGACAAAAAACGTATTAACTGTTTTTTAATAAAGTAAAAGAGGTGAAATAGTAAAAATTAGAGAAATCATATTAAAAAAAAACATCAATTTTTACCTACAAAATTTTTATCTTTAACAGAAAATATATATAGGGTTAATTGTCCGCCTCTCATTTTAAGATCCGCCCTAATTAAAGACATTTTATTTTTTCCAAAGGGTGTGTAAGAAAAGACATGAGAAGTAGGTATATTGGGTTTTCATGAACTGGCATTTGACAACGTTGTTGAATGACCGTAGGCCCAAATTTTTAGATGATACAAACCATTCAACCTGGGTTGGGTTTTGTAGATTTATAATTCAATGTAAATCTCAAATCAAAGATTTACTCTTCTTCTTATTTTACCTTTTTGATTGATCTTAAAATAATAAAGATTTAGTATTTAATTGATAAGTAAATAAAGATTATAATAAAAATTAGATTATATGTTTAGTATTTGTAATTTGTAATTTATGTTAATTTCGTGGCTACATTTTTTTTTTTTGGTTTTATGCTAATTTGGCTTTCATACTTTCAAAAGATTATTTATAATCTTTGTAACCGATATAGATTTTATAATTCATAAAATCATATGGAATTTAATCACTAATGAACATAGGTAATATGAATAATATTTAACTAAATTGTATGGACCAAATTTGACCACCCGAATGAAAAAACTACAAGGACTGAAATGAACCTTTCAAAAGTTTAGGGTCTCAATTGAGACAAGTGACAAAGATATGAACCAAAATAAAAAGAGTTATCATCGCAAAATAACTTCATTGATTTCTACTCTATCATGTTAACGATCAATAAAACAAATAATTATAAATTTATTATAACCAAATTCTCTTTTGTAATTTGATTGTTGTAGTAATTGGTTTAGGTTCATACTTTGTATATATGTTCACTGCTATCGATTCAAATGAATGTAACATCTCAATACCATTATCTATTTAAACGTCTTATATTCACATGACGTGATCACTCTCCACCTTCATCAACCCGATTATTATATAACATATGAATTGTGAACCGCGTTTGATAAGTTGTAATGAGTAATAAGAATCAATTATGATAAGTATTTTAGTATTGATAATGATGACGTCTCATTTGTTTACACATCATTTTTACATTATATTCTCATTCCTATATATTTCAAACTATCTCATTCAAAATTAATTCAAATATCGCATTCTCATTCCTGAGTACCAACACCCAAGATATCTAGTACCGAGTTTAAAAAATTTAGATATATATATCCAAATCTTCTACACTTCAATAATTCTATTAATCTTAAGGGCTGTTTGGATGGAGAGAACCGATGTCCGGAAATGTTTAGAAATGAATAGTAAGAAAGAAAAAACAAAACAGATATACAGCAGCAACAAATAATTCAGATTCCAAGCCATTCAATTTCTCCACTCAAAATGGAATCAAATTCCCACTCCCTCCCCCCAACCCTTCATTCATGGTCTTTTTTTCACATTTTTTTTTAATACATTACAAAATAACAAAAATAAATAAAATTAAAATTAAAATTAAGAAAATAAATAAACCCCCTCTCCCTAGTGGCAGTGGGGTTTGCCTCTAGATTCTTCCTTACACAACCAATTTGTCAAAAGTAACCCTCCTACTAACGTGGCAAAATCTCGTCCATACATCGAGATCCCACCCCCACTGCTGGGGTTAGCATTCTCTGCGCTCACCCCTACACCAACAACATTACAGACAACCACAGTGTCAGACCCAATGTGATTATCAAATTGGCGCTTTCTTTCACACCAGCGCTGCCGTCGTTGAAGCCTGTTCCGCCACTACCGGTGGGGCTGATTCCGTTACCGAACACCGGTGTCATTCCCGGATTCATCGACGATGGTGTTCCGGGTGGTGCAATACCCGGATTGGTTGGTGTTGTTCCAGCATTACTAAATAAAACATCAGTAATTATATATTAGCTCTCATATCAAAAAAAAAAAAAAAATTGATATCAAAGCTGTAAGAAAAAACAAGGAGTCTCAACAATATTAAAATAAAATTAGAAACTATATTACTAGGAGTTTAGATTGTGGGTTTGTATAATCTTTAGTAAAGTATGAGTTTGTATAGTCAGTGTTTAATATATGAGTTTAACTACTGAAAAAACTTGTATAACCCACAAAATAAACCCGTGATCCAAACAACCTCATTAATTCTTAAAAACAGTGAAAAGGAATCCAAAGATTTAAAGAAGACGACAAAGAAAGTGACGAGAAATCAACATCATAAACAGCTCACAGCTGTAACATAAAAAAATAAGCAGATGCCATAGTTCAGTTGGTGTAATAATAATATATTTAACAAGATCTACTTTTTTTTTCCCTTCTCTAACCCATTATTACCCAAAAAAAAAAAAAGAAAAAAAAAAGTCGGCATAGAAAGAAGAAACCCAAAAAACAAATCTGAGCAGGAAAAAAAAAACCCATTTGAAATCTAAAATCAATAATACCTGGTACTAGAAGGATAAACACAACCAGAAGGTAGGGCTGTGAAAACAGAGAGAAAAACAGAAACAGAGTGAGTAAAAACAACAAAATCATGAAGGAAAAAAAAAGAGAGAAAAGAGAGGGATTTACAGGAGGTGAGGGTAACGCTAGGAGTGGCAGCACCAGCAAAATCACAGGTTCCTTGAGATTGACCTTTTCTTTGAAAATAACTATTAACAGCATAACTGCAATGATCTTTAACAGTATTGGGTTGAAAACAAGGTCCACTTGATAAAATTGGAGTACAATCAGCTCCAGCTCCACAAGCATAATCCAATGCCTTTTGTAAAGCTTGTTGACCTACTCCATCTTTACATAGACAATAGTTTCCATCTAAAACATTTCCCCCAAAAAAAAAACACACATTTTATCAGTTAGTTTTTTTTAATTAAATTAAAAAAAAAAATTGGAAGATGGGTCTTACTTGAATGACCAGTTAGAGCAAGGAAAAGTGCCAAGAAAACTAAAACAGCCATGATTTGGTTGAAGAAACGAAGCTCGAAATTGTTAAAAAAAAAGAAACCCTTGGACTATAAAAGCTTAAGTGGGGAAGAACACGGTCAGATCAAAAATCCCAGATGGAGAGAGATGAAAGATTTGAGATTTCAAGGTGGGAGAGGAAATAAAGTGAGAGCAATGGGAGGAGTGGCGATGGAAAATGGCTTTTTATATTTTTACACTGTTGTCTTATTAGATATTCACGCTAGCTCTTGTAAAATTGAAGGTTCGAGTATTTTATCCCTTAATTTTATTATAAACAAATAAATATTTTTATTTTATTTTATAAACGTGAGTGTTCGGATGAGCTTACGTTATTCTCATGAAATAACTACACAATCCTATATCATCATACATGATTTGAACTTTTGACCTCAAAGTTTGAACGTCAACCTCTAAACCAATAAGTTAGCTCATGGTTGGTTTAAAAATAAATAAATATTAATGACAATTTAATTATGGGCGTTGTTTTTTATTTTTTTTATTTAAAGAATATAATACTAATATTGGACAAACTTTTACCATAATGTTTAAATAAATTAAGAGTCGTGTGGGGAAATGAGCAAAAGCTGAAAAAGCTTCTCTCACTCTCTCCTTTTTAATAATGAAATTGACCGTTTGAGTAAAAAATCATCCAAACGGTCTTAAACCCACGTGTGGGGTTATAGTAACCCAACCTGGTTAAGGTTTGGTTGGTGTTAGCCTGCCTTTGGTCCTACGCTTACCTATGCTCTGCCCTTTTCTCCCACTCAATTTCAATCACATGTATTAATAATACTGCTCTCTTTTCTTTTTTCGTACCACCACTTCTTTACATGCAATTTTCATTTTTAGAATTTTTTTTTTAACAAAAATATTTAGATACTAATCGGGAGGATTTCTTCTCGACTTTTCATTTTTAGGATGTTAAAATATACTTATTAAACATGTATATTTATTTTTAAAAAAATTGTATAGTTAGTACTCACTAATATTTTTGTTTTATTCAATAAGAATGAAATATGTAAGAATATTCAGAAAAACTTCCCTTAATCAGACCATAATTACATATTTTCTTAATTTAAATTATGAGGAAAGGGAGCTCGAGAAAACAATATTACTAATCTTCTACTCTACTACTTGAAAAAATTTATTTCGATTTAGCCATTTCTATTTTACTATTTTTTTTTAAAAAAAAAAAGTTTCTGTAGGGGAAATTAGAGAAATGTAAATCTATATAAATCAATATGAGGTAATTGTCAGGGTATTTGTAAGAATAATATTTTTTTTAAACTATATTCCAAATATATAATTGTTCCGAAATCGTTTTAAAAAAAATATAGTTGTTTTTTTTTTTATCAAGTTAGAAATCTTAAAAGAAAGAAAGAAAAAAACAAATTTAATTGAAATCATCATTTCAAAAGACGAAATTTAAAGAGAAATCTCTTCCATGAGGTAATATCTCCTGAACAAACCATTGTACTCGTCACTTTAACAGAATAGGCATATTTTTTTTAATAAATTTGTTAACTGGCCCATATTTATAATAAGTTTTTAAATAAATAATATATTAAACAAATTGACAATTGTCCCTCGTTGGTATTAAAAAATTGACAAATAATCACCTTGGTCAAAGATTTTTTTTTTAAAAATATTAATCAAAAAGAGTGAAATGATGTTTTAGGGGAGGACAGCTACTTTTTGACTTCATGAATCAAAAAATAGCCACCACTCTTATAATTACAATTTTTAGTCACTTTTTAATTTTTTATATCATATTTACCCTTAAGAGGGCGTTTGGTTTGCGGGAATTGGCCATGGGAATGGGTTTTTAATACTCATTCCAATGTTTGGTTCAACTTCAATTTGTATTGGCATTGACATTCAATTCTCATCCAAAATACCTCATATATTTATCATTGGCATTGACATTGGCATCAAATTCCCAGGCATAATTTTTATTCCTACAAAGACAATAATCATATTCCCATAAATCTAAATTCCAGCACACTCCAAACACAAACATCATATTCCCAGGCATTTAAATCATATTCCAGCACACTCCAAACACAGACATCAAATTCTCATCCATTTTATTTCATACTACTTATTCCCAGACATCTAATTCCCGCACTCTAAACGTCCCCTAAAAGTTGAATGAGACCGCATCTGTCATACCTCTTGTTACTGTAGCTGATTTGACAAAACTACTTTTTACTTTTTCAATGTAGCAGATTTCTGGGCACTATTTACTATACATGTACCTATTATACAGATTATACCTACTATACATATTTTAGGCACGCTTGTAATCATTTTCCCGCGCAAAACAGTCATTTTTTAAGGCATAAATTTCAATAAAGTTTTTAAAATTTTCCTCTCATTTTACCTTTCTCTTAGATTCGTTGTATACATATTATACATATTGTACCGTTAATACAGTTATACATACCCATGATTTATGTAACTTTTATATTAATTTTTATGTTTTTCTTTTTTAGTTATTGTTCAGATGCGTTTTTTATATATAATATACGTAATACGTCCTTTGTTTTGGTACTATATTGAAGAAGAAAAATAGTACATGTCCTCTTGTACAAATATGATACTTATTGTACGCATTATACTAATTTATTACACTTTATAGTTTTCAAATTCATGAGTTGGCAGTTTGCGTCAAATCCCTTATTTAACAATTGATTTTTAGTTCTTTTTGCAAACCCAACGTCTAACTCAAATAGTTTAAGTTGGTGAGGCTGTCAAATCCAATCAGTCATAGTACCTGTCATGTGCGGATTTCGAAGCCCTTTTTTAGTTCATTCTCTTGGAAGATTGATCACATCCCTCCTCCATATCCTCTCCAACGTAACCCAATTTCAATTTCAATTTCCCTCTCTTTTTCTAAAGTCTTTTCATTTTCAGATTTTTTTTTTAAATTTCAAATTACGTAAAATGATGTAAGATGCAACACATACAATCGTATAATTGGTACTATGTATACTTTCGATTATACATAAAGTACAAATTGTATCATTGTCTGATACATTTCGTGTATTAAGGTTTGATCAATTTATCAAGTACCTATATGCACTTTGTTGGTTGGCAGGTGTACTGATTGTGATAATGTGTATACACAGAGTACTAATCGTACCATGCTCTCTGTGGTTCATAAATTTTAATTCATGCATAAATGTAAAGACAAAAAAATGAACAAACAAACGGTGCCTTGTTTTTTAGTCTTCTACTCTCTCTTTTCTCAAAAACTGTACAAAATACTCTTTAAAAAATGATAATGTTAATGAAAATCTCTCATTTGTTTTGAGTCTTCTACTCTCTCTTTTCTCAAACATAAAAAAACAAGATCTTCAAAAGACTCATCTTCAATAATGATAATGAAAAAGAAAAACCAAAATCTTGAGAGATTGGAAGCTTCAAATCTACCAGATCTAAGAAACAGAGAGATAATGAATCAGAAAAGGTGAGATTTGAAAAAAACAACCAAAATTATTAGCTACAGATTTGAGAAATCAGAAAAATTTTAGATTAAAAAAAACCAAACTTGTTAGCAAGATCTAAGTTTTTCCATGGATTAAAAAAACATATCTTTCATCAATTTTAGTCACATTTTGCTTTGAATCTTCAAGCCACTTTTCGAAAAAATGGAGAGAGAGAGAGAGTGTGTGTGTGTGTTACGGTTGGGTGAAGGAGAGGGAGAAAAAAATGAAAAAATGGAGAGAAAATAAAGAATGAAAAAAATTGTGAGAGATTGGAAGCTTCAAATCTACCAGATCTGATAAATAGAGAGAGAATGAATCAGGAAAAAATAGAGATTTAAAAAAAATCAAAATTGTTAGCTACAGATATGAGAAATCAGAAGAAAAAAAAGAGAGATTTAAAAAAAAACAAAACTTGTTAACTAGATATATGTTTTTCCATGGATTAAAAAAAGGGTAAAATGAAAATAAGACCCCTGTGGTCTTTTCAAAATGCATGAACACCCCCTGTACTTTGAAAATGGCAAATCGCACCTCTGTGGTTTCAATTTTTTCAATCGACCTTCTCCTTCAATGTCAATAATTTTCTTTTAGCCATAACTTCTTCGTTTGAACTCCGATTTTGATGATTCAAGATGTTTTGGAATCTTCATTTATGGCTTTACATAATCGTCGCTTCGAAACTTTGAAATCATCAATAACCAAAAGAGTTAATGATGTCAATCATACTTAGTGTTTCGATGTTAATAAAATCTTTTATTTATTAATGCTTTCAAAGTTTCAAGTGACATATATGTAGAGCCTAAAATGAGGATTCCAAAACATCTTGAATCGTCCAAATCGAGTTCAAACGAAGAGTTGTGGCTAAAAGAAAATTATTGACATTGAAGGGAGGTCCGATTGAAAAAAATTAGAATCACAGGGGTGCGATTTGCCATTTTCTAAGTACATGGGGTGTTCATGCATTTTGAAAAGACCATAGGGGTCTTATTTGCATTTTACCCTTAAAAAAAACATACCTTTCATCAAGTCACTTTGAATCTTCAAGCCACTTTTGAGAAAAATAGTAAAAAGAGAGATAGAGAGAGAGAGCTACGGTTGTGGTGAAGGAGAGAGAGAAGAAAATGAAAAAAAATGAGAGAAAATAAAGAATAAAAAAGGTGAGGAGAGAGATTTTTTTGAAAAAAAAAATGATGTGATGGCATGGAAATTCGTGAGAGGACTTTTTAGTAAATCAATTGACTTTTGATGGCTATTTATTATTAAGGTAAAATGCAAATGAGACCCCTGTGGTTTTTTTCAAATCCATGAACACCCCATGTGGTTTAAAAATGACAAATCACACCTCTGTGGTTTCAATTTTTTTCAATTAGGCTCCTTCCCTTTAATGTCAATAATTTTCTTTTAGCCATAACTTATTCGTGTGAATTTCGATTTGGACAATTCAAGATGTTTTGGAATCCTCATTTCAGGCTCTACATTGTGGTCACTTCAAAACTTCTAAATCGTTAATAACCAAAAGAGTTAATAGTCTCAATCATACCTATTATTTTGATGTTAATAAACTCTTTTATTTATTAATCATTTAAAAGTTTAGAATTGACTATTATGTAGAGCTTGAAATGAGGATTCCAAAACATCTTGAATCGTCCAAATCGGAGTTCAAACGAATAAGTTATGGCTAAAATAAAATTATTGACATTGAAAAGAAGGAGTCTGATTGAAAAAAATTGGAACCACAGGGGTGTGATTTGTCATTTTTAAATCACAGGGGGTGTTCATGCATTTCGAAAAAACTACAGGGGTCTTATTTGCATTTTACCCTTATTATTATTTTCATACATGTGGCTATAAAGTGTTATTTCATAAAAAAATGGCTAGTTTGTTAGTTAACCCCTAATTAATTTAGTTATATTTAAATTGAAAAACATAATCAAATATTTGATTATCATAATTCAAATCGACTGATATATAAATTAATTAACCAACAAAAGTTGATTGAAATTATTAGAAAAATAGATAAAACATACTAAAATCATCAAAATTGATTAAGAGCGGATAGCATTTAAAATTTTTTACTCGTTATTAAAAATATTTTTAAACACTTTTAAAAGTTATCCCAACAGACATCAGATCTTTTTAATTCGGGAGTTGATACCAACGGATGATATTCTCAAATTAACATATCATCTTCCGTTTTTATTGATTTTTTCAAACCCTAAAAAATATATATAATAATGTGATTTAGAACTTTTTATGTGTGACATAAATTTATAACTAAGTAAATTTAATATAAGCAATGAATATTAAATTTAATATAAGCAATGGATATTAAATGGCATATTTCACATCGCCCCAACAAAAGCAGCATCATGTTCATTGTTCGGCAATACAACCACAGGTAGGTAGCTGAATAAATAAATTAAATTTGGTACACCAACAAAACAAGCCCTACTATCAAAATAATTAATTTTTTTAATTACTTCAAAGGGAACTTTTTAATAAATTTGTTTATAAAACAATGTATTTCTTTGATTTATTGGTCATTTAAATTATAAACAAATTTGATTTATTATGGATTATTAAAATACTATTTATATATTCAAGTTATTTCACAAATAACTAAAGAAAGAAAATGTAAGCGGCACCTGTGGTTTTTACTATTAATGCATGGAAACCCTTCATGGTTTTAAATTATTCCAATGAGACATCTCCCATTAATTTTCTTTTAGCCATCATTTTTTTTCGTTTGAACTTCGATTTGGATGATTCAATATGTTTTGAAATCCTCATTTCAAGCTCTATGTTATTGTCGTTTCAAAACTTTGAAATAGTTCATAGCTAAAAAAAGTTTATTATCATCAAAATATTAGGTATGATTGACATTATTAACTCTTTTGGTTACTGATTATTTATAAGTTTTGAAGTGAACAGGGCGTAGAGTTTGAAATGAACATTCCAAAACATAATCATCTAAATCGGTGTTCAAACAAGAAAGTTATGACTAAAAGAAAATCAATGGCGTTGGAGGGGAGGGGAGGGGTCTCATTGGAATAATTTGGAACCACAAGAGTGTGATTTTCCATTTTTAAATCACGGGGGTGTTCATGCATTTGACAAATACCACAGGGATCTCATTTCCATTTTACCCATATATAACTAAAACATACTTAAAAAATAATAAAATATAACATTTGTTTTATACTATTTTTATATATGGATGGTTTTATTACAAAGTGAACTTTTTCTACTTAAAATCTAGAGAAATTTGCACAAACCACTCTTCAATTATAAAAATTATAATAATTAAATTTTAAAATTTTTAATTTAAGTAATTGGCCTCTTGAACTTTATATAGTGTTGAACTTGGACCTATGAAAATTTAATTAAAAAAATCAACGCCTTAAAACTATTAATTTACTATTAAAAAATATCTATATAAGTTGTGTCTCTGAGTGCTTTCGCCCGTCCGACTTCATCCTTGACTCTGACTCCAAAACCATCATAAGGGTCAGGATTAGGAATTCTTCTTCAATCTCACATCTTCTCACACCCTTGACATCAACGTTGTATTTTTCATTTCTACGATGATTTTCGAGGTCCAATTTCACATTTTATTGAGGTAATTTGTCAAAGTAAATTCTCTTAGATCCAATTTTAACACATTACAAAGTTTAAGGGGGCTAATTACTTAAATTGAAAGTTTAAAGATACAAGTGTTACGATCTCTATAGTGCATAGGTGGTATGTGCAATTTTTTCTAAAAACTATTTAGGGCGATTCTCTTTTGAGTAGGAAATTTTGGTTTTTCTCGTTTCTTCTATTTGATAAGATAGGAATTTAAAATGATACAGATTCCTCCATGGCTAGAAAAACTTAGTTAAATTTTTTTACCTAAAAGTATTGTTAACCCTCCTAAAATTATATAAACCAATTGCCTCATTCTTTTTTAAACGCATGAAACAATTTCAAATAACTCATTTTTCAATACCAACTTAATAAAAAATTACATATTTTAGATTTAAATCCCACAGTTTTAATTGTATTTTCGTCCTACCAAACGAACTAACTTTATTTTTTTTAAAAAAACTTTTTTTATATATATTTAAATAAATAACTACTTTATTCTTTTAAATAAATAAATAAATATACAGTTATAATATTTATATTTATATAGTTACAATTTTAAAAGAATGATTTTGATAAGATATTGTAAAGGGTAAAAATAGCCGTCATACAGGCCGTGTACATCAGACCGGCCCACTTGAGTCCATATCCATCCGGATCGCAGCCTGGAGGAGATACTCCTCTTTGGGCCATTAAAAGATCCATTAAGCCTAGTCCAGCACTAGCCCATGACATAAAAAATTGACAGATGTGTAATAAGATGTAAAATATATAAATCACACTTAAATGTTCACATTTTTCATTATTTTTAATAATTTTGGAACACATGACATACATAGAATATAGATGTGTCTCAATTTTATTAAAACAAACTAATAGAAGGGTGTGATTTACAATCTTATCAAAGTGCAAGAGTATTTTAAAACAAAAAAAATGTGCAGATGTATGATTTAACAATAACGTAAATTACAGATGTGTATTTTACATTTAAACCTATATATTATACCATTAGAGATTAGCTAATCTATTATTAGTTAGATTTATTTACTACAACACATTTTATATAGAGGATAGTTTAGCTGACCGCTCATTAATATGAATAATACTCATACTATTTGATGATCTATCTTTCTTCCTACTACTCTCTCTCTCAATATTTTTTAAAGTTGCTATTTTTACAAGTATTACATCAAAATCTCCTATGAAATTTCTAATGAAAAAACTAAGTCAAATAACATTTTAAATTATGAGTTAGTAATATCTAATTCTAATTCCTTTAAATTGAAGTGATGTTGATTAATATAGTAAAAATTACAATTTTTACAAATATTTTTTAGAGTTGCTATTTTTACAAGTATTGCATCAAAATCTCCTATGAAATTTCTAATGAAAAAACTAAGTCAAATAACATTTTAAATTATGAGTTAGTAATATCTAATTCTAATTCCTTTAAATTGAAGTGATGTTGATTAATATAGTAAAAATTATAATTTTTACAAATATTTGTTAGAGTTGCTATTTTTACAAGTATTGCATCAAAATCTCCTAATGAAATTTCTAATGAAAAAACTAAGTCAAATAACATTTTAAATTATGAGTTAGTAATATCTAATTCTAGTTCCTTTAAATTGAAGTGATGTTGATTAATATAGTAATCACTGATTAATATAGTAAAAATTATAATATTTACAAATATTTTTTAGAGTTGTTATTTTTATAAGTATTACATCAAAATCTCCTCATGAAATTTCTAATGAAAAAACTAAGTCAAACAACATTTTAAATTATGAGTTACTAATATCCAACCAATTCTAGTTCCTTTAAATTGAAGTGATGTTATTGAATTCATTGCCTCGTCGATTTATATTCAATGTACTCACACTTTTATATTATTTAAATCACTTTGAAAAATAATTGACATGTGAGTTTTTTTTTCTTAATGAAATTCAACAAGTGGTCTGAATCACATATATAAATATATATTAAATTGAAAAAAAGAGACCGACCAATCTTGACTGAAAAGCTTTCAAATCTCTATGTGAATAATTTAAACTATGTTTAAATCTTCAACTTCATAGAACAAGTACTAATAACTAACTAGTTAAACTATTATAGTGCTTGCTCGATGTGTTGGCACGTATAAAACTACTTAATAACGACATTAAAGTATTTATCTTATCTTAAGCCATTCAAAATACTCTTTCAAATTATTTCAAAAGTAATCAAAAGGGTTAAAATTGAAGGGTGACAAATGCAAATAATAGGAAATGTGCTGCCATCAAAACCTTTTTAAGGTAGAGCTTAGCTGACTTAGATCTTTCCAAAAGCAAAGCCAGCTTTTGGATTCCCAAACTGGCCACCGGTCTTTACTAAGAAGAAGCTTTTATGTCAGCTTACCTTACCATTATTAATTAAGTATGATGATCATGACTATGAGAGAATAGATTCATACAATAATGCAAAGCTTATAATAATTATAAAAATGGGCAATTGATATGTAAATATTAGAATGTGATGTATGAGATTAAGATATTCGAGGATAAAACATATCTATTTCATATATATGAATGAGATTAATAAAATTTGTATTTAATTATTATTAAATAGACCTATATTCTAGTCTCATCATATTAAAGGGGTGTAGTTCTGCATGAGACTTGTGAGTTTTACCCACTCTATGAGTCTATATTACGAACTTTGAGCCTCTACATTTGTATGATATTGTTCACTTTGGATCAAGACCCATATAGTTTTAGTACTTTTGATTTCACCAAAAAGGTCTCATACTAATAGAGATGTGCTCTTTCACTTACATACCCACTACCCATGATCATCCCTCCAACACCCTAAGCCGTTCTGTGTGGTTCCGGAATTCCAGAAGTTGAAGATCAACAACTTCAAAATTCTTATTACTTTTTATTTAAATTAAATTTATTGATAATATTTTCTTTAGTTGCCAATGAATATTGAAATTAAAAACAATGATTTATTATTATTATTATTTTATAGCGCGATTAAGATACCGGTATTGAAGTACTATGACTTTTATATTCTTGATATTCTATATTCTCATTCATTTTGATAGAGCAAAGTAGAAAGAAGCAAAGGGAGAAACATTCTTTGAATTCACACGGCTGCTTTTTCGATCACTTTGTTTTATCAAATGACTTTTGGGAATTTTAACCAAAGTTGAAAAGTTTAAAGATTGGATTGGACCACATCAAGCCCATGGAATAATAATAATTAAATAATTAAATAAACTCTTTTTTTGTCTCTTTTTAATCTCCATTTTCTTTTATAAAGAATCTAGTCTCATCTTTTCAATAAAAGATCAATCTACCCTATCATAGGCATGTCTCAACCTGTGAAAAAATTTAGACATAAAAAAAACTGAAGGTCTGTTTGACATATCTTCTCCTAAAATTATTTTGAGTTAAAAATGTTAAAAGAAATATTAATTAAGTGTTTAATCTAAAAACACTTGAGTGAAGTATTTTAAGTGAAATACTTATTTATAAACATTTTTGGAAGAATCAAATATCAAGTATTTTCTCAAAAAACACATTTTAGTATACTAAAGTGTTTTTAGAAGAAACACTTAATTAGTATTTCTTTTACATTGTTTAACTCACAACATTTTTATGAGAAATTATACCAAACGGACCCTTAATTTCAGACTAAAAAGAAATACAACAAAAAATTTACATTTTGAAATTTTCTCTATTCTGATGTTTTTGAGGGTCTTGATCATGTATGTATCTTGATTAATCTCACGAGGCAACTACATGATCGTACACCCGTTGATCATAAAGATTATTTTGAGATTCTCTGTGTTAACCACTGATTTGTGTTACAAGGTCGGTTTCTGTTTGGTCAACGAATTTGTTCCCAGTAAAGGTGAGTCCCACAGCAACATAGCTAGCTCCTCTTTGCTGAATGCCTTTTCCAGCTCCCAGAATATAAAACGATGTTTCTAAAATAAAAAAAAAATAAAAAATTCCATTATAGAATGTCTCTTAAACTGATGGTGTTTAACCCATGGGAGTTTTCTTTTCTATATGCTTTAGGAATTGGGCTCCACTCAATTATTAGGTTCCTAGGAAATGCCTCATCATACAATATAAATTATCCAGACATGTGTCAAAGATCAAACGGTAAATTGAGCTATTGGTAAACTAGCCCCTTCACCGTTCTACTTTGATAGTAAATTTTTCTTAATATATATATATATATATATATATATATATATATATATATTTTAGGGTGAAAAATCAAGATAGCCACTTGGGAGACCATCTTTTCCCCTATAGCCATGTAGTTGAAAAAATGTGATATCTAGCCACTTTTTACTATTCAATTTTTCAATATACCTATTTTGGCCTTTTCGTGTGGCAGGTATAGTCTAACACATCTGACACGTATGGTCTGACATTTCTGACATTTTTCTTTCTCAATGCATTCTTTCTTTCCCAATTTTTTGGTATAGTTAGTAAAGTGTCCATAGTTCTTCAGTGTATTTAGTATATGTTGTGTATTTTTATTATTTTTGCATTTTGATTTTATACTATATATTTCGATTTTTAATTCAATTTTGTAGATTCATTTTAGTATATTATTTATAGTTTCTCCTCTCATGTAAAATGTTTTGTACATATGGAATATTGGGTCTATCGTCTTTCACATCTTAACTAGTGCATTTGAGAAAGTGTGAATGTACGTGTTATACGTAATATACATGCCATATAATCTGCAAATGAAAAACAAAAAGAGCGTTAATTCAATAATACTAAATGTACACAAAAAAAGATACTTAATGTGCAACCAAAACAAAATGAGCATAAAATAAAGTGGGTGTACATCAAGAAAACGCATGTGTGTATAGTACGTATATTGCATGTAATACAGACTGTATATCAAGAAAAACACATAGTTATGTATAGCACGTATATAACAAAGATATATATATATTTAAACAGACCACAAAAAAAGTATATTACGTATATTACAGACTGTATAGCAAAATAGCAATAGAACGAGAGACCACAAAGTATATATTTAAAACAGACCATAGAAAAATGTATATTATGTATAGTACGTATAGTACAGACTGTACATTAAGCATACACAGAAATAGACGAGAGGCAAAATATGTATATGTATATAAAAAAAACGCATAGTTGTGTATATTTCGTATATTGCGTGTATAACAAACTGTATATCAACAAAAACACATAGTTATGTATAACACGTATATTACAAAGATATATATTTAAACAGACTACAGAAAAAGTATGTTATGTATATTACAAACTGTATAGCAAAACAGCTACAGAACGAGAGACAAAATAGTATCTTACGTATATTGTATATATAAAAAAAATATTACGTACGAGAAAAAAATACCTTTCGTCAAATCCATGGTATTTTTGGTTTAGATCTTCGAGATTCTTAACAAAAACATTGAAAAATATTTAAGAAAAAAACGAAAATAAGGAGAGATAGGAAATTAAAAAAATGTAAGAAATTTGTGAAATGAACATTTGTAGAAATGGTGGATTTGTGAAAAAGAAAAAAAAAAGAATTAATGGAGGATTGAAAGAAAATGATTAGGAATGGAAAAAGAAATGAGGGAGGGAGGGAAGAAGAAATGAAAAAAATGAGAGGAAAAATGAGGAAGAGAAGAAGATAATCAAATATATAAAAGAAAATGGGGGAAAAATGGGAGGGAAATTTGTTTAAAAAATAATTATGAAAAGTGAAGAGAGATGAGAGAGAGATGATTTAATATTAAAAAAAAATTAAAAGAAAAGAAAAGTGAAGGCAATGGACAGTGGGAGGAGGAGAAAGAGGAGAAAGAAATGATTGATTTGACATTAGAGGCATTTATGTCTTTTTATATTGAAGGGTGGTTAATTTAAGATATTTTGAAAATGATGGTTATAGGGAAAAAGAGGGGAAGAAATGTGGCTCTTTTAATATTTAATCCTATATTTTAATATTTCTCTCTTGGATATGCACCATTCAGAAGGTTTTTCATATATTTACATTTTTTATACAATATATTGAAGTGGGGATTGAACCACTCTTTTGAACTTGCATCTTTCGGAAGGTTTTCTGTACTTTTACATTATTGCACCTACAAAGAGAAATTGAATCTCTAATACGACACAATCCAAGTTCAAAGAAAATGATTTTTTTTATTTTGGCAACAAGACAAATTGGATTAATGTTTGGTTTATTATTCAAGCATGTGCTGTGATTCTGACTGAGTGAAGGCTTCATATGCTATGAAAGAGAGATTATTCTTCAGTTTGTATGTTAAGCTGTAAGAGCATCATCCAGCAAATTCCACTTAGAGATGCTCTAAACAATAAGGAATACAAGAATGTTCATAAAAGTTTGATAAAACTAAGACATTTTGGAAAGAAAATAAAAAAATCTCATGTGATTCAGTTCTGACAGAATTTCCAAACAAATTTCTTTTTCCATCTCCTGGAGTCTTTTATCGGTTTTGAAACCACACTCTGGCCCCATTCATGAAGAGCTTCCTCCGTGGTTGATCACGCCAATTTTTAGGATGCCGAAACTTTTGCAGCCTTCTATAATAATAGATAAAACTATAAGCTTTTTGTGTAGTATTACAAAATGTAGAAGAAATCCTAGAAGAATTAATTATATTTCTTTGAACCAGAAAAATGAGCCAAAAAAGGGGAGTTTATAGCACTTGCATTGCAACTTCAGTAGTTACTGTTAGTTCTCTTCTATCAGTTAAGCCTTTCATATTTAGTAAAGAGAAATCAGTGAACAAATGTAAGAAATTCTGAGTCTCTTCGAAAACGCAAAAAGCTTACCCGTCTTTGCTCCTCTAGGTTTGCTTTGATCAAGGAGTAGATGGCAACACCAGCAATTGCTATAGCAGTACCAATTCCAGTTTGTGTTGAAATCTTGTTGCCTGCAAAAAAAAGTTTGGAACATATACTTAGCAAAACTTTCGAAATTAGACAGTTGTCAGATGTTCAGACACCGAAAAACTTGTACAAGATCAAAACAATATCTAGAGTTATTCTTTCTTCCTATGTAACCACATTTGCAATTGTGAAAGACTTCAATGAAATTTTATACTGAAGAAATTGCCTAAACCATGCATTCTATTTACACTTGTTTATGCAATGTATTAAACTTGTTACTGCAAACATACCGAAAACCACAATAGAGAATCCGATCACAAAAACTCGCTTCAATACATTTCCTACAGCATGTGTTAGTGGTGCGACGCGTTCCAAAGTATTAGTGGCAAGCTGCAAAAGTAAGCTCAGATAATTTGTGAAAGAAACAAATGAGGTTTGTATTAAATTTTAACACAGAACAAATCATGAATTGGTCCTGGTTGTGGTGTCATTAAATACTAGATAAAGTAAAAATAAAATTATTGACATTGAAAAGAAGGAGTCTGATTGAAAAAAATTGGAACCACAGGGGTGTGATTTGTCATTTTTAAATCACAGGGGGTGTTCATGCATTTCGAAAAAACTACAGGGGTCTTATTTGCATTTTACCCTTATTATTATTTTCATACATGTGGCTATAAAGTGTTATTTCATAAAAAAATGGCTAGTTTGTTAGTTAACCCCTAATTAATTTAGTTATATTTAAATTGAAAAACATAATCAAATATTTGATTATCATAATTCAAATCGACTGATATATAAATTAATTAACCAACAAAAGTTGATTGAAATTATTAGAAAAATAGATAAAACATACCAAAATCATCAAAATTGATTAAGAGCGGATAGCATTTAAAATTTTTTACTCGTTATTAAAAATATTTTTAAACACTTTTAAAAGTTATCCCAACAGACATCAGATCTTTTTAATTCGGGAGTTGATACCAACGGATGATATTCTCAAATTAACATATCATCTTCCGTTTTTATTGATTTTTTCAAACCCTAAAAAATATATATAATAATGTGATTTATAACTTTTTATGTGTGACATAAATTTATAACTAAGTAAATTTAATATAAGCAATGAATATTAAATTTAATATAAGCAATGAATATTAAATGGCATATTTCACATCGCCCCAACAAAAGCAGCATCATGTTCATTGTTCGGCAATACAACCACAGGTAGGTAGCTGAATAAATAAATTAAATTTGGTACACCAACAAAACAAGCCCTACTATCAAAATAATTAATTTTTTTAATTACTTCAAAGGGAACTTTTTAATAAATTTGTTTATAAAACAATGTATTTCTTTGATTTATTGGTCATTTAAATTATAAACAAATTTGATTTATTATGGATTATTAAAATACTATTTATATATTCAAGTTATTTCACAAATAACTAAAGAGTAAAATGTAAACGAGACCCCTGTGGTTTTTACTATTAATGCATGAAAACCCTTCATGGTTTTAAATTATTCCAATGAGACATCTCCCATTAATTTTCTTTTATCCATCATTTTTTTTCGTTTGAACTTCGATTTGGATGATTCAATATGTTTTGAAATCCTCATTTCAAGCTCTATGTTATTGTCGTTTCAAAACTTTGAAATAGTTCATAGCTAAAAAAAGTTTATTATCATCAAAATATTAGGTATGATTGACATTATTAACTCTTTTGGTTACTGATTATTTATAATTTTTGAAGTGAACAGGACGTAGAGTTTGAAATGAACATTCCAAAACATAATCATCTAAATCGGTGTTCAAACAAGAAAGTTATGACTAAAAGAAAAATCAATGGCGTTGGAGGGGAGGGGAGGGGTCTCATTGGAATAATTTGAAACCACAAGAGTGTGATTTGCCATTTTTAAATCACGGGGGTGTTCATGCATTTGACAAATACCACAGGGGTCTCATTTCCATTTTACCCATAACTAAAACATACTTAAAGAATAATAAAATATAACATTTGTTTTATACTATTTTTATATATGGATGGTTTTATTACGAAGTGAACTTTTTCTACTTAAAATCTAGAGAAATTTGCACAAACCACTCTTCAATTATAATAATTAAATTTTTAAATTTTTAATTTAAGTAATTGGCCTCTTGAACTTTATATAGTGTTGAACTAGGACCTATGAAAATTTAATTAAAAAAATCAGCGCCTTAAAACTATTAATTTACTATTAAAAAATATCTATATAAGTTGTGTCTCTGAGTGCTTTCACCCGTCCGACTTCATCCTTGACTCTGACTCCAAAACCATCATAAGGGTCAGGATTAGGAATTCTTCTTCAATCTCACATCTTCTCACACCCTTGACATCAACGTTGTATTTTTCATTTCTACGATGATTTTCGAGGTCCAATTTCACATTTTATTGAGGTAATTTGTCAAAGTAAATTCTCTTAGATCCAATTTTAACACATTACAAAGTTTAAGGGGGCTAATTGCTTAAATTGAAAGTTTAAAGATACAAATGTTACGATCTCTATAGTGCATAGGTGGTATGTGCAATTTTTTCTAAAAACTATTTAGGGCGATTCTCTTTTGAGTAGGAAATTTTGGTTTTTCTCGTTTCTTCTATTTGATATGATAGGAATTTAAAATGATACAGATTCCTCCATGGCTAGAAAAACTTAGTTAAATTTTTTTACCTAAAAGTATTGTTAACCCTCCTAAAATTATATAAACCAATTGCCTCATTCTTTTTTAAACGCATGAAACAATTTCAAATAACTCATTTTTCAATACCAACTTAATAAAAAATTACATATTTTAGATTTAAATCCCACAGTTTTAATTGTATTTTCGTCCTACCAAACGAACTAACTTTATTTTTTTTTTAAAAACTTTTTTTATATATATTTAAATAAATAACTACTTTATTCTTTTAAATAAATAAATAAATATACAGTTATAATATTTATATTTATATAGTTACAATTTTAAAAGAATGATTTTGATAAGATATTGTAAAGGGTAAAAATAGCCCTCATACAGGCCGTGTACATCAGACCGGCCCACTTGAGTCCATACCCATCCGGATCGCAGCCTGGAGGAGATACTCCTCTTTGGGCCATTAAAAGATCCATTAAGCCTAGTCCAGCACTAGCCCATGACATAAAAAATTGACAGATGTGTAATAAGATGTAAAATATATAAATCACACTTAAATGTTCACATTTTTCGTTATTTTTAATAATTTTGGAACACATGACATACATAGAATATAGATGTGTCTCAATTTTATTAAAACAAACTAATAGAAGGGTGTGATTTACAATCTTCTCAAAGTGCAAGAGTATTTAAAAACAAAAAAAAGGTGCAGATGTATGATTTAACAATAACGTAAATTACAGATGTGTATTTTACATTTAAACCTATATATTATACCATTAGAGATTAGCTAATCTATTATTAGTTAGATTTATTTACTACAACACATTTTATATAGAGGATAGTTTAGCTGACCACTCATTAATATGAATAATACTCATACTATTTGATGATCTATCTTTCTTCCTACTATTCTATCTTTCTTCCTACTACTCTCTCTCTCTCTCAATATTTTTTAAAGTTGCTATTTTTACAAGTATTACATCAAAATCTCCTATGAAATTTCTAATGAAAAAACTAAGTCAAATAACATTTTAAATTATGAGTTAGTAATATCTAATTCTAATTCCTTTAAATTGAAGTGATGTTGATTAATATAGTAAAAATTACAATTTTTACAAATATTTTTTAGAGTTGCTATTTTTACAAATATTGCATCAAAATCTCCTAATGAAATTTCTAATGAAAAAACTAAGTCAAATAACATTTTAAATTATGAGTTGGTAATATCTAATTCTAGTTCCTTTAAATTGAAGTGATGTTGATTAATATAGTAATCACTGATTAATATAGTAAAAATTATAATATTTACAAATATTTTTTAGAGTTGTTATTTTTATAAGTATTACATCAAAATCTCCTAATGAAATTTCTAATGAAAAAACTAAGTCAAACAACATTTTAAATTATGAGTTACTAATATCCAATTCTAGTTCCTTTAAATTGAAGTGATGTTATTGAATTCATTGCCTCGTCGATTTATATTCAATGTACTCACTTTTATATTATTTAAATCACTTTGAAAAATAATTGACATGTGAGTTTTTTTTTCTTAATGAAATTCAACAAGTGGTCTGAATCACATATATAAATATATATTAAATTGAAAAAAAGAGACCGACCAATCTTGATTGAAAAGCTTTCAAATCTCTATGTGAGTAATTTAAACTATGTTTAAATCTTCAACTTCATAGAACAAGTACTAATAACTAACTAGTTGAACTATTATAGTGCTTGCTCAATGTGTTGACACGTATAAAACTACTTAATAACGACATTAAAGTATTTATCTTATCTTAAGCCATTCAAAATACTCTTTCAAATTATTTCAAAAGTAATCAAAAGGGTTAAAATTGAAGGGTGACAAATGCAAATAATAGGAAATGTGCTGCCATCAAAACCTTTTTAAGGTAGAGCTTAGCTGACTTAGATCTTTCCAAAAGCAAAGCCAGCTTTTGGATTCCCAAACTGGCCGCCGGTCTTTACTAAGAAGAAGCTTTTATGTCAGCTTACCTTACCATTATTAATTAAGTATGATGATCATGACTATGAGAGAATAGATTCATACAATAATGCAAAGCTTATAATAATTATAAAAATGGGCAATTGATATGTAAAAATTAGAATATGATGTATGAGATTAAGATATTCGAGGATAAAACATATCTATTTCATATATATGAATGAGATTAATAAAATTTGTATTTAATTATTATTAAATAGACCTATATTTTAGTCTCATCATATTAAAGGGTGTAGTTCTGCATGAGACTTGTGAGTTTTACACACTCTATGAGTCTATATTACGAACATTGAACCTCTACATTTGTATGATATTGTTCACTTTGGATCAAGACCCATATACTAATAGAGATGTGCTATTTCACTTACATACCCACTACCCATGATCATCCCTCCAACACCCTAAGCCGGTCTGTGTGGTCCCGGAATTCTAGAAGTTGAAGATCAAAATTCTTATTGCTTTTTATTTAAATTAAATTTATTGATAATATTTTCTTTAGTTGCCAGTGAATATTGAAATTAAAAAAAAATGATTTATTATTATTATTTTATAGCGCGATTAAGATACCGGTATTGAAGTACTATGACTTTTATATTCTTGATATTCTATATTCTCATTCATTTTGATAGAGCAAAGTAGAAAGAAGCAAAGGGAGAAACATTCTTTGAATTCACACGGCGACGGCTGCTTTTTCGATCACTTCGTTTTATCAAATGATTTTTGGGAATTTTAACCAAAGTTGAAAAGTTTAAAGATTGGATTGGACCACATCAAGCCCATGGAAAAATAATAATAAAATAAATAAATAATTTTTTTTTTTTTTTTTGTCTCTTTTTACTCTCCATTTTCTTTTATAAAGAATCTTGTCTCATCTTTTCAATAAAAGATCAATCTACCCTGTCATAGGTATGTCTCAACCTGTGAAAAATTTTAGACATAAAAAAAATTGAAGGTCTGTTTGACATATCTTTTCCTAAAATTATTTTGAGTTAAAAATGTTAAAAGAAATATTAATTAAGTGTTTAATCTAAAAACACTTGAGTGGAGTATTTTAAGTGAAATACTTATTTATAAACATTTTTAGAAGAATCACATATCAAGTATTTTCTCAAAAAACACATTTTAGTATACTAAAGTGTTTTTAGAAGAACACTTAATTAGTATTTCTTTTACATTGTTTAACTCACAACATTTTTATGAGAAATTATGACAAACGTTTCAGACTAAAAAGAAATACAACAAAAATTTTACATTTTGAAATTTTCTCTATTCTGATGTTTTCGAGGGTCTTGACCATACATGTATCTTGATTAATCTCACGAGGCAACTACATGATCGTACACCCGTTGATCACAAAGATTATTTTGAGATTCTCTGTGTTAACCACTGATTTGTGTTACAAGGTCGGTTTCTGTTTGGTCAACGAATTTGTTCCCAGTAAAGGTGAGTCCCACAGCAACATAGCTTGCTCCTCTTTGCTGAATGCCTTTTCCAGCTCCCAGAATATAAAACGATGTTTCTAAAAAAAAAAAAAAAAAAATTCCATTATATAATGTCTCTTAAACTGATGGTGTTTAACCCATGGGAGTTTTCTTTTCTATATGCTTTAGGAATTGGGCTCCACTCAATTATTAGGTTCCTAGGAAATGCCTCATCATACAATATAAATTATCTAGACATGTGTCAAAGATCAAACGGTAAATTGAGTTATTGGTAAACTAGCCCCTTCACCGTTCTACTTTGATAGTAAATTTTTCTTTTTATATATATATATATTTTAATATTTCTCTCTTGGATATGCACCATTCAGAAGGTTTTTCATATATTTACATTTTTTATAGAATATATTGAAGTGGGGATTGAACCACTCTTTTGAACTTGCATCTTTCGGAAGGTTTTCTGTACTTTTACATTATTGCACCTACAAAGAGAAATTGAATCTCTAATACGACACAATCCAAGTTCAAAGAAAATGATTTTTTTTATTTTGGCAACAAGACAAATTGGATTAATGTTTGGTTTATTATTCAAGCATGTGCTGTGATTCTGACTGAGTGAAGGCTTCATATGCTATGAAAGAGAGATTATTCTTCAGTTTGTATGTTAAGCTGTAAGAGCATCATCCAGCAAATTCCACTTAGAGATGCTCTAAACAATAAGGAATTCAAGAATGTTCATAAAAGTTTGATAAAACTAAGACATTTTGGAAAGAAAATAAAAAAAATCTCATGTGATTCAGTTCTGACAGAATTTCCAAACAAATTTCTTTTTCCATCTCCTGGAGTCTTTTATCGGTTTTGAAACCACACTCTGGCCCCATTCATGAAGAGCTTCCTCCGTGGTCAATCACGCCAATTTTTAGGATGCCGAAACTTTTGCAGCCTTCTATAATAATAGATAAAATTATAAGCTTTTTGTATAGTATTACAAAATGTAGGAGAAATCCTAGAAGAATGAGCTAAAAAAAGGGAGTTTAAAGCACTTGCATTGCAACTTCAGTAGTTAGTTCTATCAGGTAAGCATTTCATATTTAGTAAGAGAAATCAGTGAACAAATGTAAGATAATTCCAAGACTCTTCGTAAACGCAAAAAGATTACCTGTTTTTGCTCCTCTAGGTTTGCTTTGATCAAGGAGTAGATGGCAACACCAGCAATTGCTATAGCAGTACCAATTCCAGTTTGTGTTGAAATCTTGTTGCCTGGAAAAAAAAAAGTTTGAAACATCTACTTAGCAAAACTTTCGAAATTAGACAGTTGTCAGATGTTCAGCCACCGAAAAACTTGTACAATATCAAAACAATATCTAGAGTTATTCTTTCTTCCTATGTAACAACATTTGCAATTGTGAAAGACCTAAACCATGCATTCTAGTTACACTCGTTTATGCAATGTATTAAACTTGTTACTGCAAACATACCGAAAACCACAATAGAGAACCCGATCACAAAAACTCGCTTCAATACATTTCCTACAGCATGTGTTAGTGGTGCAACGCGTTCCAAAGTATTAGTGGCAAGCTGCAAAAGTAAGCTCAGATGTTACACAAGGAAATAGTTTGTGAAAGAAACTAGGAACAAGTTAAACAAATGAGGTTTGTATTAAATTTTAACACAGAACAAATCATGAATTGGTCCTGGTTGTGGTCATCAAATACTAAATAAAGTAATTGATGATAAATCTTGTTGGAAGAAAAGGAAAGAACAAACCAAATGGCCCATCTGTCTTGGTTCAACACTTTTGGATTTAAAGTAACACTTGAAAGGAAATGAATACCTGATTGTAGAGATGATAAAACATGCCGATCCAGAAAAGATCAGACAAGAATTTAGGTAGACCAACTTTAGTAATGGCATCCTTGAATCCATACTGCAGTAACTGAGGTCCCTCGATCTGAAAGTAAACTCAATAATACAATGTTTTTATGAAAAGCTATCAATGAAGCAAATAATTTTCCAGCAACAAGTGCACTAACCATTACTGCAGGTGGGATGCAAAAGAAAAGGGCAATTATTGAGGTGTATGCATACACATTCGTACTGTCCATTCCTGTCTGTTCAAAAGAAAGTTATCTCAAAATTAACTAAAGAGAGAGAAAAGATAAAACTATGAGCCAGCTTTTTCAGTTCTTACCATTGCTTTCTTAGAATATATACTTCTGTAGGTAAATGCAATGTTTGAAATCATTGCACTGATAAAACCAGTCCAATTGAAGGAAAGTTCCGTTAGTGATGCAATCGACACACCTAATACACATGTATTATTTCATTTTTAGAATTGGCTTGTGATGCATCAGAAGTTTTTCCTATACTGCAGGAAAATGAAGGCGAGGTTTTATCGAGTTACCTAAAACAACAGGTGCCAGAGATAGCCACAAGCTGAATGGAATTTGATGTCCCAAAATAAACTGAGAAGCAGAAGCATTAAAGAATGGCTCGAGAGCTGATCAAGAAAGTGAGAACTTAGAACCTTCTTTGTTTTCATACTTCAGTAAAAAATATCAAGCTTCCATAATAGAGAACTGCAGGTGGAGGATTCAGTACCTTTAATGGTGTGAGTGAAGGAAACAGCAACAGCCGCGAACGATACATTTGACATCACATGTCCAAGAGCATGACACATCGCAACGGGAGTCAATAACAGCAAGAGCTCCTTGTCCATTGGCTATTTGTGACCCCAAAAAAAAAAACTTACATTACAGCAAACCACATAAAAGAAAACAGAGAGATAAAAAATCAGAACTCACGGCACGTTTCGGCAAACCAACAGTCCAAGAAACGAGACAATATCCCACTCCAACAAGAAGATGTATGACAGAAACAAAGCTACAAAATAGATAAAAACAGGTCCAAAAATCTTCACAAGAACTCAAATTGGAAGCAATCAAGAAAACAAAACTATGATTACTGAGAGGATAGATAAAATTAACTCACTATGGATATGGAAAGTAATTGTATACTTTTTTGTTGAGTATATTGAAAATAACATTCAAAAAGTACCTGAGTAAAAATATCAAGAATCGCCATCAAGAAAATTGAACTCTTCAATTTTCATCAAGAAAAATTATAAAAACAAGATATCAATTTACCACATAAAGAAGTAGAAACCAGTAACAAGTGCAGGAAACCTTGCCGAAAAGCTCTTTGAAGGACTCAACCTAAAATTTGCATCAATTTTAAAAAAAAAGGAGAAATAAAAATGAATTATAAAGAACAGAATCACAATCAAAATCCGAACCCTTCCGATATTCCGTCAGCATCGGCATCAGCAGCGGTCGCTCTCACTGGTGGCGGATGAACGAAACGTCGGCACATTAAGAACCTCGAAGCATTGCCGGGACGAAGTTCAACCGCCGAGGATGAAAGATTCCGATTTTGAAACAACAAATTTGAAGGTTTAGGAGGCAGTGATAGAGAATTAACGATGACATGATTAGAGGGAAGCAGACGAAGAGAAGAAGATAATCGATGGGAAGGAAAGGGAGAGTGCGTTATCATTGAGTTAGTGATCGAAGAAGCCATTGCAAACAAAAATGAGGAAACTTTTTCAGCAAGAAAACTAACTTTTTTCAGTTACTAATTCTCAACTACTATTACTACTAATAAGAAAGAAGAAGAGAATAATTTCTTTAAAAAAGAGGAATTGAGAGTTTAGACATTGAAAACCATTAATTTGATTCAATGGGTATTTTTCAATTTTTCTTTTATGCCTTTTTAAGCTTTGTCCAATGATAGAGAGAGAGAGGAGAGAGAGAGAGAGGGTGATGTGATAGATCTTTTTTCCCTCTAAAATACAATATTTGACTTTTCGATTTCATCATCAACCTTCCTTGTTTGTTTTCATTGAAATGGAGTATTGTAATGCATGAGTATTTCTTCTATTGATTCTCTTCTCTCTGGGTGTTTGGTTGGGATTTGATATCACATTCTCGGGCTTATAAATTTCATAAATACTATTTGCATTGACATCCTAAACTCATTTTAAATAAATATTAAATCTAGTTTGTCTTAATTTTAAGTATTTATTTTTAAATTAAAAAAAATATTTTTAAATTTAATATGAAGTAAATTTTTAAATAAAATATTATTGTAAATTTTAATTTATTTTTACATCATTATATAATTTTTAAAATATATAATAAGTTAATTAAATAAAAAACTAAACCATTTTTTCTATTCTTATTCCTGCATACCAAACAGAGGCTTCACATTCCCAAACATCACATTCTCATTCTCATGCACCAAACACCCCCTGTATGTTATTGTTTTCTTTTGTTTCTGGGTTGAGTTGGGTTGGACGATTTTATCAATCTCATCTAAAAGTTCGGATTGATGATGAAGTCAATTTAAACAATCTAACCTTCTAAAAATTTGGGTCATCTGAATTGACTTATAATATTTAACAATCTATAAAATAGTAATCATTTATCATTAAACTCATTTATTTTGAAATTCATAAATTCAAAATCATCTTAGATAAAATAAAATATACTTAAAAAAAACTCATAAATTTCAAAATCGTATGTAAAGTAGTATGTAATGAATTTCTTACACAACAAATAGCTCTTTACATTTAAGATAAACATGGTTAAAAAAAAATAGCTATTAAGTTTACAGATCGAGTTGGATTGGGTTAACTTAACATTTTTTTAAAATTCAACCCAATCAAACCCTTTGAAATTTCGGATTGGGAAAAATTATCCTAATAGAACTAAAAAAATAAAATAAATCCACCCCAACCAGTTGGGTTGGCCGGATTAATCGAGTTGTCTGGTCTTTTGAACACCCCGACTGTTAAGAGGATAACCATTTTAAAAAGCTAATTTTTATATTTAACAAATAAAAAGGCATAAATTTATATAGTTTTGATAAACTTTTACATACGAAATCTTTTTTCTTTTTTTTAATTACCCACTCTCATCAATAATGGTTAAAAAAGGAAGATGTTAACAAATCGGGATAGAGTATTGACTAATTAAGCCCAAAAGCTCGGCAAAATTTTATGAGTCGGATGAAGCATGCGTGAGTTGCTCTATAATTCAATGATTTTCACCTTATAAATTTTTTTTAACGAATAATACTTTGGTTATTGATTTGGATATAAATAAAGAGAGAAAAGTAGCTATCGAATCAATAATAAGAAGTTGCCAATCGTCAGCAAAGGAACTATTCGATGTATCTATAGATGCCATGAACTTTCTATTTAAACAGTGAGATACGAATAATTAATAATTTTTTTTAAAATATTACATCAGATCGGAGAAATAGATAGAAGATTTCATAAAAAAAAATATTAATACTTAACTCATTCATCTATACACAAATTGGTACAGATATTCTATCTGATACCCCATGCGTCTATGTAAATATTGAATAAAATTATCATTTTTTCATTGTAATTAAAAGGGTTGTTTGTACATGCTAATAAACAAAAACTAATAATTAAGAAAATAGTAGGTTAAGATATCAAATTATAAAACAAACACAAATATAGTCAATAATAATAAGAATCAGACAATTCATTTCAGCCGTAGTGAGCTGCTTTTATCAAGAATAGAAAGCCTATTTGTTTTTTTTAGTGTATTATCTTCTCCATTTATTTCTTCTACAATTATTAAAAAATGACATGAATATAGTCAATCTATGAAAAACATCATATAATTTTTCTTTTATTACATCAAATTGGAGAGGGGAGATTCGAACCTTCAACCTTATAGAAAGGAAGTAGGGGTCTTTAAACTTAAACTATGCTCTGATTAGCAATTATACGATTTATTTACATGATTAAAAATGTTTTTTTTAATTATACATCTTAGGAAAGATTAACTATATATCATAATCTTCGGGTACTTTACATAAAGGATCATCGATCCCTTGATTTATTACAAACATGCACATTTCATCCAAAATTATATTGAATTATAATGTGCGTTAACCACCTATTTTACTTATCCACATTAGGGGTGAAATAAAAACCGACGAACCGCCAAATTGAACCAATCCAAACCAACCTAAACCGGTTTGGTTCGGTTTCTCTCTTGATAAGCAACCAAACCAAACCAAACCAATAATAGGTTGGTTTGGTTCGGTTGAAAATACTCTAGTCGGTTTTTAAAGGATCCAAACCAATTAGATAAAATCTTTTATGGGAGTGAATAGACATTAGAGAATTTTAAATTTTTAAATTCATACTTTCGATATTTAGAACTTTACATTAACTTTAAACTTTAATTTATGCCTTGAAATTATTTAATTGTGTGGATTTCCTATGAAAATGTTGATTTTTTTATAACTAAACTCTCTTTGTAAGGACAAAATGTGTGAGAAACAAAACCGATTGAAACCAATCTATCCAAACCAATTGGTTTGGTTTGGTTTTACCTTATGTTTGGTTTGGTTCGGTTCTAAATTTTTTAGAACCAAACCAATCGGTTTTTTAGGTCTGGTTTAAAACCAAACCAAACCAAACCAACTTTCACCCCTAATCCACATAATTACGATTTAAAAAGTGGTTACACGTAAATCCTTTCCAATTAAAAGTTAGAGTGAATTTGAATTTGATTTCAGCCCATTTAGATGGGCTTAGTTAATTATATTTAAAGGCCCACAACATTCAATATGGGCCCAAAATCATATTGGCAGTCCCAGAGTACCTAACTGCAAACAAGTTTCATCATCAAGATTTCCGTTCTCACAGATCAAACACCTAAAACCCTAACCGAGAAATCAGGCGAAATTCTTAATTTTCAAGATACGTTTCAATCTGGAAAAAGAAAAGAAAGAAGGAAAAAGAGAAGAAGGTTTTCAAAGCATTGTTCTTGAACTCAATCGCCATTGATATGGAAAGTGGTGGCGGAAAGGGGAGAGAAGAAGAACAGGACGGCATGTCTGTACATTCTCCATGCAAAGCTCCTCCTTCCTCCGCTTCTTCTCTTCCCAAAGTCAGTCTCTCTCTCTCTCTCTCGACATTTTTCTTTTGAAGGAAGAAATTTGATTTTTTGTTTTGGTAAATTGTGTTTTTTAGGAACAATCACAGGTTGAATTGGAACTCAAAATCTTGGAAGCTCTTGAAATTTATCCACCAGTTAAACTACAAGGCAAGTTTTTTTTCTCTCTTTCTTTTAGTTTTTAATTGTCTCTCATGCTAAAACTTTGAGTATTTCATGGTTCGATATTAGTCGAGGTACGCTCAAGTTGGCCCGAACACTGACCAAAAAATATGAAGTGAAAATGCTGTAAATATTATAATCACATTATATCTCATAAGCCCACATAGGATTGAAAGCAGTCAATTTAGATTTCTTGATAACAAAGAATTACCAAGAAAATTTATTATATTTTTCAACATACCAATGATTGGTTTGTCACTTGCATCTTTTTTCATGCTTGTCCAAGTTGATTATCAAATGTTTCTAATAATACAGGTTAAAATTGTTCAAGAGTTTTCATTTTTTCGTTATTTTAGTGCAGGCATTCATCGACATTTTGTTCTTTTCGGGTTGATGGAATTTCTGCGAAGAAGGTTTTTTCTTCCCCATATACCGGGCTTCTTTTATATATTTAATTGAAATTTGATATGTTTGAAGTATAAATTCTAGTAGCTTCTACAATCTCTTTTGGTTTGCCCAAATTGTTGCAGCTTTGATCGGCAGTTCTCTTCTGATGAGGTTCTACAGTTGCTGGATCGTTTTTATAACTTGGAAATGCTGGTAAATAAGATCTTCAATGCCTATATGTTATTTCCTTGTGACGTGTTTTCATACATACTAAATGTTAGCAGACACTAACTAGATATAGACGTGTGATATTCATGGCTTGTTCAGCATAGCTTTCAAAAGCAGTTTTTTTACACAATAGTTTTTTGAAAATATTTTCTTTTTCTTCTAAAATCATAGATTTGTGAATAGAAACCTGAGTGTCTCAATAAATTTAGTTGTTTTTCAAATATAAGTTGAAAGTTACTTTTTTTTTTAGTTTTTTACCTTTTTATACCCTCTTTTTCCCTTGTCTTAGTCATCTATTTGAGTTGTCCTTTTGAGAACGAGTGAGATGTGCTTATATCACTTTTCTCACGAGGCAAATTGATGTATTTCAGAAACCAGATGAGGAGGAGATGGAAATACTGAATAACGAGGAAGATTTTTGCCTACCGCAAACCTTTTTTGTCAAAGAAGATTCATAGGGGAAATTGTAAATATGGGAATAGTTTCTCAAGGGCATACTATAGTTTCATCAATACGTACCTCCTTCCCTTTCCCTTGCTTGTTTTGTAAATGTGAATATAGAATCGTTTGTTAGTTCAGAAAATTCAATATTTCCCTGTACAGGGAAATTCTTTTTAGTTCCATATATGATGCAATTTTAAAAAATTGAATTAGAGAAGTTGAACAATTTTTTTAGAAACTTGCTTTGAAAATATGTTTATAAAAATGTATAATATTAAAAAAATATTGTCTGTCTGCCACATGGTGTATGTATACAACTCGTAGAAACCTATAAAAATATAGTATAATTTTCAATCACTCGAAATCGTTGAGTTGTAAAGCAACAACAGCCCATCAAAACCATCCCTTTTTTCCCAATTATGATTTAAGATAGTTTACATTTATAAATTACTGAAAAGACGCACTAGAAAGAAAAGAGGGGAGATGCTAAGGAAACGACAGAATAATAACAAAAGATTAATAAATTGATCTAATTAATTGTTCTGGTCCACAGCGAAATTAAAGAATGATGTCCCATGCCGCCATTGTTAAGTCATATTACCAATTCTATTCAACATTAATGCTGCTGCTGCAAAGAAAAATATTTAAATTTTAAGGGATCGCTGACGTGAGTAGTGGAAGTAGCAATAAGCTGATGGAAAAAGAATGCGAGGAACATTACCTCAGGAGCGGGTGTGGCGGGTTTGGCATCTTCACCTTTGAAGGTTTCTTCACCTGCGTGACAGCAGTCGAGATTAGTGAGTCCATATCTTAATCACTATAATTTTTTTTACAACCATGAGTGTCTAAGTTAACTTGTACACCTCAAACTATCTCACGAGACAATAACACGACCTTACAACACTTGAAGTTGAGAAAATCATAGGTAATATCCTAGGTAGAGTAGATGGTACACATGGATTTAAACTTATAACCTCAAAACTTAAAAGTATATCATGTGCTTTAGACTAGTACAAAACAAAACAGCATCTATACATAGTCTTAGCTACAAAATACCTCCATCTTCAGGTAAATCAGATGTCCAGAGAGTGAGGTTGTCTCTCAGCAACTGCATTATGAGGGTACTGTCCTTGTATGATTCCTCGCTCAAAGTATCCAACTCTGCAATTGCCTCATCAAAAGCCTGTTTAGCCAAGTGGCAAGCCCTGCAAGATTGGTAACGAATTAATCAATTGATCTATGGTATGAAATTAATTCCATAAATAAGTGATTACCTTTCAGGAGAATTCATAATCTCATAGTAGAAGACAGAAAAGTTGAGAGCTAGACCAAGACGGATTGGGTGGGTTGATGGGAGTTCAGTATTTGCAGTGGTTGAAGCACTCTGTCATGGATATGGAAAAAGGCACAGAGTGTGAGAAAGTTAATATATAAAAAGCAAATAATTCGATTAAAGTAAATGGAAGATTCAGGAATAAACATGCCTCATATCCTTTCAATGACTGGTCAGCTGCCTCCTTTCTTTCTTGATCTGTTTTGAACTCAGCAAGATATCGGTAGTAATCACCTTTCCTAGAATTACCCATGACATTATATATAATTAGATAAACTTGTATGAACTGACCGTTCAACGGAAAATTAAACGACTCAAACCAAGTGATTCATTGAATTCATAACTTTAAGCTTTTAGTTAACAAATTGCAAGAGCATCAATTGGATCAAACTTATCCAAAGAACTTCTGGCCATATCAAGCATGGAAAAATATGAGTTGAAACATAATGGAGCAATCAATGACTCACATTTTGTAGTAGAAAACCAATGCTTCCGAAGATGTTGAAGAGGGGACGAGGTGCTCGTCAATGATTGTCAGAATATCAGTGCAGATCTTGGAAAGCTCATCCTCCACATTCTGACGGTAACCCTTGATAAGTTTGACATTATGCTCATTTCCTTTAGACTCTTCCTTCTGTTCAATCGAAGACATAATCCGCCAAGAGGCTCTCCTAGCACCTATAACATTTTTGTACCCAACAGATAGCAGGTTTCTCTCCTCCACAGTTAGCTCAACATCTAGCTTAGCAACTTTCTTCATACACTCCACCATTTCTGTGATATTAGAATGAAAAAAAACAAACATATAGTCTATCATTTATTACCAGATAGTGAACAAATATGAAAGCAAAATAGTTTTTTTCCTTCATCAGATAAGATAACAAAGACTCTCATCCAATGGAATTATGAAATGAGCTTTTTATCCGTCTACTCCGTTAGAATTCAACTGTTCGTTCGTTATCCGTCTACTTGATTCATATATATGCTAAAAACAGCTGATAAATCGATTCCTAATTCCTACCGAACTGTCCAGAATCAATACAAAAAACAATCGAACGCACAATTTCACTACATAAATTTGCAAATAAAAAACACAACACATGAATCTAATCTAACCTAATCTAAGAAAGTAATGAATAAGATAATTCTAATCGCGACTTCAAAAGAGAATCTAAATTCATTCAATTCACAATACATATGGAACGGCATTGCATAAACATTTGATAAATAGAATACGATCAATACGAATAAAGTACATTCCATACATTCAGATCAAAAACGAAAACGAAAACGAAATGAAAAAAAAAAAAATCAGAAGAAGAGGAAATGACCATACCGTCGTAGCGTTCAGCTTGTTCAGCAAGCTTAGCCATATAAACCTGAGTCTCTCTTTCTTTCTCAGAGGAAGACATCGTAAAGAAAGCTTTAAAATCAATCAACGCTAAAAAAAGAGAAACGAAAATGGAAAAATAATGAAATGAGAGAGAGCGATGGTGAAATGGAAAAAGAAGAAGATGAAGTTTCAGAGTTTTTATTGGGGAGGGAGAGGTTGTTGAAGATTGGATCTGAACCGTTAGATGAAGGGGTAGAATGGGAATTAAGAAAATAAAAAGCGCGGAACTGGTGTTGCGTAATAGTTGGATTTGTTCAAAATGTGCGATCCGAAGAGTTGGATGTGATGTTTGGTTTCTTCTATATCGCCTTTGTTTCTTTCTTGGTCCATTTCTATCACCAATCTTCTTCTTTTTTTCAATTTTAATTTTAATTTTTTTAAATCTTTATTTTAATTTAAATTTTAAGAATATAGTTTTTTTTTTAATCATATCTCTCTAATTATAAATATATATTTATATATAAAGATTTCTTGTTACAATATTAGGCTGAATTAATCATATTGATTTGTTTAAATTATTATTGAAATTATATGGATGTCTATATATTTTTTTTGGCACTTAATAATGTCTATGGTGACGGTTTAATTGAAGAAAAAAATCAATTGATTTGATATTTTTATAGTGAGTTTAAATCATAAATCTTATTTATATAGAAATAGAATTATTATTTTGAAAATTTTAAAATCTTGTGAGGTTAAGTTTAAATAGTGTAAAATAAAGGAAATTCAATTACAGGAAACATATTATATTATAAGATTTTTAAAACCGGGAAAAAACAGACTCAGATTTTAGAAGGTGATTAAAGTAAGAGAAAAAAAATATAATTTGTATATAATTATTTGTACACTTTCTTCAAAGGGGATGTAGCTCAAATGGTAGAGCGCTCGCTTTGCATGCGAGAGGTACAGGGTTCGATACCCTGCATCTCCATTCAAATAAAAAAATAATTTTGAATTAACTCTTTTTGTCAGGTACAAGACTTTTTGCACAGCTTAGCATTTTAATTGGTTTTCAGAACACCTATTTCGAGTTTGAATCTCTTTATTTTTAATTAATTTTTGATTTTAATCTCTCCATTAATGGACTAAAATTATAAATAAAAATATGTCATAATGGAACAAGTAACGAACAAGTTAAAATTTTACTGTCATTTTAGTTAATTTATTATCTTCAAGAATAAAAAGTTTTGTTCCATGTGAAATATAAAAACATAAATAATATAAGGAGCTATTTAAAATCACATCCTACGTTGGTATTTACCACGACTTTTGTATATCTTATCCTTCAAAACATGATTGATTGTATTTATCTTTAACCTGCCATGATTATTGGATTCTTAATACTTTATAAACATGATTGATTGTATTTATCTTTAACTTGCCATGATTATTGGATTCTTAATACTTTATAAACATGATTGATTCTATTTATCTTTAACTTGCCATGATTATTGGATTCTTATACTTTATAATGGCATTCATAACATGAATCTCATATTCTAATTCATATCGATATTGTTTTTCTATTATCAAACATTAATTTTTTTACTTTACAAAATCTAAGATCAAACATCAAAATTAATAAAAGAAAATCAGGAATTATATTGATATTAGTATCACAATTATAATTTGGAGCAAGGGAAAGAAAATTGCCCTTGTTTTCGTGGCAACTTTGACATTCTTTTCCAAAAGAAAAAAAATGGAAATCATTGTTCAATAAAAATAACATGGGTCTCAAAAGTAAAAAATAATGAAGATATATTGGAGGGGGAGGGGGAAGATAAATGAATTTCTAAGAATATAGTGGGGGGGCAAAAATGAATTTCAGCTACTTCAGCGAAAAATCTCAGAATCTAAAGCTTCCACTTGCCTCAATTCCTTTGTCATGAACGTTCTGATCATCAGGCTCTTCATCATGATTACATTAACTTCCTATTACCCTGTGACAACAGATGACAGAATTTCAGGTTTATTACTTGAAGGTTCATATATAATCCTTAAGGGTGCGTTTGGTTCGTCGGTTAGGGTAAGGAGTTGCACAAATCTGAACACAATGTTAAGAACCCCGGCTTAACAACCCTAACCACCGAAACAAACGCACCCTAAAATTCCATACCATTGATCAAAGGGTTAGGGGAAATGGGGAGTGGCTTTTCATATTTTAGCCTTGCTATAATTCTATGAAGAATCAAAAACCACAGCTAGATGTCATGACAAATATTTCTGCACGCAGAGGAATTACCAGAGCAAAACTACTGTACAAGTTCGGATTGTGAGATCCCATACTAAAGAAGTCGTTCATTTTTTCACGAATGGTTTCTGGCAAACAAGTAGCCGCTGATCGCTACCATTTTGAAAGTCAATCACCCGTGCCTCCCAACGAATTTGTGTAGCAAGCATCCGTGCCTTCTCTATAGGTCCCACTTTGTCGTTTAAGACAACCCATCCCTGACAAACAACAGGCAAAATTATCAAAATACAATTTAAGATGGCATCTATCGAACCCATTCTAATCTGCCAAACTACGTGCACCAAGAAAAAAAGCAAAAATATCTGGATAAATTTTCTGCACTAAATATGAAGAATAAGAACCTCAGGGCGAAGTATGCGATCCATCTCCAATAGTAATTCTATCATGCCACATCTACTTGAAAGAAGCTGTGTGAGAAGCCCACTAGCATGGAGCATATCATATGTTCGTGGATAAGTGGGGAAAGGATCACACCTGCAAAGAGTGAAGAAAATAAAAAAAAATTCTTTTCTATCATCTTTTTGGGGTTATGCAATTTTTAGAGCCAGAGGGGGAAAAAGGAGCAATTTGTCCATATCTGAATGGAAATTTTTTTACATGTGGGTATCGGAACTCTACAAATCTAATATTTCATGGTTTTGACAAGTCATCAAGATACAGATTTAAGACAATGCAAGAGAAAAAATAAGAAAGATTGACTTTCATAATTGAAAGCCATAAGCACAACATAAAATCAGCCATAAAAAGTTGAATATCACGTCTTTTTTTTTTATAAAATAAAATAACATGGGTTGTTCTCATTTCCGTAACTTGGCATATTTTTGTGTAACGTGAGCTAGTATATCAATTAAACCAGAAAGTGTGTAGTCTGCCTTGAGATATTGATGTAGCACAAGACCTTGAATAGGTCTTCAAGCAAAATCCATCCCAAAATAGGGGCAAAACATCCCTAAAGGAGAAAACTCTCTCAATTGTATTTGATGTGATAAGATAAAAGATGCCAAATAAAACCTTGATGTGGCTTTATATAATTATATTAGACTAATTAAAATAAACTAATATAATTATCTAATGTGACCCACATCAGATATTTAAGAATATTGAAAGTAAGAACAGCATACCAATCATGTAAAACACCAGCGAAACCTTGATCAAGTATGAGTGGAAGTGTATTAGGAGACCCTACAGGCACGACATTCATGACCCAAACTGTTTTCTTCTCCTGTACAAATGCAGAATTTAAACCCCCATAGTGCGCATTCATGTCCATCACATTGCGTATCATGTTATACGGAGGTAATGGATCTTCATCACCTGGCCTCTTTGGATGGTCAGAGAAAATTAAAGGTGTAAGTAAGGACCAATAGTTTTTCAGAGCTGATCGCCAAATCTGCAAGTCATCAAAGTAGTCATCTGATTGAACCCCTGCAGATATGGATAGAAACAAATAATCAATAGCAAGCATTAAGTGCGTTCAATGCAGAATGTGCAGGCCAATGTAACATAAAAAGGATAGGAGATATAAAAGCCTCCATTAAAACACAGCAGAGATAAAATACAAATCAACACGTAAATAAAACATAAATTATTATGGAAAAATATTTTCCACGGACGTCAAGAATTGATCGAGAGGTTTCATGATAACAAAATTGGAATGAGCCACAAATAGATATGCAAATAAAATATACAAATATTATGGTAAGAATACTTTCCATGAACTTCAAGCTCAAATGAACTCAAATGAGAACCAGAAGACTTGTTCTGGATTGGAATCCATCTTTTGCTGGTAGTACCAGTAATGCATGGTACGAGAGGTTGGTAATATGATTGAGTATCATGCCCTTCTTTACAAAGTGGTACGAATTCCTGCTTGCTAAAAAGAAGAAAGCAATAGAATCATTGCTAAATTTTATAAATAAATTATCAACAAAGAGAAAAGTTTTAAGTAGAATTAAATAAATGGTGCAATGAAAATCGAGTGGAGAAGGTCCAAGCTGAAGGTTGAAAACTAACCCAACAGGAAATGAAGGTAATTTAGAGATGAGCAAGTAGTATTGGTGATTACCGAGATGCATAGCAATGAGGATCAGTAGTTTTCTGCCAAATATAAGTTTCATACTGCTGAGCTAAAAGACTCCAACATAATCTTTGGGTCATTTCTTCCAATGGTTTTAAAATGTTTGTCCTCTTCGTAGCCATTGAACTTCCAAGTGGCTTGCCTGTGGGAGAGGTTAAAACAAAATAACCTCCAGGTCTTAGCAGCCGGTCAGCTTCAATAAGGAATATCCCACCTGTTCATTATCACGAAACGACAAAAGAAGAATATTAATAAATTTAATCATACTGGTCTTAAAAGAAGTTTAAATATAATATGGGAAAACAACATGCATATTTTCTGTTCAATGATACACGTAAATGCTCCACATTATTCCAGCATATACAAGTAGAAAGCAATATGCATGCTTTTCTTGCTTTCTTTTTTTTTTTGATAGGAAAAATAAAATAAAAAAATAAAGCAAGAAAAGCATGCATATTGCTTTTCTTGCTTTATTTAAATACTCATAAACATGTATCTCTAACTAATCCAAATGCATCTGGGCTTTAAGGAAATACCCATCAAATGTATTTAGAGCTATATAAATCTATTCTCAAGTTACCTTTATCATTCCAAAAGATATCACACTGTGCACAGTGAACCATGTCAAATGACAAGGATGGATATGGAAGCTGCTTTGTATTGAAGTTGCCAAGCATTGCCGGAAGACCTCTCTCAAGAGCCATTTGAACTTGGCTGCCAGTTGCCTCATAGGCCGCAATGCACAAAACCATCACATTCAGGGACACTAAATGAGCACCAAAGCTACCAAACCCACAACCGATATCAAGTATCGTGCGCACCTATAATTGACAAATAAATTTCAAAACCTTGATGTCCTGCGCTGCACAATAAATAGAAAAGAAGGAAACCTAGGGTACCATTTGCTTCTAAATAAATTTGTATCCTCTGGTTAATTAAAAAACATCTAACTCAATTCATGGTATGATACTCCTGCATCATATATACAATGTTACTAGGACAAAAGGTGACAAACAAATTATATTTCTCAAATGCGATTTAGGCTTACACCAGCTTGAAGAAATTCAGAGTCACTGCCTAAACCAATCATCTCTGCAATTTGAAAAGAATACTCTTTAACTCCGTCTCCATCCTCAGAGTGGAAAGCAATTTGGTTTTCTTCTAGTAACATCAGCCTGATCAGTTTTTTTTAGAAAAGTAAAAAGGTTATGCATAATAACACCGACAGAAATTCATCACAAAACTATAAAAGAATATAACTACTTTGGTGCTAAACACCCTCCCACCCCAAAAATCAAAATCAAAATGTTTGATTTAAGCTCGCCAGGTCGAGATTTACCTTTTGGTTGGGCTCCCAGAAGACAAAAGTTGCTCTCTTGTTATCTTCACATTTCCACTCCATATTATATCCCTACCAGCAGGCCAACTCAGAGGGATCTTGTAGTCTTTAGGAGGACGAACCAGACATCGCTCTGCTTCTCTAAACACTTCACAGTGCCTATCATACTCCTCCCCTTCTTTATATCCAGCTAACATATTTGCCGTAACATTGTAACATGGTACATGGTTCTCTCTTTCTTTTCCACAAAGCCCAAACTCTTTTTGGCGAGAAGCGCCTAGTGAAAGAGACTTCAAGTCATAAAAATCAATTGCGGCCCGTTCCTTTTGCCTTCTATAACTGGTATAAATGTCAGACACCGATGTAGTAGTAATAGAGTCAAAGGCATTCGAAGAAGATGTTCCTAGGACTGCAATTAATGCCAGCACACTAATGAGGCACAAAAACAACCAGCTGAATGGTGGTTTGGAGCCTAATATTACAGATAGTTTATTAACCCAGGAGCTTCTCATGTCCAATGTTTCAGACCACCCGTAAACAACCGAGTTGAAAACCACTCTAAATGGGAAGCGCCTTCTGTTTAAATCTCCAAGAAGAGCATAAAGCATAACCTACTAAGTCACGTAATCTTCTATTTAAATTAGCGTGAATACAGCCAACCCCAACTAGCATTGAAGAACCTCCTATGCTTCTTCCCAAATAAGAACGTGTAACTCACGTAGAATACCACCAGATCACAAAATTATAAGAAGAATCATAAAGGAGTGTTACCGAAACCCCTCATAAGTAGGAAATTCAGATCAATACTAAAATATTTGGACGCGAAATCTTGGATAAAAAATCCAGAAAAACCAATAATGAACCCGAAGTGAGACCGAATTGCAATGAATCTATCCAATCAGAACTTCAATTTCAGCAGTTCAACACGATCAATGGTAAGAAATCCAGTTTCCAATAAGCTAACAACGAGATCAACCTGTGAAAGAAGTCAAAGATCCATCATTTCAAATTAGCATAACACACATCACCAACAATCCCACTTAATAAACCAAAATAAATACAAAACTCACAACACATATCCCACATAAAGTAATCAAATCAAAACTTCCATATTCCAAATTCCAAATTCAACCATAACAAAAATAGCAAAAAAAACAAGATACATTACTTTCCATTTATAATTCAAAGAGCCAAAAACCCAGATCTCGAAAAGGAAACAAAATCAACATAGATCCAAACACAAAATACAAAATTACACCACGTGAATCAGCAGCAAATTATTAAAAAAAAAATTACAGAACGATCGAGAAAATGAGAGGAATTCCGCAACAAAAACAATACTTTCGAAACAAGAAAATTAGGGTTTTGGTTTTTTTAAAAAAAAGTTCACCTTTGGTCGATGAAGAGTAAGATTCAGAATCGCAAAGAAGAAGAAGAAGAAGAAGAAACGATCTGAAAAATCAGAAAAATTCTAGTTTTTTAGGTACCCGTTAACTAGAACAGAAACATGTTTATTTATGGCATTTTTATTCACTTTCATTTATATATATATATTTTTATTTATTTATTTATTTTTTTAATTTTATCTTTTGGAATTTTTTGATTTTAATGCATTAATTAACAAGCCAATAATTGTTTGGTCAAATCGAGGCCTTTGAAACATTTTAAACAAAAAGAAAAAAGAAAAAGTGACGGTTGAGATCTGATTTGATTCCCCACACTTTATCATTCATTAATGCTTTTGTTAAAAATAAATAAATAATCATTAGGAAAAATCACTCATTAATGACTTAGGTAAATAACAGTGATTATGTGATGTGAATATTTTTCATTAATGAAGTTCAGTCAATATAATGATTGGTTTATTAATTAAATTAAAATTATGTTTATTAAAAAAAAGTTGTGTAAAAAAATAGGAAAAAATCATTTAATACATATAAATTTAGTGGGGTGTGTCAATTTATATTTTATATCATGAATTTTGTATTTCATGAATTTAAACTTAAAAACTTTAATAAATTAGTTCAATTTATACTTTTATACAAACAAAATTATAAAATTATTCAAAAGGGAAAGCCATTAAAAGATAAAGATAATAAGTCATATATAAAAAAACCACAAAACTACTCAATTTCAATCTCAAAACCAAATAATAAAAAAAAAAAAGAAGTTAAAAACCTAGCTCAAATATAAATCATATAAAAGATGTTCAACATGAACATAAAAACATAAAAATCAATTTCTATGACTTCAATTCTAATATAAATCTCTAAAAATATTTTTTTTAACTAATAGAAGGTATTTATCTAATCACTTACTAAAGTTTATGGTTTAAATTTATAGGCCCTTCTAAAATTCATGAATATAAGAACATTATTTTTATAAAGGTTAAGAATTAAACTCACATATTTTCTAAGAATCTAACTCTTAAATTATTAATTATGGAGACCATTTTATTGGTGGCATCTGTTAATATTATTAAATGTGTTGTAACAAAATCAACTTTCAAAGGAGAAATAAATGTATAGAAAATAAAAGATTACTTTACATATAGTATAATTTCAAAATCTATTATACATGCGAGCATGTGAATCGATTAAAAAGTAAGATTGGTAATAAAATATTATCTTTTTAAGAATTTTATCTATGAGAAAGATCTTATATCAAGTCAGAAGAAAGCATTTTCAAATTATTCAATATTTTTAAAGATCATATTACTCTATAATCATTTAAGCTATATTTATATTGACGATAATATTTTATCCTTAATACACACTACAAAAATCTTGGGCGTTACCGGCGAATTAATGCCAGCGAAATTTCGCCGGCATTGGTAAGGAAAAAGCCGGCGAAATAGTGAATTTCGCCGGCATTCGTATTGGATAAGGGTAAAGCCAGCAAAATGTGACATTTCGCCGGCATTGTGTCTATTTAAAAATAATAATAATAATAAAAAATTCAAAGCCGGCTAAATTCGCCGGCTTTGTAACTTAAAGACACGTGCGTGTCTTTGGGGCAAAGCCAGCGAAAATTAAAATTTCGCCGGCTTTGCCCTGGTTTTATAAACCCTCCGTCCCCTTCCCCTTCCCCCTTCCTTTTCCTTTCTCTTTTCTTTCTCTTCGAATTCGCAGCAGCTCCCTTCGGCGGCAGAGCCTTCCGGCGCGGTGGACTACAGTTTAAGGTAAGTTTTCTTCCTAGATTTCATTTTAGGATAGTATTTTAGAGTTTAGTGTATTCTTTTTATTGAATATGTTAAATCACCCACTATACCAAAAAGCTAAAGCTAATGGGTAAAGGTAAATTTAATCATATAATATCTCAACACTCCCCCTCATATGTGGGCTTGGATAATTGCACAAGACCCAAACATGTGGAATTTAAATGGGGAGGAAATTAGAGTAAATGACACTACGAAGAGTCGAACTTGGGACCTTTCTGATACCATATTGAGAATGTGGGCATCCATCTCAAAACCAATTGATTATTAGAGGAGTGGTCCTTAGAGTTTTTAAATGTTATGAGTTTCCTACGTCTTTTCGATGTGAGATTCTCAACATGCCCCCTCAAGATGGTGCATCTTTTGGGCTCACCATTCTTGGGTAGAATCCCATTTTTGGATCGAATGCCCGTTTGGGCTTGTTGGGCTCTGATACCATATTAAATATGTTAAATCATCCACTATACCCAAAAGCTTAAGCTAATGGGTAAAGGTAAATTTAATCATATAATATCTCAACACTTTTGAAGATTTTCTCAAAAAACAAAGTGATTAGAAAAGTTAAGGTTTGAATTTTTTTTTTCAATCTTTCAATTTCTTGCTAAATGTTTGATTCAAATCAATAATTAGTGCTTACACTATTAAAATTTGATTGTATTTATGTGTTAATTAGTGTTATTGATGTGAGTTCCATACTTAGTTTAGGTTATGATTTTTTACAAATGGATTTTACATAGTTGTTCTTCAATTTTGTATTTCATATGCAAAAGATGAATATTCATTAATGAAAGAACTAAACCCAATTTAAACACTTTTTTTTATTGATAATTTAACTTTTTAAGATAAATGTTATTTTGGTTTTAATTATATGAAATTTTTGAATTCTTTGTTAAATGTACTATTTTCAATTAATTGAATGTCAAAACATTTTACGAATTACAAATAGTCATTAATTTGTTCATAGAAACTATTTTTCTAAAAAAGAAGGCAAGTTGGAGGGAGAGATAAATAAATGTTAAAGAACATTGCACGACGATTGATTAAAAAATTAGTAGTTGTTGATATTAAAATTGTCTGCAGTAACTGTTCACGTAGAAATTTAATAATAATAATGATTATACGAAGTGTTTTTGAGCCAATTGAATTCGCTCAAAATGATTGGCTACAAATATCTTATTTTATTTTTAACATTTTATATTGAATTTGCTAAAAAGGATTTGCCAAAATTGTATAGGACTTCATTGTTTGAAATGAAATTAAAACAAATGGTGGAGATATTTTGACATCACACAAGACTTCCAAAAAACGTGTTTTTGTCTTTTACAATATTCAATTATAGTCAGACATTTAAAAAAACAAATTAATATTTGTCATGTATTTCGTGATATCATTGTCAGATTTATTATTTTTATCTTACATATATTTTTGTCGAAGTTTCTAATTTAATCTCTCACGATTTTGATATTGTAGGAGATGTATGAGGCCACTGTGGAACCAACAACATGAAGTTTTCGATGAATGGCTATGTATTAATTGGAACATTAGTTTGTGTAGATGTGGAGATATTGGCAAGTATCTTGAAAATGACAACAACCTATTTATAGATAATTCAGTAGCTTACAAGGGAAGCTTCTACTATAAAATATATTACATTAATGCCACTATTCTAATACCCCCTTCAAACTCAAGGGACAAGAAAAGAAAACATGAGTTTGGAGCAAAGTAGTTGAAAACGAAAGTGGCTTTGTAAAAACATCAGCAAGCTGTTGAAGAGTGGAAACATGAACCAGCAGCAACATGAAGTTTTCGATGAATGGCTATGTATTAATTGGAACATTAGTTTGTGTAAGTGTGGGGATATTGGCAAGTACCTTGAAAATGACAACAACCTATTTATAGATAATTCAGTAGCTTACAAGGGAAGCTTCTACTATAAAATATATTACATAAATGCCACTATTCTAATACTTATAATATCCCTCACAAACTCAAGGGACAAGAAAAGGAAACATAAGTTTGGAGCAAAGTAGTTGAAAACGAAAGTGGCTTAGTAAAAACATCAGCAAGCTGTTGAAGAGTGGAAACATGAACCAACAACATGAAGCTTTCGATGAATGACTATGTATTAATTGGAACATTAGTTTGTGTAAATGTGAGGATATTGACAAGTATCTTGAAAATGACAACAGCCTATTTATAGACAATTTAGTAGCTTACAAGGGAAGCTTCTACTACAAAATATATTACATAAATACCATTGTTGTTGCGTAAAAATGGAGAGCTTCCACGTAGGCAATGAACTTAATTTATGGGACGAGTCGGAGGTAGTGCACTGCTTCGACGGCGTGCTACGTAGGTACCTACACAGGAAAGGAAATAGCACTGGTGTGGTGCTGGCCTAACACCCTCTGATGCTAAAGTCAGAGCAAGCAGAGCTAGTGTGCCAGAGAGAATAGTCGTAGAAATTAGTTTACCTAATGAATGAATTTCTTCTCCTATTTATAAGAGAAGAGATTGATGACATCATCGTGCCACGTGTCGCGTCGGGATTGGGCCACATGTTGCTTTCCAACGACGTGCCACGTGTTGGTTATGCCACGTGTCATTTTCCAAGTGGATACTTGTATTCAATCTTAAGTATGTAGGTCTATGTCGGAGACTGCGTAGCCAGGTCTTTTCAGCTGTGTAAGACTTTATGACTAGGTACCGTGGTCATACCAGGTGACCAGGTACCGCGGTCAGACCAGTTGCCCAGGTACCGCGGTCAGACCAGGTGTCTTGGTACTGCGGTCAGACAAGGTGCGTAGACAAATCTTGTCAAATTGTAAAATTCCACGTGTAATCCAATTTCACCCCACAACAGAGGCCCCCTACTCCCGAGTTGAGTTGAGATGCCAGTTCAATGCTACTTGGGAGTATTCTTTCAAAGCGGAATTTTACCTTAGTCAATTTCTTGAAAATATTCAAAGTGTTAAGGTCTGTAGCTTGAATTTTTCGTTGCAATCGTCAAAATTTTGAGAAATTGTAGCTTGAATTTTCCGTCATTTCACTTGTCAAAATTTTGAGAAAATACTAAGTGTTGGAGCTTGGTTGGAGTTTGGTAGGTTGATTTTTCTGTCCCTGGTCATTTTGGAGTTGGGTTGTATGTCCAAGGTGTCACACTTAATCATCGCATATTTTGCCCCCTTTGATTTTAAGAGTAAAAACTTCTCTTGAAATCAAATATATTAAATTCTTCCATCGATTATTGGAAAAATCACAACAAAATTTGAAAAAAAAAATTGAATTGATAAAGAGTGCAGGGAGGAAGGAGTAATAAAAAAAATTTAAAAAAAGGAGAGGGTTTCCAGACCCGCGGGTCAGGCAATGACCCGTGCCCCACTGAATTTTTTTTTTGTCAAGTGGTTCTTTTGCCCGCGGGTCAAAACCTGACCCGTGGCATGGGCGCGAGTCAGGTTTTGACCGGCGCTCCAAACCTTTTTTTTCCCTCTCTCTTTCTCTTTCTCTTTCTTTCTTTCTCTCTCTTTTTTTTTTAAAAAAAAGTAAAAGCCCATGGATTTTATGCCGACCCTCATATTAACCCGCGAGTCAGTGTTTGACCTACGGGTTTTTGACTGACCCGTATTGACGATCAACTCGTTGACTTTTTTTTTAAAAAAACCAAATTGAATTTGGTTTTTAGGAGTTGATTTCTTGTTGAGTCTTGACACGAGCGTGATCCTTTTACAAGCCATGAGCTCTCTAGTAGACTTAGAAAATTTTAGTCGTTTTAAATTCTTCTACTAGGTGTGGCTCGTGCGAGCCCTGCACTCCCTGGTAGACTTAGAATTTTTTAGTCGTTTTAAATTCTTCTACCAGGTGTGGCTCGTGCGAGCCCTGCACTCCCTGGTAGACTTAGAATTTTTTAGTAGTTTTAAATTCTTCTACCAAGTGCGGCTCGTGCGAGTCCTGCACTCCCTGGTAGACTTAGAATTTTTTAGTTGTTTTAAATTCTTCTATCGGTGCGAGCCCTGCACTCCCTGGTAGATTTAGAAATTTTTTAGTCGTTTTAAATTCTTATACCAGGTGCGGCTCGTGCGAGCCCTGCACTCCCTGGTAGACTTAGAATTTTTTAGTCGTTTTAAATTATTCTACCAGGTGTGGCTCGTACGAGCCCTGCACTCCCTAGTAGACTTAGAATTTTTTAATCGTTTTTAAATTCTTCTATCAGGTGCGGCTCGTGCGAGCCCTGCACTACCTGGTAGACTTAGAATTTTTATGTTTAGCTTTTCCACTTGATGGACTAGGAACTTTTTCATTTTATTCTTCCACCTTGGTGGGCTTAGAACATTTTCAATTTGTTCTTCCACCTGGGCGGACTCAGAACTTTTTGCTCCTTCCACCTTGATGGACTTAGAACATTTTCATTTTATTGTAGTATAAATTCACATAGTTGGCCCCCACTTGAGTAGAGTTTTATGTCTTGAAGTCTAACTCGAGTCTAATTTTTCTCGAATGATTTAACTCTCATAAATGCAATAAGTAGAAAACATACAATCTTATTCATTTTATTGTCGAACTACTTACAATAAAAAACTTTATTGGAAATGAAAACTTCAATAAATAAAATTGCTGAAATGAAATATAAGTTGCTTGACGTCATCGTAGATAGAGTAGAGCCTTTTAGATGAGTTTAGTCAATGTGTTGATGTCCTGGCCAATACCTCAGTGACCTAGCATGGTTCTTTTTAGGGCTTGGGCTCTTTTTCAATAGTCAGGCCTCCAAAGATGGTCTTTATTTCTCCATATAGAAAATTTTGATTATCACGGTCTTGGTCTTTCTTATCTTTTTTACCTCTCACGAATTCTTTCAAGTACCCTTTTTGAATAAGGGTCTCAATTTCTTCCTTGAGATCGAAGCAATCAGAGGTGGTATGACCATGGTCTCTATTGAATAGGCAATACTTGTCTTTGTTCCTCTTATTTGACCCTGCTTTCATCCTAGGCGGCCACCTAACCAAGTCTTTGTCTTTAATCTCCAAGAACTTTTCATCTTTCAAGTCGGCCATCACAGTAGTCAGAGCTATGTCGTCACTATAACCTTTCACTTTCAACGCCTCACTATTAAATCTCACTACATAGTTTTGGAGGCTCTCATCTGACTTCTGACGTACGGTCAACAAATGTGTAGCTGGTTTCTTAAGATCTCTTCCGTCAAGAAACTGAGTTACAAAAGATCTAGTAAGATCTTTAAATGAAGAGATGGATCTCGGCTTGAGCTGTCTGTACCACCCACGCGCAGGGCCACCTAATGTAAGGGGGAACGCCCTACACTTGATAGTATCTCGAACTCCCTGAAGCTCCATTCAGGTCCGAAATGTATCAACATGCTCGATTGGATCCTTTGAACCATCGTAGGTAGTCATTGTTGGCATTTTAAACTTGGTTGGAAGCTCCACCTCCATTATATCATCAGTGAATGGCGGCTCAGTTTGCTCGAGTAGATCTTCCAAGACAAGAGGAGTATTTCCTCTATACTCTTTTTTCATATGACCAAGTTGATCTTGGAGCTTTTTCAACTCTGGTGCCCAAGGCTGGGCACTTTCTGCAGTAGACTTCATAACATTTGCATGTTCTTTTCTTTTTTGATTGAGAACTTCTCTGAGGTCGGACTTTAGTTTCTTATTAGGATGCTGGTTGCGAGGAGAGTTATGAGAGGAAGAGGAATTGTCCTGGATATTTAGATTTGACTTCCCTTTTGAACCACCATTCTCATGATTTTGCAATTCACCTATTCGCTCTATAGGTTCTTTGTCTTTTTTAGATTGTACTTTATGGTTATGAGCAGGGGCGTGATGATTAGTTTTCTGTGTAAGAATTTCAAGTACTTTAGCAAGATCTCGATTCACACCACAAACTTGCTTTTCTAGAGCATCTACCCTTCTGTCTGGCATTGGCACAACTCTAACTACTTCTTGATTTTCAACAGCTTGTTGTTGTTGTTGTTGTTGTTGTCGTTCTCTAGTGCTACGAGTTTGATATCTCGTATTATATGGTTTTCACCGTCATCTATATCATCACCTTATTGCTAACTTCTACGACTCATCCTTGATGGTAGAACACTTAGTTATATACTCTTCCCACAGACGACGCCAAATGTTGTTGCATAAAAATGGAGAGCTTCCACATAGGCAACGAACTTAATTTATGGGACGAGTCGGAGGTAGTGCGCTGCTTCAACGGCGTGCTACGTAGGTACCTGCACAGGAAAGGAAAAGAGCACCGGTGTGGTGCCGGCGTAACACCCTCCGATGCTAAAGTCAGAGCAAGCAGAGCTAGTGTGCCAGAGAGAATAGTCGTAGAAATTAGTTACCTAATGAATGAATTTCTTCTCCTATTTATAGGAGAAGGGATTGATGACATCATCATGCCATGTTTCGCGACAAGATTGGGCCACGTGTCATTTTCCAAGTGGATACTTGTATTCAATCTTAAGTATGTAGGTCTATGTCGGAGACTGCATAGCCAGGTCTTTTCATATGAGTAAAACTTTATGACTAGGTATTGTGGTCAGACCAGGTGCCTAAGTACCACAGTCAAACCAGGTGCTCAAGTACCGCGGTCAGACCAGGTGCTCTGGTACCACGGTTAGACGAGGTGCGTAGCAAATCTTGTTAAGTTGTAAAATTCCACGTGTAATCCAATTTCACCCCACAACAACCATTATTCTAATACTTATAATATCCCCCCTCAAACTCAAGGGACATGAAAAGGAAGCATGAGTTTGGAGAAAGTAGTTGAAAACGATCACAAGAAAGTGGCTTAGTAAAAATTACAACAAGCTGTTGAAGAGTGGAAACATATTGAAGAGCAAGATCCTTGCGAAAAACCCGTTCGTGAACAAAGTTGTAGTCGATTTCAATATGTTTCGTACGAGCATGAAAAAAAAGATTTGAAGTCAAAAGGATGGCTGACTTGTTATCACACCATAGAATGGGTGCCTGAGAGATATAAACATGTAAACCCCTAAGAAGCTGCCGAATCCAACAAAGTTTTGCTGCTGTAGATGCCAAAGCACGATACCCGGCCTCCGTGGATGAGCGAGATACTGTGGGCTGCTTTTTAGCAAACCAAGAAATGAGATTAGAGCCCAAAATTACAACATAGCCTGTAGTGGATTGCCTATCAAGAGTGTCCCCTGCCCAATCAGAATCAGAGTAAGCCTGAAGATTTAAAGTACTCTCAGTATAGTGAAGGCCTTGTGTTAGAGTACCTTTAACATATCGCAAGATACGTTTAAGAGCAGTGAAATGCGCCTGAGATGGGGAATGCATATACTGACTAACCTTTGCAACAACAAAACAAATATCGGGTCTAGTAAAAGTAAGATATTGCAATGAACAAACCATTTGCCGATAGAGTTGAGTATCAATAGAAGATCAAGCAATTTCAAGAGAAGAATCACTAGATAGAGTGACAGAACAAGGAGTTTTGCAACTCTTGGCAGATAGTAGGCCAAACTTCGTTAGCATATCAATGGCATACCTTTCTTGTTTGATAAGAATACCCTGAGAAGTAGGAGTAATCTCAAGGCCCAGAAAGTATTTGAGAGGACCAAGATCAGTCATTTCAAATCTGTGTTGTAAACTAAGGGTGAAAGAAAAAACCGAAAAACAGAAAAAAAATAAACCGGGCCGAAACAGTAAAAAACCGAACCGTCCCGGTTTCCATTATTCAAAAACCGAACAGGCTAAAATCGGAACCGAACCGGCTTCTAAAAAACAAGTAAAAATCCTATACCCCTTCCCTATTTCCCCCTAATTTTTATTTATTTGTTTTATTTTATATATTTATTTATCACTTTATTTTAATTTATATTTTATATATTTATTAATCTATTTTTTTCAACTAAGTTATTGTTTATGTTTGATTTTTTTTGTTTCATCCTTCAATGTTGGAGGATTTTTTTTAAAACTAAATGCAAATGGCCTATACTAGAAAAACCGAAAAAAACCGAAAACCAAACCGGTAAAAATCGGGCCGATTCCTATTATAAACCGAACCGGTCCGGTTTTTAACATTAATTTAAAAATCGGACCTAACCGAACCGGTTTCACCCCTATTGTAAACTACTTACAAAAGTATCAATATAAGTAGAGTCACTGCCAGTCAGTATAATATCATTAACATAAAGGAGCAGCAAAGTGATAGAGGAAGAAGTAACTCTAACAAAAAGAGAACTGTCAGCAAATGATTGTGCAAAATCAAATTTAGCATAATATGGGATGTGAAGCAACCAAACCAAGCCTTTGGAGCTTGTTTTAGGCCATATAAAGACTTGTGAAGCCTGCAAATATGAGATGGAAAAGTGTTGCTAACATAGCCTTGAAGTTGAACCATATAAACTTCCTCAACTAAGGATCCATGTAAGAAGGCATTCTTGACATCTAATTGCCTCATAGGCCATTTATAATAGGTGTCCAAAGCCAAAACAGTACGAACAGTCTTTTTAACAACAGGACTGAAGGTCTCATCATAATATAGACCTTGTTCTTGGTGATAACCTTTGGTAACAAGTCTCGCCTTGTAACAGGCAACTGATCCATCAGAATTGTACTTAACACGGTAAACCCATTTACAAACCCACTGCATTTTTACCCTTATATTTATTGTTTATGATCTTGATTTATGATTAATAACTCAAAGCATTAAACATGTCAATTTGCAGTTTCAGTTCCTGTTACTCTTCATTCGCATGCATCATCTGTTCCTCAATTTAATGGATTGAATTTTCTTGATTGGTGTGAGCAAGTCCAATTTCACTTAGGTGTTCTGGATCTTGACTTAGCACTGCAAGTTGAAATGCCTACTGTTATTACTGATGAAAGCAGTGAAGAGGAAAAGGCTTTTCATAAAGTTTGGGAAAAATCAAACAGGTTGAGTCTAATGTTTATGTGAATGACAGTTGCAAACAACATTAAGTCTGCTCTTCCAAAAACTGAAAATGCTAAGGAATTTATGAATTTTGTGAAAGAACGTTCTCAAACTGCTGATAAGTCACTTGCTGGAACATTAATGGGAAATTTAACCACCATGAAATTTGATGGTTCCCGTTCCATGCATGAGCATGTTCTTGAGATGACGAATGTAGCGGCAAAATTAAAGAATTTGGGAATGAACGTGGATGAATACTTTTTAGTACAATTTATTCTTAATTCCTTACCTCATGAGCAATATGGGCCTTTTCAAATGAATTACAACATTATGAAAGATAAGTGGAATGTTAATGAATTGGCCAACATGCTCATTCAAGAGGAGACAAGGTTGAAAACTCAAAAGTTCCATTCCGTTCATTTCGTAAAACATCAAGAAGTTGAGACTAGTGCTAAAGGAAAGTTTGGAAAGAACAAAAAGAAAGGATTGCACAAAAAAAATGACCAGTCCAAATCTCAAATCCACAAGAAGGAACATAAAGGCAATAAGTGTCACTTCTGCCATAAAGTGGGACATTATCAGAAGGATTGCTTAAAACGTAAGGCTTGGTTTGAAAAGAAAGGTATGCATATTGCCTATGTATGTTTCGAATCATATTTTACTGAAGTTCCTTATAATACTTGGTGGATTAATTCTGGTTCAACTACTCATATTTCCAATACGATGTAGGGATTCCTTACGATCCAAACTATAAAACCAAATGAGAACTTTGTTTTAATGGGGAATCGAGTCAAAGCTCCAGTTGAAGGAATCGGCACTTATCGTTTATTTCTAGACATTGGGCATTACCAAGATTTGTTTCAAACCCTTTATGTACCTAGTTTTTCTCGCAATTTAATTTCATCGTCAAGACTAGACACATCTAGTTTTTCGTATACTTTTGGTTCAGGATCTTTTCGTTTATATAAGGACAACAATTTTCTTGGTTCTGGAATATTATGTAATGGTTTATATAAAATTAATCTTGATAGAGATTTTTCAGAATCTTTAGTTACTTTGCATCGTAATATTAGTACTAAACAAAGTTTTACTGATGAAAAGTCTGCTTACTTGTGGCATAAGCGTTTGGGTCATGTATCCAAGGAAAGAATAGAAAGATTAGTGAAAGAAGAGGTTCTTCCGAATCTAGATTTTGCTGATCTTGGTATATGTATTGATTGCATTAAAGGAAAGCAAACAAAACATATCAAGAAGGGAGCCACAAGAAGCACACAACTTCTTGAAATTATTCACACTGATATATGTGGACCTTTTGATGTTCCATCTTTTGGTAATGAAAAATACTTTATCACTTTTATTGACGATTTTTCACGTTATGGTTATATTTATCTATTGCATGAAAAATCTCAATCAGTGGATGCCCTAGAGGTATACATTAATGAAGTTGAGAGGCAATTGGATAAAAAGGTGAAAATTATAAGGCAGATAGAGGTGGTGAATTTTATGGAAAATATAATGAATCTGGACAATGTCCAGGTTCTTTTGCTAAGTTCCTTGAATGTAGAGGCATTTGTGCTTAATACACAATGCCCGACACACCACAACAAAATGGTGTAGTAGAAAGGCGTAACCGAACTTTATTAGATATGGTTAGAAGTATGTTAAGTCAATATTCATCTTTACCCATATCGTTGTGGATGTATGCATTAAGAACTGCTATATATTTGTTAAATAAGATTCCAAGTAAGGCAGTTCCAAAGACCCCTTTTGAACTGTGGATAGGTAGGAAGCCTAGTTTAAGACATCTTCATGTGTGGGGATGTCCAGCAGAAGTAAGAGTTTATAATCCGCAAGAAAAGAAATTAGATTTCAAGACGACCAATGGTTTCTTCATTGGTTATCCGGAAAAATCTAAAGGGTACAGATTTTATTGTCCTAATCATAGTCCAAGAATAGTTGAATCTGAAAATGCTAGGTTCATTGAAAATGGTGAAATTAGTGGGAGTGATCAATTATGTGATGTAATTATTAAATAAGTAATGGTGGAGTTTCCTTTACCTATAACTTCAAAAACTATTGTTCCTGCACCAATTATTGTGGCTGGTGTGAACAACAAATTATTGATACACCACTTCATAATAATAATGAACCCGTAGTATCTCAACCACAACAATTAAGAAGATCACAGAGAGAAAGAAAATCTACTATTTCTGATGATTATGTGGTTTATTTACAAGAGTCAGAAATTGACTTAGGAATTGATAATGATCCAGTTTCATTTTCACAAGCTATAAACGATAATAATTCTGGTAAGTGGTTTGATTCCATGAAAGATGAGTTAAAATCTATGGATCAAAATCAAGTTTGGGACCTCGTTGAATTTCCTAAAGAATGTAAAAGGGTTGGGTGTAAGTGGGTCTTTAAGATTAAGCGTGACTCAAATGGCAATATTGAACGATATAAAATTAGACTTGTTGCCAAAGGTTTTACTCAAAAAGATGGCATTGACTATAAAGAGACATTTTCACCAGTGTCTAAAAAGGATTCACTTAGAATTATTCTAGCATTAGTAGCTCATTATGACTTAGAGTTACATCAAATGGACGTGAAAACAACTTTTCTTAATGGGGATTTAGATGAGGAAGTATACATGGAACAACCTGAAGGCTTTTTAGCTGAAGGAAAGGAACACATGGTGTGTAAATTAAAGAAATCAATATACGGACTAAAACAAGCTTCTCGACAATGGTATCTAAAGTTTAATGATACCGTAACCTCTTTTGGTTTTAAAGAAAATACTATAGATCGGTGTATATATCTCAAGGTCAGTGGGAGCAAGTTTGTATTTTTAGTTTTGTATGTTGATGACATCCTGCTTGCTACTAATGATAATGGTTTATTGTATAAAACCAAGGAATTTCTCTCTAAAAGTTTTGAAATGAAAGATATGGGGGAGGCAACTTATGTGATAGGAATAGAAATATTTCGTGATAGATCACAAGGATTGTTAGGGTTGTCTCAAAAGGCATATATCAATAAAATTTTGGAGAGGTTTAAAATGGACAAATGTTCACCAAACATAGTTCCAATTTGAGAAGGGAGATAAATTTAGCCTTATGCAATGTCCTAAGAATGAATTAGAACGAGAACAAATGAAAGATATTCCTTATGCGTCTCTTGTTGGAAGCTTAATGTATGCAATGACTTGCACAAGACCTGACATCAGTTTTGCTGTTGGAATGCTGGGAAGATATCAAAGTAATCCAGGAATAGGTCACTGGAAAGCTGCAAAGAAAGTTCTCAGATATTTACAAGGAATAAAGAATCATATGCTTACCTATAAACAATCTGATCATCTTGAAGTTGTTGGATATTCTGATTCAGATTATGCTGGATGCGTAGATACTAGAAAGTCAACTTTTGTATTTCTTTTGGCTGGAGGAGCGATCACATGGAAAAGTTCAAAAGAGTCAATTATTGCTGCATCTACTATGGAAGCTGAGTTTGTGGCTTGCTTTGAGGCCACAGTTCATGGATTATGGTTGCGTAATTTTATTTTGGGACTTGGAGTTGTCGACACTATTACCAAGCCGCTGAAAATTTATTATGATAATACCGCAGCAGTTTTCTTTTCAAAGAACGACAAGTATTCAAAGGGTGCAAAGCACATGGAGATAAAATATTTTGCTGAAACAAAGAGGGTCTATAGAACATATTAGCACCAATTTGATGACTGCAGATCCATTAACGAAAGGATTGTCACCCAAATTGTTTAATGAACACATTGAAAGAATGTGTGTTATTGGACGTCTCTAACGATATTAATTTTATGACATTCTGAGCTCGTTTATGTGTAAAGTTTCTGATATATCTTGTTATTTAATTAGTATACATGATTGAAATAAAGTAATCTTTAACAAAAGTTATCTCCAATAAAGTATGTACAGCTGGACCATTAATATGCTTTTCTTTACCGATCGTGTTATTTAAAATAACTAGTTTTGTAGTACATGGAAGGGACTACGTAATATAAATTGTACAACCGCCATGACTCATATTAGTCAATTTATTTAATTATGATTTATGTTAAACCAATAAAATAATGATTTAATTTTCTTATGTGTGCACTTTATGTTTTGATTTATTTATTAAACATTTAAAGAAATATCATATGGGCCAGGTGGGAGAATGTAAGAATTTAATATGGACCATATGATAATTATTGGTGAAAGGACACTAAAGCTATAACTCTCATATGGTTGTGTCTTTTGATGGAAAAGACACAACCATACAATGTGTCTTTTGTCTTGACACCTATTGATTCTCTATAAATAGATGAGTTTGGCCCTCTCTCAACCTACACATTTTTTGTACATTTATTCCATCTCTGTTGTACGTTTATTGGGGTGATAAAGAGAGAAACACAAATTCATCATCATCAATTTCCTTCATTGCATTTCTTGAAGTTATCATGGAGAAAGGTACACACAATTACTTGATATGTGAATCGTGTTTTCCAAACATCTTGTGATTTACTGTTTCATTGTTTCAATTAATTTTATAGATGGGATTCATTTCATTAGTAGGCCGTAAGCAATAAAAAGAGTTTTTAAGTAGAGTATATTTTTCTAACCAATTCAATAATTCAATTAAGAATTTAGATCATTGGTTCTATCTTGTTTCGAGAATTTGGATCCGTAGGTTTATAAGAAAATAAGATGTCTAAGAATGATTTTTATGAGTTTGGTTTCATTTATTTCTCATTCTCATAATCTCTTCTTTCTCTCACACCCGCTTCAAAGACTGTAATAATTTGATAAATCAAACATAGATATGCACATATGACTTTATTCTCATCCTCCAAATCCTACAATAAACTCATCTTTTAAAATTATCAACCTTGCAAGGAGTCCGTAGAGAGTTTTTTTTTCGTCTTTTTCATTTTTGCACATTTAATAAGATTTTTTATTTATTTATTTATATAATATACTTTTTAAAATATTTAAAAAATATATATATACTAGTTTTGAAAATATTTCAGAATCTACAATAATTTTACTAAAGAAATTGTCTACACATAAGATAACTTCATTAATTTTAATTAAAATCATATATTAAGTAGATGATTCCAATTGAAAAAAGACTAGTAAAATTGTCTACTTGATAAACGATTCTTGATATGGTACAAGTCAAACAAAAATTTGGATTAAAATTATTAACCGAGCAATCAAGCTTTAGTCTTCCTCTAAAGAAGAGACGTGAAGCTTCTCACCTAGATATTTAAAGAATACCACACATTGAGGGGAGGTCACTCCTTGTCTACTCTAAGAATTCATTCTCTCCCATTTTTATGCCAGATAAGTAGCTGTTCTCCCAAGTTAAGATAAATATGCACTTAGAGGATGAGCACATATTTGATAAGACTTGACACAATCACTTCGCATAAGTATTGTAGATCAAGTTTTCCAACAACCAAATTCTTAAAAAAATATTGAATGGTTTTGATCGTCTCATTCGGTCTTGAAGTTACATGTCACGTAAACAATAAAAAAAACCTTAACCATTTGTTTTTTTAAATAACTTTTTGATCTTGTTTGGCATGTGATTTCTAGCAATGGATTTATAGGCTTTCTTGAGCAAAAAAAAATTATCATCCTCTTCTCATATCTATTTTAAGTATTAGAATAGTGGCATTTATGTAATATATTTTGTAGTAGAAGCTTTCCTTGTAAGCTACTGAATTGTCTATACATAGGTTCTACTGTTCCTAAAATTAATATATCTGTCATTTTCAAGATACTTGTCATGGTATCACAGCAGGCTATGACACGCGTCTAACTGCTTGTGTTTTTTTTCGTTCTCAAATTTTTTTTTCCTTCCTTTTCTGGTAAAACCTTGCTTCTGCTTCCCCTTTTCTTCTCGATTCTTCCTGAAACCCTAACCCTACGCCATGGCTGAGAATCAAGACGCCATGGCTGAGAATCAAGCAAATTCATCTACATCTAAAATTCCTATTACAACAAATCCTAAAAATAATGAGAATCCTTTAATCTCGCCCTCTATTTCGTCTCTTTTTTCAACTCTTGAGCGCGAATTCTCATATTCTCTGATTTTTCTCCCGTCCAATATTTGTACCTTGATCTCTGTTCGTCTTGATTCCTCGAATTATATTTTATGGAGGTATCAAATTGAGTCAATCTTGGAGGCACACTATCTGTTTGGCTATGTTGATGGAACATTCCTTTGTCCTGATCAATTTCTGGAAAAGAACAATGTTCGTTGCGAAAACCCTAACTTTCGTCTGTGGAAGGCACAAGATCATGCATTACACACCTTGTTGAATGCAACATTATCACAATCTTCTCTTGCTTTGGTTGTTGGATGTAAATCTTCGATAGAGGTTTGGTTAACTCTTGAGCGTTGTTTTGCCTCTGTTACTCGTGCAAATGTTTTTGATCTCAAATCTGAGTTACATTGGCTACAAAAGAGATCCATAGAGTCCATTGATGATTACATCTATAGAATCAAGACTATTCTTGATAAGTTTGCCGCCATTGGAGTTCTCTTGCATGATGATGATATCCTGGTCTACACTATCAATGGCCTCTCCACTGATTACAATGTTTTTCGCACTGCCTTGTGTATTAGATCCATTGTTATTACTAGAAATGAATTACATGTTCTTCTAAAGGTTGAGGAGGCTACTATTCTTGCTCAGCAACAAGTTATTGATTCTACTCTTCCGTTGGCTCTGTATGCTAACAATCGTAGTCAAGACAATCATAATCGAGGACAGACTAACAGTAATAATCGCAACAATAGACAACGTTCTGGTAATAACTCTTCTGGAAATCAGTCATCAAATCGCAATAACAACAACAATCGAAATCAGTCTTCTGGAAATCGTTCCAGTTCTTTTACATCGACTTCTTCTCAAGGTTCTAGTCTTTTTGCGAATAGTGTGCCTACACAAGGAAGTACCTCCAACACTCAGTCCAATCGTGTGTACTGTCAAATTTGCTCAAAGTTTAGGCATACTGGTCTTGACTGTTATGGTCGCATGAACTATACTTTTCAGGGGCGTCATCCTCCTGCTCGTCTCGCTGCAATGACTGTTATTGCCAATGTCAATTTGATTAATTCGGTCTGGTTATCTGATAGTGGAGCAAATGCTCACTTGACTTTTGACTTGGCTAATCTGCGCATTACTGGTGATTATAATGGAGATGATCAGGTTATGGTTGGAAATGGTCAATATCTACCAGTTACACATACAGATTTTGGAACTTTATCTATTCCTTCTACTTCTATTTCACTACAAAACCTTCATTGTGTACCTGATATTTCCACTAACCTACTCTATGTTCATAAGTATTGTGTTGACAATAACTGTTATTTTGTTTTTACCTCTGACTACTTTTCTATCCATGACAGAACCTCAGGTTTAGTTCTGTTCAAGGGACCAAGTTCAAATGGCTTGTATCCCATTACTTCTGATTCTTCATCTGCTGGCTTCAACGCTTTTTTGGGAGCCAGGGTCAAAAATAATTTGTGGCATGATCGTTTAGGTCATCCAAGTAGTCAAATTGTTCAATCTATTTTATATTCCTTGCAAATTTCTAATTCTGCCAATAATGAAAAGTATGTTTGTACTCATTGTTTAGATGGTAAAATGTCTAAACTTCCTTTTGCCTTGTCTCGCACTATTTCAATAAAACCTCTTGAATTGGTTCATAGTGACCTTTGGGGTCCTGCTCCTTTTATCTCTATTGATGGTTATCTTTACTATGTTTCCTTTATTGATGACATGTCTAGATATACATGGTTATTTCCTCTGAAATGCAAGTCATATTTTTATCATGTTCTAAATCGTTTTAAACCATATGTTGAGAATTTGCTGAGCACTAAAATCAAAATCTTTAGAAGTGATGGTGGAGGAGAATTTGTGAATAAATCTGTTTCTCAATTGTTTACTTCTTCTGGTGTTGTTCATAAAAAATTGTGTCCCTATACCCCTGAACAAAATGGCTTGGCTGAAAGAAAGCATAGACATATTGTTAAAACAGCTCTATCTCTCATTTCCAAGTCTTTCGTCCCTTTAAAATTTTGGGTTCATGCCTTTTCCACTGGTGTTTTTCTAATCAATAAAATGCCAACCTCTACTCTACTTCATAAATCTCCTTTTGAGGTTTTGTTTTCCAAGGTTCCTGACTATCATCAATTAAGGGTTTTTGGTTGTGCTTGTTATCCCTTATTAAAACCCTACAACACCAACAAATTACAACCTAAAACCACTCAATGTGTCTTTCTCGGATATCCTTTGGAATACAAGGGATATGTTTGTTATGAACCTACCACCGGGAAATATTTTACTTCAAGACATGTCATTTTTTATGAAACCATTTTTCCTTTTTCTCTTCCAACTCCCTCTAAACCCATTTCTCAGTCTCTTACTCCTCAGTCTTCCCCTGTTCTTCCTTTTCTTTATTCTTTAGTTTTATCACCCTATCTTTTACCTTCTTCACAACCTGCATATATCTCTCCACAACTATCTAGTTCACCTCCTATCTCATGCTCCTGTTTTTAGTTCCAGAACCTGTTCCTGTAACATTGGCTACTAATGTTCATCCAATGCATACTAGAAGTAAGTCTGGCATCTCTAAAAAGAAGGTTTTTGTAGCAATTTCACTTCTTACACTGTGGCCAGCAAGTCCATTGATTGGAGAGTTGCTATGAATGATGAGTACAATGCTTTAGTAAAACAGCAGACTTGGGAGCCTTTTCCTCTAAGTTCTCCTTTGGGTGATACTAAGACATACACATACTATGATAGATGCTAATTTAAATTTAACATAATTTTATAATTTTATAAATTTGAAAAAATATAATTGTTATCTTTGGATAAACAAAATATATATAATCAAATATGCAATTATCAATCAATGATGTTTATTAATAATAAGAACAATTATTCAACCTTTGGGCTATTTAAAATTTTCTTAAAATAATAAACTACAATTAACGCATACGCTTAAACCAACTAGAAGTTAGAGATCTTTTTTTTATTTAATGGGTTTCAAACTGGTTTACGAAAACTTTTTCAAAAATGGAAAATATCTATGAAAATTGCAATTCCTTAAAAGTTCATATACCCCAGAACGGTGACAGTAAAATTTTAATTAGAATTCAATTGATTGGTATAGATTTTGCAATTTCATACAAAATTTTGAGACGTACGTTTAAGTTTTTGTCATTAGTGTGAAACATTATGTGTGCAACATTGGAGTTTTAAAAAACAAAAAAAATCTGTCAACCATATGTACAACAGACTCAAACTTTCTCCATGATCTTAAATGAAAGATAAGTATGGATAAAACTCACATTAATTGCATTCTCACATTAAGCACACAATATATACAAGCTTTTCAACGTAATTTAAAACAATTATTTGTTCACTAATGCGGAATTCTAGAAGAAAAGTAAAAACTTAAGAGGAAAAAACATGAATTCCTAAACCATGCTCTGATACCACATATAAAATTAATTGAAACAATGAAACAGTAAATCACAAGATGTTTGGAAAATACGATTTTCACATATCAAGTAATTGTGTGTACCTTTCTCCATGATAACTTCAAGAAATGCAGTGAAGGAAATTGATGATGATGAATTTGTGTTTCTCTCTCTATCACCCCAATAAACGTACAACAGAGATGGAATAAATGTACAAAAAATGTGTAGGTTGAGAGAGGACCAAACTCATCTATTTATAGAGAATCAATAGGTGTCAAGACAAAAGACACCTTGTATGGTTGTGTCTTTTCCATCAAAAGACACAACCATATGAGAGTTATAGCTTTAGTGTCCTTTCACCAATAATTATAATGTAATTAATAATTGATTAATTAATTCAAACATTAATAATTATCATATGGTCCATATTAAATTCTTACACATCTACCAATTTCCTTTTGCAAATTGGGCACTTATGTCTTCTCTTGGGACCTAATTTCTTGTCTTCGTTTTGTTGTTTTCAGAAAAATGCATGAATCACCCATCAATTATGAGGTTGTTAAAATGGTACCCTTAAATTTTTAATTGGAAAAATTGATTCGTTCTATAATCTATCTCTATCTCTAGCATATAAAAGTGGGGATGTTTTAGAAACATTTTAGGATAATTATACCCTTTTTTAATTATGAAATTTACAAAATATGCCACACAATAATTACTTACCACTAATAATTAATTATTATATTTTTATATTACAATCTCTTTATTTAATACCATGAGTTTTAAATATTTTTTTAATAAAATAGTTTACTGTTTCTATCGAAGTTGACTATTATTTTGAACTATATCTTCAAAACTATAGACTAAATATTAATTTAAAAATAACGAAATGAAAATTATTTTGAAAATATGTTTAGTATATTGAATACCATCATCCCTTTTTTATCAACAAATATTATTATTTAAGTTATTACTGTTTACATATATTTATATACTTTCCCAATTTAATTTAGATGCTTTGATTGTTAATTTCATATTATGATGTTTCTTTCTAAAATGTAATTTATAGCATATTATTTCATTATTCCCTAAAGTATGTTTTTGGAATTCAAGATGTTTGTTTGTAATTAGAATTTAATGTATGTGCATTTATTTTTTAAAAAAATTGCAATATAATCAACATCTATTTTTACTTTTTAAAATAATGTATCAATATTTATTTGAGTTCATATAAAACTTTACTCTCTAAAAAGTTTTTATAAATATTTAAAATATTTTTTTATCTAATTTGATTTTAAAAATATCATTTCTTTATAAAATAAACGGGTTCAAATTATCGAATTTCACATCAGATTTATAACTTTTCATTAGTAACATATTTAACATATATTCAAAAAAATTAAAAGTTTATTGTAATATAAAATAAGATACTATGAAAACATATCACGTGCAACACACGTGTTAATATACTAGTTTGATAAACTATTGATTATATTCATTTCATTTCACCCGAAACTTACTTCTTTTTATTTCCATAACGTAAGCACTATATTATTTCTTTCATAATTGGGCATTGCTCGTAAATGAAAAGACTTTAATAGCTCAAGTGGTTAGGTACATGCTCCCTTCCTATGAAGTAGAAGGTTCGAGTCCCCCCTCCCCAATTTTATGTAATATCTAAAAAAAAAAACCTCCAAATTTATATGCATTTATTGAATACCAATCCTTGAGGGTTAAATATTTTATATTTTATAGGAAATCTATTTTAAATATAAAAAAAAAAAACCCATAAATATAATAATACTCCAATTTATTTTCTTCTCAATTCTCTCCCCTTAGAATTTTATAAATATTGTTAAATTTCTCATGTGAGATCCTTAATCGGACGTGACCTTATTGAGGAGGGGGAATTCCCATTTAACAATGAGGACGAGAAATTCATTCCAATGCCACTCATGATATACACATAAAAATAAAAAAGGATCCAGACGCAGTCCCCGCCCCATATTTTTTCTTATAATTATAATAATTTTTCATTTTTTAAATGAATAAATGAATTGAGTTAGATATAGTTCCCACTTCCCAAATATGATGGGATATATTTTGAGATAAAATTTCACAATTTATAAAAAGAAAGAATGAAGATTTGATTGGGGTTTTTAACGTAGGGAAAGGAGCTCTCAAAAAGAAACAGTTGGAGAATCCGACCCTTTACTTTCTCTAAGGTTAGCAAGACAAAGTCAAACGTTATTTATTTTATTTTATTTTTTTTAATTTTAAATATCAGGTTGTTGCAATCATGCAAAACTATCACATCTGTTGGTTCTTTAGGACTTCTATAGATCCAGACCGTCCATTGGAATACCTAAAGGTCCTGTTTTTGTTTACACGTGCAGTCTATCTTTTGTTGCCAATTTTAATATCTTGCTTTCATGCATGGAATTCTGACTAAAAAGAGAGAGGAGGCAGAGAAGAGCAGAGAAGAGAAAGAGCCATTGATGTTGCTTTGATTGCTATCTCCTGTTTATCACAATCTTTAGGGAGAATCCCGGGAACAGAATACAGATGTCAAATCAGTTGAGTTATACTCGTGTTAGCTATTCTATATGATCTTGAGCATTCAAGAAAGGGAGTTAAATAGGTTTGGAATAAAAGTTACTTTTTTTTTTTGGTGTGTCAGATCTTGTACTTGACCAAATGAAATTCATGATCTTTTTCAGGCCTGGCTACCCAAATATTGATTTTCTCTTCTTTTAAAAGATCAAAAGAATGCAGCATTCCAAAGAGATAAATTAGTTTAGTAATCCCTTTTGATTTAAAGTTTTTTTTTCTTCTTCTTTTTAAATTGTATGAATCAAATCAATCCATGAAGGATTCTAAAGAAACCAAATTTGTATGCAAATTTTGCAACCAGAGTTACCCATGTGGGAAATCATTGGGAGGTCATATTAGAATTCACAAAAATGAGAAATCAGCTCTTCAAGATTCAAAAGTTAGGGGCAGAAGTAAGAGAGAATCAGAATCTGAGATTGCCAATGGGAATTCAAGTTATGGTTTGAGAGAAAATCCCAAAATGACTAAGAGACTTGCTGATTCAAGATTCATTTCCAAGAATGAGGTGCAAAGGAAGGAGCTTGAAGATGACTACCGATCGGATTCGGCTGCGGCAGAGGCGGCTAAGATCATAATGATGATGTCTAGAGATACTAGATTTTCAGGGGTTGGGGTCCTGAATTCATCCTCTTCTAATCATCATTTTAGGGAAAGTGTGATTTCTGCCTCTAATTCAAATGGGGTATTGGAGAATGAGATGAAGGGTGGTGAGAATTCAGATTGTGAAGATGATTCTAGAAAAGAATCTTGCAAGAAGGTTAAATTGAAAGTTTCTGTGAATGGCTCTAGTTTGGATGATGAATATAAGAAGCTTGAAGTAAAGTATGGATTCTCAAGTGCAGAAAGTTCAAAGAATTCAATGAGAAATAAGAATACATCTTGTAAGTATGATCTAAGAAATAAGACAAATAATGATTCATACAGTCCGGATCTCTTGGATGGATCCAACAACAAGATGAGCAACGATTGTTCAATCCCGAGCGAGATTGTACACTCTCATCACATAGAGAGCCATGGCTGTGAGTCGACATATCGGTCTGGTGAAAATAGCATAAATACTGTCCTAAATTCAACCTCCGTGCCAGATAAAGAGTTAATTGAGTCCAGCAGAGGCAAAAAGAAGCGGAACCGAGACGTTTCTGGAAATGAAGAGAAGAAATCGGGTTCCAAGAGAAGACACAAGTGCCCAATTTGCTCCAAAGTATTCAAATCGGGCCAAGCTTTGGGTGGTCATAAAAGGTCCCACACGGTCGGAAGTTTAGACGATACATCTGTAGTGATGAAGCAAGAGACAAGTGAGGTCACTGGTCTATTTGATCTCAATGTTCCTGCTCCTATGGAAGAAGAGGAAAGTAGAAGATGGGGTTCATTTTATTAGTCCAATTTGTTGATGGTTCTAATCAATAATTGAGGAGTACATAGAGCCCCACCAATTCAATAGTACAGGCAAGTCTGAGATCATTGTTTCTATCTCGTCTCGAGAATTTATGTTATCAAGCTTGCAAATGGAGTCTGTAGAGCATTTTTTTTTTGTCTTTCTCATTTTTGTACGTTCCTAAAGGTTTTACTGATTTGTTATTTTTCAGAACAGGCATAACATCTGAATCATATTTTTCATATGTTTGGCATCAATGGTTGCTTGTTCATAAAGGTTTGGTGATCTCTAAACGTGGTGTCAATTATATTTTAAATGTGTACTTCTTATAGTTTCCGAGCTTATGAACTTTTGACCGATTTGACTTCTCCCTAACTTGCTTTGCAGTGGTCTGAGTTAAGTACCATCGTGAATTCGAACGACTACTAGGGGCATGATTCGATGTAACAAAATCAAATATTCATGAATGGTTTGACATGGGGCATTCTCATTGCGTGGTTGAGAGTTAACTCCCAATATTAATCAATAGTACTTACCCAGAGACGGTTGGTCGACAATTACTCAAATTTACCATGTCACATGAATCGTTGAAGATGTTTAGGTTCTTTGTTGTCTAGTTCTTTATGCAAAAGTATACTTCTATCCAATTGTAGCATTTAACTTTATTTGGCCGAGAGATTCAACTTTATTGCCTTATTCCATCTTTCCATCTTATGTAAATGTTACAACAGTAATGAATTGGAGAACAAAAAGAAAAATGAACCCTCGGGTACTCTGTTCTCCGCATGTATTGATTAGTGTCGCACTAATGGAGAAATTTTCCATATATCTCTTGCATATTCATCAATGATACTGTCACTGCTGTACGAACCAGCGGTGTTCAAGATCGACATTTTGGTGTTCAAGATCGGCAGTTTGGTCCATCTTTGACCAGTACATTTAATCTATTTGAAGCTCAGCAGCATGGCTTTATTTGATAGAGGGTATAGTAAAGGAATTGATTCAGATACTAACCTTTTGATCTCGATATGCCTCATCGATACTCTCTTGATACTATGGAAGTCCTTGCCAACCAGGAAATTCCACTTCTTATGAAGGTCTCGACTTCTTCAAAGCATCGGTCAGGAACAAACTACGCATAAATATCGGAATTATGAGTTATGCTAGTGAAATTAGCAGGAAACTAAACTGGAAGAAACTCGGGTTTATAAGCTTACCCTGCCTACAGCTCTTTCTTTTCTTGCTCCAGCAATTTCATGCGCCCGCTAATCAAAGAGGAAAAGGTTTTCTTCTCCAACCTCTTCTCTTATCTCCACATTTGCCTCATCTAATGTTCCGATTGATGCGCAGCCATTCATCGGAAACTTAATGTTGCTGGTTCCACCGGCCTTCAGTCCAGCAGTGCTTTTCGAAATCAAAACATCAAACACACACACACACAACAGAAGTCAATACCAAAACTAGAAAAGTAACGTTGAAGGAATACTTCAAAAGCAACTATTGATGGCTCCAAAAAAACAACAATAATCATTGATAGATCACTTCCGGGAACGGGAATGAGAATTTCCGCAACGCTCACGTTGTAATCTGGAACAAAGACTATCTATAACAAGAGCGAGTTTTCACGCCTGAAGGTTCAATCAATTATGAAAGCTAATATAGTTTGATATGTTTGTTTGCAAAACAATGTACCTTCAAAAGGCTCCAACATCAATGATGAGTTTCACAATCCTTTTGGCTTGAATATATATATAGCAAATACTATATATGCAATGATATAGTAAACATAGAAGTTGACAATGGTAAGTAGCCCTCATCACTATACTGATAAGCTAAAGAGGAGAACCAAGATCTCCAATAACTTGTAAAGGACAAAACTTAGCCCTACATACACACTTGTAAAAATTAAATTATTAAATAAATAAGAGATTAAAAATTTGAAAAAAATAATTATAAGTGAGGATGTGGCTACATTACCGATATGAAATATAGGGATGTCTACTCTTTCAAGACTGACTCAGTTTTTTCCTTAATTAAATATAATCTCTATCTCTTTATTTTCATTGCATGTGAATTTTTTTCTCAGCTCTATTGAGGGAGTATTTATTTATTTATTTTTAATAAAATCAAGATTATTGAATTATGTTTAAATAGATTAATTTCTATCCAATTTGATTTAATGAAAAAAATATAAATAACATTCTTACCATTTTAAAGATAATTTACTTTAGATTTAATATAAAGGTTTATAAAAGTTTAAAAAAAATTCCAAACGAATGTTTATAAAAGTTTAACAACCAATTTCTTTTTTAAAAGGTTAGATAAAATAAGAGATTAAAATCAAATTTAAACCTTAATTTCATTTTGTTTACTAATTACACATTTATCTTCAAGTGTAAAATACTTATTATTTAACTCTTAACAACTTCTTCGACTACAAGAAATGTCATCTTCGCCAATGCAACAAATGCTGCAATACTTGCTAGCATTGACAATGCTCACACAAAAAAATACTACGAATTCTTTAGAAAAAAAAACTCTTAAAACACCTCTTTCAAAACTTATAGAATATTAAAAAAGTTAATTTAAGCATGGTTTAATTGGTAACTCATCCGTACTTCCTTTCATAACATCAAAGGTTAAATCTAGTAATAGCTGGGAAAAAAAAATACTTTGTTTGAATTTTTTTTAGAAATTGTATTAACTTTGATTTTAAAAGTATAATTTAAAAATGATTTTTTTTTTTATAATACAAAAAAATTCAGAAAAACCGCTTTTGAAAATGGCCGCCAAACAAAGCCGTGGTAAACACGCGCTCCTCTCTCAAAAGATGAAAATCGCGATCCGGAAATCCTAACGGTCTAAAATTACAATTCTCTGCTTTTCCGCGGCGCCTCCCATCTAATTTCATCTTATATCTCTTTTCATTTTCATCTTCGTTTCGTTGAAAAATCTTCAACAACCAAATTTCATCATCTTTTCCTCTTCGATTTGTCAGGTATCCATTTCTTTCTCTCGTTTTCTTCCTGATTCGTTTCGTTTCCAATTCATGGTCTACGTTATATTTGTTTTTCCTCGATCTTCGATGGGAATTTTTTTTCCCGTTAATTTCCTGTAATTTGAATTTTTCCATTAAAAAAATGTCATCTTCTGCTTTCTGCTCTGAAAATTCGGCAAAGGGTAAGGATAGCTTTATTATAATATATTAAATTTCAGTTGTTTTAATTGTTCCTTGATAATTTCAGCTATGAATATTACTTTATATTCGTATTTACCCTAAAAGATATGATTTTTCTGCTACACTTTTCCATTTTCTGGACATTCATAATTCTTTGATATTTGTTCATTTGTATTGTTATGGGCTAAATTGCATTAAAAATATTGGTTTAGTTGCTATATAAGAGTTAAAACAAATTTTTTTCGAAATTATCGATGTTATTAAGGAGAAACAGGGGGCCTTTACTAATTCAATTTTTCCATTTTCCATTTTTACAGGTACCAATTATATTTCAGAGATCAAAACTCAATAGTTGATTTTAAGTTTACGGTTTCTTTGGATAGTGAGGATGTTTGGTTTTATGAAATCACCGGTGAATAAGATTTTTAAGCAGAATTCTGTAGATCCTGGATTTTCAGCTGGATCTAGTTCTACTAATCCTTTTGAATCAGATACCGAGTCTGAAACCAAACAAACGTTTAAACCCGCAAGACGGACTTCTTCTGAACCCATGCTTGTTACTCCAAACTTCAATTCCAACCCTTTTGATGATGATGATGATGATGTTGTTAGAAGAAGAGGGACTTCCTCTTCTACAGCTTCCAAAGATAGGTACAAAAATGACTTTCGTGATTCGGGAGGAATTGAGAATCAGAGTGTGCAAGAATTGGAGAATTATGCTGCATACAAAGCGGAGGAGACTACGAAATCTGTTAACAATTGCCTGAAGATTGCTGAGAATATAAGAGAAGATGCTACAAAGACTCTTGACATGTTGCATCATCAGGGTGATCAAATAGAGAGAACCCACAGGATGGCTGCTGATATGGATAAGGATCTTAGTAGGGTAAGCTCTTTTATATTTTCTATATATCGTTTTCTCGCAATCGTCCCGTTTTGACATTATACAATTGTTTATGCCCAGTGTTGTTATCCTTAAATGTTTTGTTGATCTATGTTGATAATATATTTTGAAATAAGAAGAAGAAATATACTATTCAATTTGAAGGCAGGAGGTTGTGAAATAGTTGTGTAATTAGGTTGTGGATGAGAATGGAAAATGATCCAAGTATTTTTTGGTTTGCGTTTGCTAAGGAATTGGATAAGTGCATCCTTAATAAATGAATTTTTTTATGGTCATGCCTTTTTCATTTTCCCATGTCTGCATTTTTGTGTACTTGATTACTCATCAATGCATTTACTATATAGTTTCTAAGTCGCTATAAATAATCGATGTCAGGGTGAGAAGCTTCTTAATAATCTCGGAGGCATGTTCTCTAAGACATGGAAACCGAAAAAGACTAGAGAAATCACAGGGCCTCTTATTACAGCAGGTTTTATTTTGATTGGTTCTTTTGCTCACTTAAAACTGTCATTCTTGGGACTTACGGCCATTTGTATTTTACTGCTGTTGATTAGATAACTCTTCTGGTAGAACTGAAAACTACAAGGAGCAACGCGAAAAGTTGGGTGTGGTTCCTACAGGCAAAAGAGGGTCGGCTACTCGAACACCGCCTCCTGAATCATCAGGTGCCTTGCAGAAAGTTGAGGTGATAACTGATAGGAGTATTGGTTATAATTTTTTCACCATTTAAGAATGTAGCATCATTTTGGTTTAAGTAAGAACAACTATAAGCTATTTATGACACAGGGAGAGAAAGCAAAGCAAGAAGATGCACTCTCAGATTTAAGTAACATCTTGGGTGATCTGAAGAATATGGCTGTTGACATGGGTGGTGAACTCGACAGGTCATATACGTTATTCATTCTTCTCTCAACTTACAGATCGTATACGTTTTTATCGTCATTCTGTTAGCTTAGATTGTTATCGATGCATATTCTGGTAATGCAGGCAAAACAAAGCTCTTGATCATCTTGGTGACGACGTTGATGAGCTGAATTCCAGAGTGAAAGGTGCCAATCAGCGAACCCGTCGTTTGATTGGGAAGTGAAACCAGACTGGCTCACCTAATCTCTCCCTCATCCCTCTGCTGTCCCCATGTTCAAGTTGGAAGCATTTTGTTTAAACGTTCTTCATTTTTTATGTACTTAAATTTTTTTTTCTTGTGGTTAAGGTCGTAATTAATAAATATGAATTTTTTTGCTTCTGTGTTGAGATTGAGATTGGATCGAAAGAAGAAGCATTTTGTTGAAGATAGTAATGCAATGCCAAAACAATAAAAATGAGATTTTATAAAACGTTCATTTTAGAACACTCAAATCTATAATCAAACCGGAGAAAACACTAACATCTAATAGTCGAGTTATATTCAGATGGATTAAAACGTTCTTTGTAACGCAAATAACTTTTTGTAACATTTTTCCCCCTTTTCAAGGCATTAAATAAAAGCAGAAAGTAGAAAGAGAGAAGGAGTATAAAAGAAACTCAGAGGTTATATATATATATATATATAGTATTCTCATAGATTCAGACATTACAAAACTATACAAAATTACATTTAATTCCATAAACAGTAATAGCTCCAAAGTAAGAAAACCTCATGAATCTTGCCATGTCTGCAATATTTGGTACCTCCAAAAAAATTAATGAAACTCATGGGTTTCTTTTGAATCTCGTTGCCTCCCCGACAAAACAACCAATGACCCTAATCTTAGAAAAAAAAAAGTCAAATGTCTAAAAAAGTAAAAATACCTTTCTTTCCATTTCCATGCTTGTTTTTTGCCTTTTTCTTCTTCTTCCCACACAAAGTCAAACAATCTGACGTCGTTTTCCTTCCATGAAACTCCAAAACACTAAGACCCAAAAACAAGAATGGAAATGAAATAGCAACAAAAACTAAAAAAAGAACAAGAAACAGAGACAAGATTCTTCTTCCTTAACTCTGAATATAGGAATATTCAAGGAAATAAAGGAAAAGGGCACGTAATATTCTAATGTAATATCAAGAAAACTGAGGAAATGATTGAGAATATATATATATATATCTTAAAATGATGATGATATCCTAAAAAGAAAAAGGTTTTCTTTTTTCTTCTTCTTGGTTTCTAGTTATGAAGAGGGTTTGGTCCGGAGGGCACGAGTCTCTTCTCGACGCCGTATCGAGGGTCGATCTCAGTGCGTGTTTCGAACGGCGGTGGCGGAGAATGACGAGGAAAGGCAGGAAGACGGTGACGTTTGTAAACTCTTTGAAGATGAATACACAAAGAACGTGAATTTTCATGAGTTAGTGAATGACAAGAAAGAAGGTGGCTTTCACGACGGCGGCCGTAAGAAGGGGTACTCGGAGAAGTTTCGGGCACGGCGTTAGAAGAAGCGAAAAAGACAGAGAAAAGAAGAAGCATAAAGATCATAGAGAACTTCATTGTTGTTGAGATAGAGAAAGAAAAGTGAAGTAATGGAGAAAAGGAAGAGAGGGAGAGATTAGAAGAAGAAGAAGAAGAGAAGAAGAGAAAATGATAGAGGAGAAGTTAAGGAAAGGAGTTTAAATGCAGAGCGCGAGAGACTCATGAGGGGGATTATTATTATTATGGACATGAAATGCGGACTAGAAGTAGAAAGGGAGGGGCCTCTCTATTGGCCAAGGGTATAGTTGGCAATCATTTTCAACTCTTCATTATATGCTTTTGCTTTCACAAGTACTTAACACAATAATCATTTATCATTCTATATCTATATTCAACGGCTTAGATTATCTTTATTTTATTTTTTATATTTATGTAAATTCACAGTTCATTTTAAAGATATTTTAAATTGGAAAAAACTCGAATTTTCAATCTAAACATTTAAAAAAGATATCATTTCAAACACCTTTGTATAAAACACAATCAATAATTTAGATGTTTAATATTCCGTTCCCTCATATTTAATTAATAGTAGGGTTTAAGTCTACTCTATTCTTATTTTTAATTTAATATCATATATTTTTTTAAAAAAAAATATTTATGAAAATTCATTTCATGTTTGTATCAAATGCAACCGATGAAATGATAAAAGCTCGTTTTATTATAAATCATAGTGCCAAAAAAAAAAAAAAAAATCCTTGCTGCCAGGTAACATGTAAACCTTTTTTTTCAATGGAATGTAAACCAAATTCTCCCTAACCAAATATCAAAATATTAATGATACTATTAATTATAATCGCTTATGATAAAATTTAAAAAGTTGAACGTAAAAATAGACCTCTACATTTTAAATTATTTCTAAATCATATTGTTACACACTTTATTTTTCTAAAAAAAACACTCATGCACTTTAGTAAAATTGTAAATCACGTACTTTAATCAGTTAATTTTAACGAAATCGAGATATAAATATAGATTATACGCAAGCTAGTGTGTTTCATTACCATTAAAAATAACAAAAAATCTAAAATATGAATATGATTTATAGATTTTACATCTTAGTAATATTACATTTATACTAAAATTCATACTCAAGTATCAATTTTTTTGGTTATTTTTCACGAAATCGAAATACATGACATGAGTAAAATATGTAATGTCTCAATTTCATTAAAATTAACTGAAAGAAAAGTGTGATTCACAATTTTACTAAAGTGAAAGGGTTTAAAAAAAATTAAAATCCAAAGATATGAATTAATAATAATTTTAAGTGTATGAGTGTATTTTACATTTAATTCAATTAAAAATTATGATTAAACATTAAGAGAAATTTCAATTAGTAACATATTTAAAAAATATTAATAAATATAACAATTTTTTCGTATGAATTATTGATTAACAATACTCAACGTTAATCTTATCTGCTATATTTATAAATAGTTTTTAAGTTCAGTATATATATTGGTAAAGGCTTAAAACATTAATTATTGATTAATAATAATATACTACATTATTAAATATTTTCTAATAAGTATTATATTTACAAAACAATGTTTTAAATAAGTATACTATACCAGCATGCTATATTCCATGTTTTCACTAAATAAAATGGTCCAGCTACCGACGGATTGCGATTAGCGGCCATTCCGCGTTTCCTGAAACAGCGAACTTGCAAAGTCTGATTTTCAGTGCACTGATTTCTCTGTTCTAAAAGCTCAGATTCTCACAAATTCCTTCTTCTCTCAGATCTGTGAGAATTCAAAATCTGATTCATTTTCTTCAATCTCCATTAAATTCCTGCAAATCAACCAATTCACAGATCTGGAAAACATATGGCGCGAAGAATTTCAGTAACTGAACTATGTCTGATCCTTCTCTCTTTCTCGTTCGCTTCTCGATTCCACTCTCTGTAAAACCCTAAAACGAGACGGTATTACCAGAGCCCATTATCACTCGTATAATTCACTTTGCTTTTCCTTTGTTTATTTGTCTTTGATTTTTGTTTTTCTATTTGTAATTTGTAGTGAAAGCATTGAATGAAATTAAGGCTTCTCTTGGATGGAGAGTGGTGTATTCTTGGGTTGGGGATGATCCTTGTGGCGATGGTGATTTGCCTCCTTGGTCTGGTGTTACTTGTTCCACACAAGGAGATTATAGAGTTGTTACTAAATTGTATGATTTGATTTGATTTGATTCGATCTCACCGATTTTTTTATTGTTGTTTTATTTGTTTATTTGTTGTTTGATTTCTCATTTCTGGTTTCTGTTTTATCTTTCATTCAATTTGAACAATTAATAGGGAAGTTTATGCGGTTTCGATTGTTGGGCCTTTCCCTACTGCTGTAACCAATCTCTTGGATCTTACTAGGCTGTAAGAGTTTCCTCCCTCTCTCTTGATTTTTAAGTTGTTTGATGTTTGCTTGTGATTTTATGGTGAATTCTTGTGTAATGTGCACTAATCTTCTAACATGATGTGGTCATTTTTCAGCTAGTATGAGTAAGTAATCCCGAAAAGTTTGTTTATTGTTCTGAATGCCTGTTCTCTTAATGAAAGCAATCAACCTGAATAATTAAAAATCTTCTCTGCCAAGTTTTCTGTAATTAGTTCTGTTTGTGTATCTTGTAACAACTTATTGAATTGATTGTTTTAGTTGATAATTGGGGCTTTTTTTTGTTTCCTGAAATTTGGCTCCTTTTTCATCAGAGAGAATAGTTTTAAAAATGAAATAGTACATGAATGATTTTTCTTCCTATTGCAGGGATTTTCACAACAATAAGTTGACTGGCCCAATTCCTCCTCAAATTGGACGGTTGAAGCGTCTTCAGATACTGTACATCCCTCCCCTTCTCTTGTTTTACTTTTATCTACGATATAGTATATTCCGTGTTTCTATTCTATTATTCTGAGCTTGCAATAGCATGCGTTGAAGTTATTCTATATCTTATAGTTTAAGTGTGTAACAGAATTTCAAGGCCCCCGCACTCATTGAGTGTACAATGTATATATACTAAAATTTCTTTCCCATTTGCTTAAACTTTTAGAGCTTTGCTTTTTTGTTTTCATTCTCATTTATGACTAATTTAGTGTTGTTCCCCCTTAGTAACTTGAGATGGAATAAGCTGCAAGATGTCATACCTCCTGAAATTGGTGAACTTAAGAGTTTAACTCATTTGTAAGTAATTGGGTCTTTCCTTTTTTTTTTTTTTTTTTTTACTTATTTATATTTATTACTATTCTTTCTTTTGGGGTGGTTTTTTTTCAATCTCTTTGATGTTGTATGTGTGGCTAAAATTGCTCGCTGCGAAAATCTTCTGCAGGTATTTGAGCTTCAATAATTTCAAGGGAGAAATTCCCAAGGACCTTGCTAGGCTTCCAGAGCTTCGGTATCTACACCTGCAAGAAAACCGCTTCATTGGACGAATTCCTCCTGAATTGGGCACCCTGCAATATCTTCGTCACTTGTAAATTTTACTTATTGTCTTGTATCAATTGTTCCTCTCATTTTCCAATAATATTATATAATGATGCCAGCCTCATTTTGCTATTGATAGGGATGTTGGTAACAATCACTTGGTTGGCACCATTAGGGAACTCATACGCATTGAGGGTTGCTTTCCATCTCTTCGTAACCTGTATGTAATCTAAGTAAATTTTCAATTACTCCAACAATTTTTTCTTGTCCTTCTGGTTATTGCTGGAATGTTCATTTTGACTTAACTGTGTAATGTGTAGGTATCTTAATGATAATTATTATACCGGAGGAGTTCCTGCTCAACTAGCAAACTTGACAAACTTGGAAATCTTGTATATTTCGCTTTCTTTCTCTGTGATGTTCCTTTGCGGTTTAGAAACTTGATTTATAGAATTCATTGTCTTGATTTCCTTGGTTCTTTGGTCATGAAATTTGATGAGAAATTGTTGTTTGGTTTAGGTACCTATCACATAACAAGATGTCTGGAATAATTCCTGCTGAATTAGCACGTATTCCAAGATTGACTTATTTGTGAGTTTCTTTCGTTATTCTCTTGCTCTCGCATTTTGCCTGAATTTTTCAGTAGTTAAACCATAGTTTCATTAAGATGGAACTGCAAGAAGGGTTTCCCTTTTTGTTTTAGATTAATTCAAATTATTGTTTTGTTCCTGCATATCTGGGTTAGCATATATAGGGGTGAGCCAGATAATTCTTATCACGTGCGTGTGGGGTAGCAAACAGGGAGAAGAATCTTAAAGAATAAGTAGAGCGTGTTATTCTGACTCGTGATGAATGATGACTTACCTCTTTTAATATAAACCCAACTTCCCAAAATAGAAAAGACGAGGAAAGGAAAGGAAAAAGGAAAAAAATCTTCAAAGTTTGCAAACTAGTTTCTTCCTGCTTTTGAGAATGTCTTTTCAAGCTATAATTTTTGTAAGGAACAAAGAAATATTGTCAAGGGCAATAAATTTTAGCTTGATATTTCATTGCACTAGCATGACACATTTGATTCCCCATTATTTAAGCTTGTGTTAATAATGTGGTTCCATGTCTTTTCACATTCACACTTTCTTTCGGTATTTACTTGTCACTTTTATGCATGCCGACTAATTACATTTTCCTCTTATGACATGCAAATTTTACGCTAATGCTGCATTATCCTTGATATCGGTGTTCATTTGATCGATAATTAGGAAATTTTCCTCACTTGCAGGTTCTTGGACCACAACCAATTTAGTGGGAGAATCTCTGAAGCTTTTTATAAACATCCATTGTTGAAAGAGATGTGAGTTCTCTCTTTTATGAACATCATCACTTCATTTAAAAGAAATTGAAGCTCAAATATTTGGTCTTTATGGTTGATAGGTACATTGATGGCAATGCATTTCGCCAAGGTGTGAGGCCAATAGGCTTTCATAAAGCTCTCGAAGTTTCCGACACAGATTTCCTTGTTTAAAACATATATCTATAATTCTTTATTCAATTTGAATCTTGTTTTCATGTCCAACCCAAAGGGTTCTTTAGAAGAAGAAAAAAATGCCCTACTTCATACGTGAAACCATAGCCTAGCATTCATTCAGGAATGAGTTCATACGAATCTTGTCGTTCCATAACGTTACACGCGATACACAATTCGCAAGGCTTCATCAACTTATTTAGTCAAAAAATTTCAATCGTTATACAAGTGTTTGCCCTTTAGGAATATTCAGTCAAGTTATTCTATTTAGAGCGATAATGACTATAATTTGATAACTGTTTGCTAGGAAATCGGAATATTTATTGACATTACATTTGACATTTGTTTTGTGGACATGAAAGTAAAAGGACTGAGAAAAGGGGTTAAAGTTATCAATAATTTATTTCTGAACTTGCGACTAATTTTTTTTTTAGTTTTACGATGATCAAATTGTTTAAAGAAACTTCGATTCGATCGTGTGTGTATGAAGCTTAAGTTGTCTAGCTCGACCCGATTTGACACATATTAAATGTTGGCCAGGTTGAAGTCAAGGATTGCAAACTTGCATATGCAAATCTGGTATAATTAATACAACTTTAGAAAACCCGATTACAAAATCTGTTGCTCCCCGATTTTGATCCTCTTAATTTTGAGGGAATTATTCTAATTGTAGAAAAAAGATATGTATTACTTATACACTATGATATATATATATATATATATTACAAAAATAGTCTATTACTTTTATTTCAATAAATTATTGAAAATATATGAACAATTGACTTTTATATTTACTATTTTAATTTTTGTCTTGGACTGAATTATTATCATTAAATGAACTTTTAGTAACTAAAATTCTCATTTCAATACAAGTTGTGTGGGATGATTCTCACACTTAGAGCACGTGAGGACACGTGCTAGGTTCTTGTGGCTCCGCTTAATTTTAAAAATGAAAAGAACGGTTAAAGGGAACCGGTGTGGTACTGGCTAAGGACCCTCAAATTAGTTGGTGGATAAGGAGCCGCCAGAAAATTAGGTTGAGATGTTTGTGCACTTACTTGATTTGATGGCTTGGCTACTCTTATATACCTCTTGAGTCGTGGGCTTGTTTAGCTTCGCTAGTTAGGACTAGGCTTTATTGCGCCTCCATCTGACCCCTTTTACAATTGGCTCATGCTTACGCTGGGTTATCAAGCCTGAGCCCTTTCGGATTGACCCAGTTTGCACGACCTAGGGGTGTTCATGGGTTGGGTTGGTTCGGTTTGACATACTTTTTGAACCCAACCCAAATGTTCGGGTTAGAGTTTACTACAACCCAAATGACCTTTGTCAAGTAATGAACCCAACCCAACCCTATAAAATTGGGTTGGGTTGGGTTGGTTTGGGTTATTCGGGTTATTTATTTTAGAAAATTGGAGAATATAGTGTGAAATAATAGTAATTTTAGGATCTTGTAACTTATTTTTATATATTAAATTAAAAATAGTAGTTGAATATTACATATTATTGAATGAAAAAATAAACTTCAATAACTTAAACTAATTATTTGATAAGAAATAATAAGAAAATTTCAAAGGGTTATTAAGATATATGAAATTAACATAGACATAAAAAAGTATTTAGGTTATAAATAAATGAATATTTTTGTAGTTAATATATTCGGGTTGATTCGGTTCAACTCAAATTTATTTTAAGAGAACCCCGAACCAACCCAACCCATGAATTTTTAAATTATTTGAACCCAACTCAACCCAAAGAAGTTTATAACCCAACCCAAACCGCATGGGTTGGGTTGGGTTGGGTTGATCGGGTTTTTCGGGTCATCGGGTTTTTTGAACACCCCTAGCACAACCCATGGATGAGCGATTTTTATCCTTTACACAAGTTAATCATTAATTTAGTTTTGATAATCTTTTGTTAATTTCAATAATTTATTGCTTTGATTTCAATAAACTATTTAAAAGTAAATATGTTAATTTATTTTTTTTTTTTAAAAAAGAATGACACATAATAAATGGAAAAATATAAATGAAATTTTCTATTTAAGTTAATAATTGAAAAAAAAAAACTTATCTCCATACCGAAAAGTATTTTATCCATGATCAAGTTATTGGTAAAAAAATTACTTTTATTCATGTGATTAAATTATCTAACATAACTTTTCTCCAACGGAAAATTATTTTATCCATGATTAAATTAATAAACAGTAAAAATTATCTTCTATCAGTGTGACTAAATTATCAAAATAACTTATCTCCATGTAAATAGGTAGGAGCACCAGATTAACTTTATAATATGATCTATATATATTTATAGTATATATTTAATAAAAAAAAATATTGCATAGAAACTAGTTTTTTTTTTTTTTTTTTGATAAAAATATTGCATAGAAACTAGTTATCACCGAGTAAATTAGAACTCGTATTTATTGGATTACACAGCATCAAATCAAAGCATCATATTTCACAAAAAAAGAGAATAACATTAATTTAGGATATCACATCATCAAGATGATTAGGGTTTAGGTGGCCACCCCACATCCCACCAATAGGATGCCAATACATGAATGAGTGTTTTTTTTACTAAACATAAAATAGGGTTAATTTCAGTATTGGACAAATTAATATTGTTTAATATATTAAAACTACCCAAAACCACCACTAAAAAAATTAAATTACATTGTGAAAAGACGAAACATACCCTGATAAATTTTCCTTTATTAAATGATATGTAATTAATGAGATATAGTTATTAGGAGAGATAAAATGATAATAAGGTAAACACTGAAATCGGAATCCACTAGAATCTCCACCATAAATGGTGTTTTATGGGTAGATCTGATATTAATATGAAACAACCATTAAAACTGAAATTAGGTGAATTAAAGTGGTTATTAGTGTAATTTATTCCATAAAATATAGGTTATAATAAAAGAAACTAATGTGTAAAAATTAATTATTTTCAAATTAGAGAAGTTGAGTTTTCAATCACGTTGAATTATCTGTATTAATTTGTATCCTTCTCTTAATTTTATTAAAAAATAGAGATAAAATGCTTTTATAATCAAACTTCAATTCCGATTATTATAATCTTTTCAAAAAAAAAAAAAAAAAATTAAAATGTTAAAATTTATCCCTTTTTAGCTTATCAAATCCTAAACTAAATCAAATCCAACCATTATTCACGTTGTTCTGATAAAATTAAGGGATCATTTTTATTAGATTAGATTTAATTTTACTAGGAAGTTCTAAAGTCCTAATTCTAATGAAACATTGATTTAGTACGTAACAGATAACTCAGATTCTGATTAGATAATCTTAACAAAAAACCAATAGATAAAGCCAACCAATCCTTCCTCCATTCCTATAAATTTAGACTTTAGTCTCATAATTTTTCTTCATACTTTTGAATGATAGCATAAGTGTTAGATATTTGATCCGTTCATACTTTTCATGAGAAATATGAGTTCCAAAGCTTTGCTTCTGATTCTCTTCTTCGGGTTGTTTTCGTTTTCGACATCGGTTTTCGCGGAAAATGTGAAGGTTTCAGTGGAAGGAGTAACCTCCATAGCTGAAACTGATAGAGATTTCGTTTGTGCTACTCTGGATTGGTGGCCTTCTAATAAATGTGATTATGGTCAATGCCCTTGGGGATTAGCTGGCCTTAATAATTTGGTATACCTAATTTTTTTTTTTTTTTTTGCTTCTTATTATTTATTTTTACTATATACTAATCAGTGAATTTTAATTTTGATGTACTATATATGTAGGATCTGAAGAATGTGATTTTATCAAACGCAATCAAGGGTAAGTTTTCTCATCACTAAGGTTCTGTTTGATAACTATTTTGTTGTCCGTTTGTTTATAAATTTTGATATTTTCGATATTCTACATTATTCTTATTATGATTTTAAAAAATTTCAGAATTCAATTCTTTGAGAATCCGACTTGGAGGGTCAATTCAAGATCAACTGATCTACAACGTTGGAAAGGCAGTGAAGAAGTGTCCTCATTTTAAAAAACGTGATGGAGACCATCTCTTTGGATTCACCAATGGTTGTCTTCACATGGATAGATGGGATTCTCTTAACAAATTGTTCAATGAAACCTCGTACGTAACAAACCTAAACATGTTCTTTTTTTTTTTAAAAAAAAAAGAAATCATGAACAAAAATCTTCAACCCTTTTCTTTTTCTTGCAGAGCTCGAATTACGTTCGGCTTGAATGCGTTGATCGGAAGAAAACGAGCCAACGATGGAACTATCAATTGGGTTGGTGATTGGAACCCTCAAAATGCACGTGATTTCATTAAATACACTGCCTCCAAGGGATATCAAATTGATTCTTATGAACTAGGTAGAGATTTTCAAGTTGTGTTTTTCATTTTAGTGTTATGAAGTTTTGGATTATAAACAAGGGGTGTCGGTTTCAACCAGTTTCATCGGTTTTTCGGGTTTTTAATTGCACTCCTATTATAAACAGGGAATGAGCTATGTGGGGATGGAGTTTCTGCTAGGGTTGATCCAGCACAATATGGTAAAGATGTCACAATGATGAAGAAAGTAGTGGAAGAGGTGTATCCAGATCCCAACAATAGGCCCAAAATTTTGGGACCTGCTGGTTTCTTTCATAAAGAATGGTTTAAAACCTTCCTTCAAAATACTGGCCCTAATGTCCTTGATGGGGTCACCCACCATATATACAATCTTGGTGCAGGTATTTTCTCGATCGATAATTTAGCGAAGTAAACTATAAGCAATATGCTAATAATTATATATACTTTTTATATGTTGTTGTTTTGGGATTTAAGGATGTATTGATCTTAATGAAATATAGGTGTTGATCCTACTCTTATCCAAAAGATTCAAGATCCATATTTTCTGTCCCAAATAGCCCAAACTTACAAGGATATCCAAGACACTGTCAGGGATTTTGCTCCATGGGCTAGCCCTTGGGTTGGTGAAGCTGGTGGTGCTTACAATAGTGGTGGCAAAGATGTTTCTCACACTTTTGCCAATGGATTTTGGTATTACAACTCTCTCTAAAGTTTTCTCTTCATAGTCCATACCGTTAGACTCGAACTGTCAACATTAGAGAAAAGAGCACGCGTATTGATGTCTAATCAATTGAGCTATGTTTTGATTGTAGGTATTTGGATCAACTCGGTATGACATCCACATTTGGCCACAAGGCTTACTGCAGACAAGCCTTGATTGGTGGAAACTATGCATTACTCAATACCACAACTTTCATCCCTAATCCAGATTACTATGGGTCTCATATAAATCTCTAAACTTTTTCACCTTTTGGTAAAAATTTACTTTTAAAAAAGCACTAATTAATTTTTTATTTCATTCTCTTTTCTTTTCAAACAGTGCTCTCTTATGGCATAAATTGATGGGAACAAAGGTTCTTTCTGCTTCCCATGATAGCTCTCCTTATCTGCGAGTTTATTCTCATTGTTCCAAGCAAAATGTAAGCTTGATCTCTCTCTTCTTCTTTTTTTAACGATGTAATCACTGATTTAATAAATAAAAATACTATATTTGCAAATACTTTTTTAATATCGTGCATGTGATCATTGATTCACTTTACATGAGTGGGATTGTTTTAAAGAAAAATGTTATATATATAAATACTTATTTACGAATATTACATAAAGTTTTACTAGCCAATAAAATTTCTCTTTTATTTTCTGCCTTTTTTAATTTCTTTGTGTTGGATTATATTTTATAATATGGAATGATTTGGTTTCAGAATGGTGTCACGGTGCTTCTGATTAACATGTCGAATTCAACCGCTTTCGATGTAAACATTGCGGATACGATGAATTTCTATCCAGATATTAATGGAGGAAACTTACAAGCAAGAGAAGAGTATCATTTGACACCACAAGATGGAAACATTCAAAGTGATGTGGTGTTGTTGAATGGAACACCATTGAAGCTAAGTCCATCACTTGATATCCCTGAAATGAAACCAAAGCTTGTTGATCCAAATTCTAATGTCAATGTTGCACCTGATTCTTTCGTCTTTGTCTCCATCAATGACTTCAAAGCTCCTGCTTGCGCCTAAAATTAGAATTTTTCATTCTAATTTTCTTCTTTTATTTTTGTTTTATTTATATAGATTTTATGTTTTTTTTTTTTAGTTTTAGATATTATATATAAGTAGAGGGTAGGTCTTTTTTTAATTATTAGTTTGCAAATAGTAGTTTTATTTGGTGTTTTTGGATTTTCATTATTTATATTGAAAGAATACTTATTTATAAATTCATATTCATCTTACACTTATACATTTGTCTTCAATTAGTTTTGGACGATCTGAGTTATTTTGTGTTTGATTAATATCCGGTTAAACACTAAAATTTATGCACATGTATTTGGCTATTTAAATTTTTTTAAAATAAAAACTAATGTTTAATTAGTTCACGAGTTTGATTTATATAACTTCTTCTAACTTGTTTATAAGATTATACAATTTGAAATTGTTATGTATAAGGTTGATAATTTTTATTTTTTGTACTTTGGTCTTTTGTAACGATTTGGTCTATGTAGTTTTCTACGTAATGATTTAGTTATTGTACTTTAAGAATTGAAGTGATAATAAATCTAGTAACTTTTTTAATAATGTTTATAAATATAATATTTTTTAATGTTAATTAATGATTTGCTATTAATTATTGTCAATCAAATATCAAACTCATAATCCTTTATCAAAACCAATTAGTAATTAATTCATGAAAGTTTTTTTAAAATAGCATTTTATAAATTGATATTTTCAAAATTAGCCAAAGTTTTAAAAATTAACATTTTTTCCTCTTTAGTTCAAAGCACTAACCAACACATTTAATATTTTTATTATATTTTAAATAATATAATCTAATTGAGTTTTTAGAAATTAAAACTTTATTTTTATTATAAATTAAATCATTGATTTAATTTTGAAATTTTTTTAGCCAATAATTTATTGACTAGGTGTCAATAATTTATAAAATTTATTATTTCATAAATAAATTAAAAATAATGACATAAAGTAATTTACTTATCTAAAATATGCCATTTGAATCGATTTATGTTTTTTTTTAATTAACAAGTTTGGATGTAGGAGTGTAACGAATGAGTTTATATATTATGATACAATCTCGTGAGATAAAAAGTGCCAATCAGGTGCACTTTTGTTTTTGTTTTTGTTTTTTTTTTTTTTTGTTGTTGAATTTCGATTTTAAAGAAAAAATTGAAATTCTTCCCACGAATTTTCCTAGGAACTAGAATATATTATATTTGGCTATCTTATTTCATTTAATGCTGAAAAAAAAGCTCTTTAATCTATAGGTCCCCAGAAGGTAATCTATCTTTCATTAGTCTTATTAGGAAGTCCTTAAGGTCCTCATAATTAACTTTATTAGTTACCATATGAAGGTTGAATTAATGGTTGAGATTGTGGCAATTAAAATTCTGATAAAAAACAGATAGTAACAAAATTAAGGAATAAAACCAACTAATTAAGTTCTTCTTGTTATAACAATGACTATGTTTAGCAATTCTTCATCACTATAAATTCAGACTTTGTCTCAAACTTCCCTCAAGAATTTGATTGCTATTTCATCTACTTCTTGAGAGAAATGGATTCCAAAGCATTGCTTCCGATTCTCGTCTGTTTCTTTTCGCTATCGACATCAACTTTCGCAGAAAACGTGAAGGTTTCCGTGAAAGGAGATGCCCCCATAGCTGAAACTGACCAAGATTTTGTTTGTGCTACTTTGGATTGGTGGCCTCCTACTAAATGTAACTATGGCCAATGCCCTTGGGGAAATGCTGGCCTTCATAATTTGGTATCTACTCTTTTGCTTCATCATTTTTCTTTCATTTTTGAATACTAATTAACAATGTATTTGGTGGAATCATTTGTAGGATCTAAACAATGTGATCTTATCAAAGGCAGTCAAGGGTAATTGAAGTTTTTTGTTCGTTTAATTGACGACTTCATTTTCCTCGACGTTTGTTTTCAAGAATATGACTAAATTATCTTTTCATATTCTTCATTCCTTACATTGTTCTTTATGCTCAAATTCTCAGAGTTTAATCCTTTAAGACTCCGAATCGGAGGCTCGATTCAAGATCAGCTCATCTACAACGTGGGGCGAAAGAAAGTAAAGAAGTGTCATGACTTCAGAAAACGTGATGACGGTCTCTTTGGATTCTCCAATGCTTGCCTTCACATGAGAAGATGGAGAGCACTTAACAATTTTTTCAACCAAACCTCGTACGTAACAAATCATCAAATACTAAATAAATTGTTTAAAAAATGACATTTGTTTGTTGAGAAATCATGAAACAAAAATTCTAAAACCATTGTATTGATGTTTTCTTGAAGAGCTCGAATTACGTTTGGTGTGAATGCTCTGGTCGGGAAGAAACGAGCCAACGATGGGACTATCAACTGGGTTGGTGCCTGGAACCCTGAAAATGCACGTGATCTCATAAAACATACTGCTGCCAAGGGATATAAAATTGACTCTTTTGAACTTGGTAAAGATTTTCTTTTGATCATTTGAGCTGTTTTTTAAGGGTAATTTCAGTAGATAACGCTTTTTTTTAAAAAGTATTTATAAATATAACATATTTTTTATCGTGCCAATTAGTGATTGAAACGATCAATGGTAATTTGTCCACACACAGTGTAAAAGGCCCTTGTTTTTTCTCAAATTTGAAAGAGTTTTGGTTTTATAACCAGGAAATGAGCTATGTGGGGATGGGATTGCTGCAAGGGTTCCTGCTGAACAATATGCTAAAGATATTACTCTGTTGAGAAAAGTAGTGGAAGAGGTGTATCCTGATGCCAACACCAGACCAAAAATCTTGGGTCCTGCAGGTTTTTTTCAGAAGGAATGGTTTAAAACCTTCCTTCAAAACACAGGCCCTAATGTTGTTGATGGGATCACCCACCATATATACAATCTCGGTGCAGGTAATTGCATTTTTCGTAGAGAAAAAGTTATTTAAATTTGGATAATGAACTCTGCAAATTAAATAAAACTTTTCTTAGGCTTTACTTGAAAACAAAGAATTATAATTCTTTTAATTGTTATTTTCGAGTTAACTCGAGATTTATCGTTCTTCGTAAAATGCAGGTGTCGATCCTACTCTTATAAAAAAGATTCAAGATCCATCTTTTCTTTCCCAAGTATCTCAGACTTATAAGGACATTCAAAACACTGTCAAGGAATTTGCTCCATGGGCTAGCCCTTGGGTTGGTGAAGCTGGTGGTGCTTACAATAGTGGTGGCAAAGATGTATCTCATACCTTTGTCAATGGCTTCTGGTATTACAACTCACTCTCTCTAACTTCTCAATCCAAAGTCCATCCCATGTTTTTATCTGTAATTTTTTATTGATATTACATCAAATTGAGAGAGAGGAGACTCAAACCTTTAAATATTACACCCATAATCGGACCTTGGAGAAATAAGTATTGATGCCTAATCCATTGAGCTATAATAACGCACGTGTTTGATTGTAGGTACTTGGATCAACTGGGCATGACATCCACATTTGGTCACAAGGCTTACTGCAGACAGACATTGATTGGTGGAAACTATGGATTACTCAATACCACAACTTTCATCCCCAACCCAGATTATTATGGGTCTCCTCTCATATAGCTCTAAACTTTCTTTTACAATATTTGATTGAAATTTACTTCCAAAAACACTCATGAATTGACCATCTCTTATTCTTTTAAACAGTGCTCTCTTGTGGCATAGACTAATGGGGACAAAGGTTCTCTCTGCTTCCCATGACAGCTCGCCTTATCTACGAGTTTATTCTCATTGTTCAAAGAATAATGTAAGCTAAATCTATCACTCTTTTCACTCTCTGTCTGTTATATATTTTTTTTATATGGATTGATTTTGTTTCAGAATGGTGTCACTGTGCTTCTAATCAACATGTCGAACTCAACCGCCTTTAATGTCGACATTGTCGATTACATGACTCTCTCTCCCAAAGCGGAAGGAGGAAACTTACAGCCAAGAGAAGAGTACCATTTGACACCAAAAGATGGAAACATTCAAAGTGATGTGATATTGTTGAATGGAACTCCCTTGTTGCTTACTCCATCACTTGACATCCCTAAGATGCAACCAAAGCTTGTTGATCCGACTTCTGCTGTTTCTGTTGCACCCGATTCTTTCGTCTTTGTCTCCATCAAAGACTTCAAAGCTCCTGCCTGCAATTAGAAACTTTCAAATCTTCTATTTTTCCTGATTTTGAGTTTGTTCAATTTCTGATTCTATAAACACTATACAAATAAAGGGTCTTGTTTTTTCATTGTTAATCTACAAATGTTTGTTCGGTTTGGTTCTTTTTAGGTTCTCATTATTTATATTGCAAGAGAGTTAAAAAGCAGTAAATCACTCTTAAAGCCAAACTCCAACTCCAAATGTTTAAAACTGAATCTGGATTTAGAAAGTTGGAATCTGAATGAATAATGTATTAATGGGATATTGTGAAAGAAACAAGAAAGGATAAGCCTTCCTTCATTTTTCAAGAGAGATATCTGAACCAAAAGAATATTTGACATGGAAGAAAAGAAAGAAAGAAAGAAAGAATACTTTCCTTCAGAAAAAAAAAACCACCTTTTAAGATCCAAACCCAGAGGTAACATGCAAAGCATATCCAAACTTTACTTCTCTTCCTTTCCCTAATTAATAACTAAAAAATTAACCTTTAAAAAAGAAAAGAAAAATAAAGCATATTTTTATTTGGCTTGCTCTTCAAATAAACCCCAACCTTCCTCTCCGTGAAATCATTCTCAAGACAGAAGAAATCTCACTGCAGAATTCATTTCCAAAAATATGGATAATTTGCTTAAGCAGATGAGGTATTTCCAATTCTCTTACTTCAAAAGAAATTAAAAAGAATTAACTATTTCCTTTCATAGGTCAAACAAAAAGTTCTCTCTCTTTTTTTTTTTTTCTTAACAACTGCTGTCAGGGGAAGATCTTCCGGTTCAGGACAGGATAACAACAAAGCAGAACAAGGCAGAGACAGAGACACAAGATTGTTTCCCCAAAAATCCCAATCTTTCAAAGGTTAGTTTTTACAGAGACATGTTTATTCTATATCTATCGCATGTTCTAATTCCGTTAAAATATCGGCAACATTTAGTATATAGATGTAAATTATAGATTTTTATATCATATTAACATTCATTTGTCAATTTTTTATGTTATTTTAACGGAATTAGAACACGTAATAACGTAGAATAATTACAAATGTGATTTACAATTTCACAAACACCACGGAAGCTCAAAATTTTTAAATCAGACAAACTATGTTAGTACGATTTGTAATTATCCCTAAAAATGATACACTTTCCAAGATCAATTATGGAGAAATTGAAAGAGAAATACGACAGAAAAGTCAACATAATCCCAAAATTGTCGATGATTTTATGAAATGCAATGTTCTTTCTTGCAGAGAAGAAACCGAATCAGAGCTGGTGGAGAAGACAGTTTTCTTCACGACAAATGAATCGAGGGTATGAATCTGAAAATGAAATAGAGCACGTCACTGCTGTAGCAGCTGCAGTTTTTGCTGTGTTTTCCATTGACGAATCAGAAATCGCAAATCGAAAAAAGGTTATCGATAAACCTAAAACCTCGCCTAAAGAATTTGAAAACTTTAAGGAAGATACTCACATCGAAGCTCGTGCTCCAAATCCGCCGCCGGTACTTCGAAAAGTTTCCCGGCGATTCTCAGGTAATTTCTTACATTTTCCCGGGAAAATGTTTTGACATTTGTCAGGATTGTCTCTTCCGGTTCTCTCTCTATTTATTTTTAATGAAAAAAAAAAAATCATTTGACGGTGTTTTGTTATTCAATATATAATATTGAATAAATAGGTTTAATTTATAGTTAGATCACATAATGTGGTTCGAATCGAAAGGAAAAAAAAAATAGGTAACACGATAAAATATCTATCAATGAAAAAAATAATAGAAGAAAACGATGAGATAAAACTACTCGGATAAACATAGCTTAACTGGTCAGTACCTACTCTATTTCCGTCGAAGGTTCGAGTCTCCTCTTTTTCACTTTGATGTAATATCTAAAAAGGAAAACGATGAGATAAAACTATTAAAATTAAGGGGACAATTACTGAAATAACATATTTTTGCATACTAATTATTGAAATGTCAGAACTTTTCAAAAACTACTATAATAGCATAATTTTAGTACAATAAATTATTGAACTAAAAAAATAAAAAATTTAACGAATTCATTGAAAATAATAATAAAAAATGATCAAATAGTTGATAAATTATTGACTTCGACTTAAAAAACACCAAAAACAAACAAATTCGTTAAAAATACCTATGAAAAATAGTTCAATAATTTATTGAAGTATAATTATGCTATTTGAGTAATTTTTAAAAAGTTCAGATATTTTATTAATTAGTATGCAGATTTATGTTATTTGGGACAAATTCTTTAAAATTAAAGTTAATTTGATTCTCATAAATAAATAAAAAAATAAAAGAACTTAGTTTTTTTTAAAATTTATAGAGAGAGACTTGCATTATACAAATTTTGAGATGATTTTTTGTTAGATAAAGATGTCTTGAAAGATACTGAAGTCTCAGATGAGAAGATGAAAGAAAAAGATAAACCTCAGAAGTTAACTGGTCCTCCATCATTCAGAAAGACTACAACATTTTCCGACCAGATATCGCATATTTCGGACGAAAAAATCCCCCAACCGACGGTACAGCAATCTCCACCGCCACGTCCACCGCCTCAACGACCTCCAACTCCACACATTGTCAAAAAACCACCAACTGAAACCAAAAAACCACTCCCAATTCCAACCCCAACCCCAACCAAGCCTTATGGAGCTAAAGAAACAAAAGCAGATGCTTGGGAAAAAGCAGAGATGGCTGAGATCAAAGACAGGTACTAAAATTCAGGTTTCTTAAATTTTTAACCATATAATCAACCTAAATATAAGATATTGTTCTCTTTTCCTCTAACAAAGAGTATATTTCAGGTATGAGAAGGTAAACTACACAATATCGAATTGGGAGAAGAAGAAAAGGGACAAAGCCAGACTCAAGTTTGAACTATCACAGGTTACAATCAGTTAGCTCTTCAAGGGTCTTGCGGGTTTATTTCGTGTGTTTCTACAGTATACGTGTCCTTACATCATCATTTTATTTTATAAAACTCCACTGCATTGATTTTTCATTAACATGGGTTTCTACCGTGCATAAATCATTATACCAAACACAGACTTCATATACCTAGACTTCTCGAACTGTTTCACTATTTGGAATTTTGTTTAAGAGTTATGAATTTGTATTGATATAATTGACCCTTTATTGGAATTGAAGGGGGTAGGTGTGGATAGAAGGAAAAGGGAAAAGGCTCAGAAGAAATATGAAGAAGACACTGAATTTATAAAGCAGATTGCAGGAGAAGCAAGAGCCAAGGCAGAGGATAGGCGAAGGAAAGAGGTGCTTAAGGCTATACATAAAGCAGATACAATCAGAAAAACAGGGGAACTCCCCGTTACATGTTTCTGTTGCTGAATATTTACACAATATTTGTGATTTGTAAGAGTTGCCTCATGTAAATATTAATTACAATAATAATTTTAATTATAAAGTTATGATTTGGAAAAATTAGAATAAGAAGAAAAAAAAGAAATCAGAATTTTTATATCATTTCCGGAATGTTTCTTGAAAACGAGAACTAGAATAAAAAAAAGTTTCTAAACACACCCATTTCTTAAAATTCGGATACGAGATGTGAGAACATTAGTGTTGCCATTGATATGATAATTTCATTTGTCTCTTGATTTTGTATCGTTAGACGGTGTGTTATCTAAACCATCATCGTTAACAATTTTATTTTTTTTCCCACAATTTCGATACGCTAACTTAGCAAACCCACAAAATCCAAACACATGCTTAACAAAACCCGTCAGAATTATATATGTTATCTTTTCTTATAAACTCATGATTTTTCAGGGTGAGACTCCGGTCATAACCCATATCCCAAACATGCCTAATTTTATCCTTGTCCTCCCTAGATTTGGTTCAAATTGTCCTAATATCTTTACAATTTCTGAACAAAAACTGAAATCTTAACATTAACAAGAGAAAAAAAGAAACATAGTTATAAATATTTAGACATAAACATTCAAAGGTTTAGCAGTACATGCAAACCTTGATTTACAAACTTCATAGAAAACATAAATTAAAAAAAAAAAAAACCTAGTAGAATTAGAAATCAAACATCACGATCACTGAAATGAAATCATCCAATGATAATTCCATTTCAATGTTTAAATAACCCTTCAGCCAACTTCAAGTAACTACCAACCCCAGATTCCGGCTCACCGGCACCGGATGCCTCTTTCTTGGCCGGTTTCTCCACCGGTTCTTCCGCAGGTTTCTCTACCGGTTCCGGCTTCTTCTCGGCATCAGGGATTGGTTTTTCAGAAACTGGAGGAGCAGGGGAATTAGATTTATTATACTTATGAAGATAATCTTCAGCTTGATCTACGTATTTTCCGACTCCTTTTGTCTCATCTAGCTTTGCATAATCAGAACCAGCCCCGAGAAGATCAGCAGCTGCTTCGGCTACCTTTTCCTTATCGATGGCCTCAGAGCCACCGCTGACGGTGGATTTTGCTGCATCAGCAACCAGTTTGGCGCTGGAAAAAAGTTCGCCGGAACCGGATTTTTCGGATTTTCCGGATGAAAAAATGTTCATCGTTTAGTTGATTGTTGGGTTTTTGGAGTAGAAGAAGAAAGATTACAGTTGGGAGTTATGGTTATGGAGATTTCGTTTATATATATTATATAAAAAAAATTATGAGGTAATATTAATTTTTTTAAAAATATTTATAAATATAATTTGTGAATCAGTAAAGTGAATGAATACCTATAATATGAACTAATAATTATATTCACAAAACTAGCGGCCATTTCGTGATATTATATGTGTAAATTTAAACTATTTACTATATTTTAGAATAGGTTTTTAGGATGATTGCAAATCAAGTAAATTTTGTGAAATATTTATAGAAATATCATGACCTAAAAATATAGTAATTATATAGTAAATTTTGAACTTGAATCAATAATTAACATTCATATTTTTATAATAAGTGAATCATAGATTTATAGATTGATCAATTTTAATATTAATATATATACAAATAGGTTTTTTTAAGTAATTATAAATTTATAAATATTATATCAAATTCTATTACTAGTAGTTTAAGTTTTTAATTTTTTATAAAATTATATAAATTTTATATATTTGTAAAAAAAAGTTCAAAAATATATTTCTATAATTTTATAGTTTATCGAGATAAGCCTTGATTAATTTTTATAAATATTATGAACATGATATTTTGTTTTTTTTACCTATATTTTTACAAATATTCAAAAAATTTTCCCATATATATATATTAAATGTGAGAATCGAGAATGGGGAGTGGATAATTGGATAAAGAAATTGAATAATTAGTGGGAAAATATGTGGTTTGAAAGAGAGAGAGGTGTAGATATTTTGGCCAATGGTGGAGCAGAGAAAAGGACAGGCAGATTATAAATGTTGTCAGTACTGGTGACGTGTTTTTGCCATCTTCGTTGGATATCCTAATCATCCAAATGGACTCTGTCGGCAAGTTTGAAGCCGTTGATTTTCCACATGTTTTATAAATTATTTTTTTAGGAGTATAAATTTTGATAGGGCCCTGTTTGGTATGCAATCTGAAAAGCATAATTTGTATTTAGTGGATTCTAATGAATTTAGAGTTGTATTCTGTGAATTTATTGGTTCCGAAACTATGTTTGTTGACAGATCCAGAATTTATAATTGAGATTCAGAAATTTGAAATATATGTTTGGTTGGTTACTCAAAAAATTTAAAATCAGATTGTGAATCAGAATATGTGTTTAGATCATAATCCAAATTATAATAAAGATAATAGAAGCATTGCAAGTCTATCAAATAAACTCTTTAGATTAAAACAACTCAATTTTTTCCAAAAGGAGAACTATACAAGACACGATGAGATCCATTCTAAAATTCATAAAAACCTAGTGCAACCAAAGAGATAATTTCTCAATAAAAAAGAATCTGAAAAAATATTTTCACATTGAATGGAGAGACCATTTGGGCATTGAAAACCTCCAATAGCGTTATTCAAATAAGTACTACATACATTAATAAACAAGGAACGAGAGAAAAATGTGAGTGAAAGAACAACCTTAAAACATAAATAAATAAATAAATAAATAAATATATATATATATATATATATATATATATATATATTTATATTTATTATATAAATTATATATTTAAATTAATCTTATATATAATTATAAAAACAAAGTATAAATAAAAAATAGGATATAATGAAAAAATAAATTAACTTTTTTTCATCACTTTAGAATTAAGTTTAAGTTTTAAAAGTTAAAAATCAGCTTAAAAACATGCAATTAAAAATTTAATAAAATAAATAAAAGCTATAACGGACTGGGTCAATCTCGAAAAACGGGCCCGACCCGACCCAAATATGCAAAATGGGCCCGACTCTTATTTTTATCTCATGTGTTGAAACCCGTGGATTAAATTGTGTGGGTGAGGTCAATCTGTGTTTTTCATTTTTTGAGTTGGATATTTTGGATTCTTGTTTTAGTTGAATTCATTTTTTAGCCTAAAAAAGAAATTGAATCCAAATTACTTTTTTCTGGATTGTAAACCAAACACAAAACAACGCAGATTCCTTTTATTCATTCAATCCAGATTCATAAAACTGAATCTGGATTGCATACCAAACAGGGCTAAATTTTTATTAATCTGGAGTTTTTATAATCAAATCCATGATTTTGGGAGAAAAATTAATTGTAATATGTTTGAAAAAAAAGTCAGAACTAAAAAAACAATAGTAGATCATTTTTTAAAAACAGTCATACCAAAATATTTTACTGGTTTTTTACTCGAAAACATAGTTATTTTTTAAAACATCATTCAAACAGACTGCAAAAATTAAGAAAATGATATTTCCATCCATTTAATTATAAAAATAATAAAATTATAATAAATGATTGAAACTTGTAATAGATGATATCTGTATAGTGCATAAATAAAAAAAAACAATCATTTTATTTGGTTCGAAGTTTTTAATTTGTGGTTATTTCATCCTCGAGTTTTAAAAGATAAGGTATATTTTGTCCATGAAGTTAGCTTTCCAACCATTAATAATTAAAAAATTTAATGACAAAGACTTATTTCTCCAAACTCAGAGACGAAATAGACACAAATTAAAAATACATCGATCAATTAGATTCAAACCTCAAAACTCAGGGACTAGTTAGGTATTTTACCCTTAAAATATATATATTATATTTACCAAAACGCTTTTAAAAATACTACCCACGTAAGTTTCCTACCCGCATCTATTATTACTATGGTAAAAATGTAAGCATAGATTTTCAAGGCCCAATGGGTCATTGATAAAAACATTTAAGGGTCACGTAGCCCGGCCTTTTCAATAAATGGGCCAAGTTATCGTGCATGGGCCTAACAGACCAAAAATGTCTAGAAAATGACATTGTCTTGTCAGAGTCTCAGTGTTGAAAGAATGACGACATGGTAGCAACATAACATGGATTCGGCTAAGAATTTTTTTTATTTTATAAAACGATAGAATGAGGAAGAATGAATTGTGTATGTGTAATGTAACAGAGGGTAACCCCAGAGGAGTGCTACCAGAGAACACAAGTGGATTAGAATCGGAATCGGAATTAGTATCGGGTTCGGGATCGGGATCGGGATAATATAATCTCACCCATTCGGAAATATAATGCACATTGTGTTCTCAGGTCACCCCTTTGGGGAACCCCCTGTTTAAATGTTATTTGTGTGTTCAAAATGCCATTGCCATCTCCATCTTTCTTTCTTATCAACTCTCCGAATTCTAAAGGTTGGTTCCTCCTCGATTCTTAAGTAACACTCATTGATTTTTTAATTTTTTAATTAATATTTACTTGCTATTTATTTTATTATTTTTTAACATGTGCCAAAAATTGAAGTATATATGTACACCTTTTCCTTTGTGGTTTTCAAATATTCGGCCTCTCACATGCAACAAATAAATTTTTTTTTTATGTTCAAAATGTCTTTATACACAAAGTAAATATGATTTTTAATTAATTCAATTTCATATACCCCTCCTTTAGATGTTGTATTAAAAAAAATTTATTAATGTTAATTTCAATCAATTTTGTAGTTGGATTTAGTTAATTATTCTAAAAGAACTGGATCAATTTTTTGGTTAATTTTATTTTTCTAAACACAATAAGTTGTCATTAGTGTTTCTTAATAATAATCGAGCCAAACTTAACTATTTTCACCTATTGAGAAATTTCATTGGATAACAAATTTTAAAGTAATATTTATAAATATATATTGCTTAAAATTATTTGCAAGTATAACAATTTTTACTACGCGTTAATCAGTGATTAATAATGACTAATATGTGAACTAATTGATTACTTATTTTATAAATATTATAGAAAAATTTGTTAGCTTTACCATCCTCCCCATTTTTTTACATGAAGTTTGTGTACCATAATTGTTATAATATAGTTTTAGCCACTAAGATTTTACACATATCATTTTGGTACCTAAATTTATAATTTTTATAACAACAACTAAGACAAACTTAATAAATAATTACATGAAGCTTGTGTACTAATTGTTTACTAATTATTAGAATATAGTTTTAGCCACTAAACTCATACATAATTTTGACACTGAGATTGTGAACGTTTTATCGAAGGATAGAAGTTTTACAAGTAATAGCTACGGCATTTGCAAATCTAGCAATTTTCATAATAATATTTATAAAAATAGAAGCTCTAAAAAACATTCATAAGGATTACAAAAATTTGATCCTGTGAATCAGTGATAAATATTGAATTACATATTTTTATATTAAGTTTATCATTGATACACGCATTAATCAATATTAATCACTGAGTAATATAGTTAAAATTGTTATATTAAAAAATAGTTTTAACTGGTGATATATTTGTAAATATTAGGGTTAAATGCACCAATGCCCTTTCTTTATCTTTTTAATTTACACCCTACACTCTAATTTTTTTTTTTTTTATTTTTTTTACACTTTTGATAGTCCAACTTCTGTTAAAAAAACATCCAAAATTAACATAACTCATTTTTTTAATATTATTTCTAACTTGAGTTAAATAAAGCTAAATTGAAAGACATTTTTATCCTCTTCCAGCATTGTCTAGTCAAAGTGACCAGGTCAATTTCATTGGGTTAAAAAACTATTGTCTTCGACGATTTTGCATCTGCCAACATCATATGCGAACGATTTGTCACCGACGAGCAAAGGAGGTTGGACGAACAAAGATCAATCTGCGACTATGAGATTGGACGGAATCTTCACTACCTGCGAACGCTTTCTTTGAACTCTGAACATTTTATTCAATCTCTTGATTTTTGGTTTTTTTAAGGGTTTTTATATAGAAATTTTGGGGGTTTTCCTATCTACACTTAAAAATTAAACAAAATGTTTAAAATCTTCCAAGTTACTGATATATTTGACTTTATAACTTAATCATAAGGGTTTTATAAAAAGTTGCAAGTTTTTTTTACGTTTTTGGATGATGGGTTTGTGCCCAGATTATTGAATTTATTTTTGTCTTTTAACTTTTCTTTTGTTTGTAACTCTTTATTACTTCAACTTTAAGAAAAATATAAGGTATCAAAATTTGATGGAAAAGGTATATAACCTGAGAACGATCCAGACGCTTTTTTTTTTTTGTTGAAGAACGATCCTGGTGTTCATTAGAAAATCGTCAGATCCTGTACGGTTAAGGTCAAATTTGATGGTGGTAAAGTTTTTTAACCCAAGTTAAATTGAGTCTTACTTTACTCGGGTTAATAAGGACTATAATGTCTACCCATAGTCAAATATAATAATTAAAAATAGATTAAAAGGTTTTTTGTAACAAAATGACAATAAAACCATGTTCATTTTAAAGGAAATTTTTTACATGTGAATTAAATGAGATGGGATGACGTGAGTGAACTAAATAAAGGTTAATTAAAGTAGTTATTATAGATATTGAATTTGCTTATAAATGACAGTCCATTCATGTTTGCACGGCTGCACCACCCTTCACATGTTTTTTTTGCCCATTGTCCACTAATAATTCTTGATTTTGTGGTTTTTTCCCCCACAGAAATTTTAATTTATTTTTGTTCTCATTAATCAATTTATATTATATTTAATATAGATGGATCTCATTAATTATTATAATTCATATAAAAAAACTAGCAGAGATCTTACTTATCGGTGTTTGGGTAAGTTTTTTTTTTCATACTTAATAAATAGATTTTTTTGCTTTTAAGTGAATAAGTAATTATTTTCTGAGATAATTTATGGCACTCTTATTATACCAAAATAAAAAAGATATACCAAAAATAATACCAATACTCATTATAGTTTAAAAAAAAAAAAAAAAAGTTACACTCACGTAGTTCTAAAATTATGTAATGAGACTTCGCCCCACTAATAATGTTAAATATTTAATGTCTTTACCTACTTTTTGTATTTATTTTTTCTCTTCTCAAGGGGTGGATGTAGTTTTTATTTTTAGAGAAGGGGACAATTATTTATTTAAAAATTAGTATATTTTATCTATTTTACCCCAAATACTTTCCTTAAAAATGACTTTATATAATTTCTCCCAAACACTTTTTATTTTTAGGTGTGGGTTCAGATGTTAAGTATTTAATTATGTTAGTGGGGAGGGGTCTTGTTAACATACTTTTGAAACTACATGGTTGTAATTTGATATTTTTTCAATTATTGTTTAACAAAAGAAAGCTATATTTCTCTCATTAATGATATATGTCATATGTATTTATTATCAATAAAAAAAAAATAGTGTTATTCGCCGCATTAACTACTTCCACATGATTTATTACGAGTACGATATCTCCAACTAGAGAGTGGTAGGTAAGATAAAAGGCTGTACGTACAATCATGGAGTCAAAGTAGTTATATACAGCAAGAACTCCATTGCTTTTCCATTCCAAGAAGGATCTTGAAACTTTTCTTCACACAACAGAGCAAAATGTCAAATTCCAATGAAGAAATGAGCCTCCAAATCCAAACCCATGTAGCTCTTTTCCCAAGTGCTGGCATTGGCCATCTAATACCTTTCCTTAGATTTGCTCAGCTTCTTCTTAACCGCCATAACTGCAAGCTTACTCTCATCGTTTCTCACCCTATCGTCTCTTTCGCCGAGTCTCAACTCATCTCTCGTTTCCTTTCTTCTTTTCCACAAGTCACTGAATTAAAATTCCATCTCTTACAACCTGCTGCTTCCAAACCCAACTCTGAAGATCCCTTTTTTCTTCAATTTGAAGCCATTAGATCCTCTGTTCATCTTCTTCCTCCTCTCCTTTCCACTCTCTCGCCGCCTTTATCCGCTATTATCTATGATGTGAGCTTGATTTCCTCTGTTTTATCACTTACGTCCACCTTAAAGCTTCCGAATTACATGCTCTTTTCGTCGAGTGCCAAAATGTTGTCTTTTTTTGCTTACTATCCTTTCATTAAGGATGATCAATCTGGTGACTTTCTTCATATTCCCGGCATCGGTTCGATTCCTAAAATATCACTCCCTCCTCCACTTCTAATCAAAAATGGTATCTTTGAGAGGATATTTACTCAAGATGGTCAGAAGATTAGAGAAATAAATGGGATTTTGATAAACACATTTGAAGCAATGGAAGCAGACTCCCTGACTTCACTTAACAGTGGAAAAGTACTTGATGGGTTACCATCAGTAACACCAATTGGACCTTTGCCACCATGTGAATTTGAGTGCTTAGAATTCAAAGACCCAATTCAATGGCTTGACAATTTACCACACAGATCAGTTGTGTTCGTCAATTTCGGTAGTCGTACGGCCGTGCCGAGAGAACAAATAAAAGAAATCGGAAACGGGTTAGTCTCTAGTGGATATAAGTTCTTGTGGGTATTGAAAGATAAGATAGTTGATAGAGAAGATAAGGATAGTTTGGATGAGGTAATGGGACAAGAGCTAATGAGGAAGATGAATGAAAAAGGGATGGTAGTGAAAAATTGGGTGAATCAATGGGAAGTTTTGGCTCATAAAGCAATTGGTGGATTCATTAGCCATTGTGGATGGAACTCTGTGATGGAAGCAGCAATAAATGGTGTCCAGATCTTAGCATGGCCTCAAGATGGTGACCAGATGATCAGTGCACAAGTGATTGCAAAAGAAGGGCTTGGATTGTGGGTTGAAAATTGGGGATGGGGTCTACAAAATTTGGTGAAGGGTGAGGAACTTGGAGAAAAGATTAAAGAGATGATGGAAAGTGAATTGTTGAAGACACAAGCTGGAAAAATTAAAGAGGAGGCAAATGAGGCAGTGGGAGTTGGAGGAAGATTTGATAGAGCAATTGAAAGGTTGATTCAAAAATGGAAGGGTGTTTGAGGTTTGACATTTCTACCTTCTGCAATATAAAGATGTAGTAACTTAGCTCTACGGATATTTCTCGGTTTCGTCTAGTAAAATTGCGTTGGAAATGTAGTAAACGCATATTAGTAATAAGTGGGAAAGTTTGTTATGGGAATCAGGGTAATAAATAGAGTGAGTTAGAGGAATTGGTATATGCTTGTTATGATACTACTAGTATCAGGACTATTGAGGGAAGAAAGTAAGCCCTTGAATGCTTAGTGAACTTTGTATTTTCATATTTTCGTATTAATACCAATTGAGTTCCTATCAAATTTAATATTAATAAATATTAAATTCCCAAGATAGATAGTAAGATAAATTTAGTAGTCACAGTTCTAATTGTATGCAGGAGCATTGCCAAGAGCCAACTTCCAAGCACCTCAAATCTGTTGGATGATTCTATCTTGTTTATAAATTTTGTTATCTAATCCTCTTAACTCTTCTTACAGATATAATTTTCTATAATAAGAACAACAGTATTTCGATGGTCCGACTCCTTCCAAGACAGACTCAAAGGGGTGTTTCGTAGAAGATGTTGTGAAATTGAGTTACGTTTTAATTTACAAGGAATGAGTTTCAAAAATTTATTTATGTAAAAGGGAGATAATACTTGAAAATAAAAAGGGGATTGAGGAGATAGAATGAAGTTTTAACTTATTCCTTATAATTTTTTAAAATAAAAAGGGAGATAATACTTGAGGTAAAATACCATTTTAGTCCCTGAACTTTCATTTAGGTTTCATTTTCATCCCTAAACTTTTAAAAGTTACATTTTTCGTCCCTGAACTTTATGATTCGTTTCGTTTTGGTCATTCAGTCTTTGTTTTTTTGTCTAGGATACTAATGAATGGCTTATATGACATGTAATTGATGATGTGAAATTATACAAATATACCGTGAGGTTAAATACCATTTTTCTCCATAATTCTAGTCTTAAACCTCACTATATATTTGTTTTTCACACCATTTAGCCTCATTGTATATTTATATAATGTCACATCAGCAATTACATGTCATATAAGCCCTCTGGTAGTATCCTAAACTGAAAAACAAAGATTGAAGGACCAAAACAAAACGAATCATAAAGTTCAGGGACAAAAAATGTAACTTTTTAAAGTTTAGGGAAGAAAATGAAACTTGAGTGAAAGTTAAGGAACTAAAATGGTAATTTACCCTACCACTTAGATTAAAAAACTTAATTTTTTTAATTATGTGTCTCTAGGTGTAAAATATATATATATATATATATATATATATATATTATATTTACCAAAACACTTTTAAAAATACTACCCACGTAAGTTTCCTACCCACATCTATTATTACTATGGTAAAAATGTAAGCATAGATTTTCAAGGCCCAATGGGTCATTGATAAAAACATTTAAGGGTCATGTAGCCCGGCCTTTTCAATAAATGGGCCAAGTTATCGTGCATGGGCCTAACAGACCAAAAATGTCTAGAAAATGACATTGTCTTGTCAGAGTCTCAGTGTTGAAAGAATGACGACATGGTAGCAACATAACATGGATTCGGCTAAGAATTTTTTTTATTTTATAAAACGATAGAATGAGGAAGAATGAATTGTGTATGTGTAATGTAACAGGGGGTAACCCCAGAGGAGTGCTACCAGAGAACACAAGTGGATTAGAATCGGAATCGGAATTAGTATTGGGTTCGGGATCGGGATCGGGATAATATAATCTCACCCATTCGGAAATATAATGCACATTGTGTTCTCAGGTCACCCCTTTGGGGAACCCCCTGTTTAAGTGTTATTTGTGTGTTCAAAATGCCATTGCCATCTCCATCTTTCTTTCTTATCAACTCTCCGAATTCTAAAGGTTGGTTCCTCCTCGATTTGATAGAGCAATTGAAAGGTTGATTCAAAAATGGAAGGGTGTTTGAGGTTTGACATTCCTACCTTCTGCAATATAAAGATGTAGTAACTTAGCTCTACGGACATTTCTCGGTTTCGTCTAGTAAAATTGCGTTGGAAATGTAGTAAACGCATATTAGTAATAAGTGGGAAAGTTTGTTAGGGGAATCAGGGTAATAAATAGAGTGAGTTAGAGGAATTGGTATATGCTTATTATGATACTAGTAGTCTCAGGACTATTGAGGGAAGAAAGTAAGCCCTTGAATGCTTAGTGAACTTTGTATTTTCATATTTTCGTATTAATACCAATTTAGTTCCTATCAAATTTAATATTAACAAATATTAAATTCCCAAGATAGATAGTAAGAAAAATTTAGTAGTCACAGTTCTAATTGTATGCAGGAGCAGTGCCAAGAGCCAACTTCCAAGCACCTCAAATCTGTTGGATGATTCTACCTTGTTTATAAATTTTGTTATCTAATCCTCTTAACTCTTCTTACAGATATAGTTTTCTATAATAAGAACAACAGTATTTCGATGGTCCGACTCCTTCCAAGACAGACTCAAAGGGGCGTTTCGTAGAAGATGTTGTGAAACTTGAGTTACGTTTTAATTTACAAGGAATGAGTTTCAAAAATTTATTTATGTAACTCATGTTTCAATAGGTGGAATTCAGTTTTGATTTTGCGTTCTTAAACTGTGTGATAAGGATTTAATAAACTCACATTTTTTTTACTTGTTTATGACCATGAGTTTAAAAAACCAAATCTAAAATCGTTAAACACACTTAACAAACATGGACGGGACTAATGAAGCAAAGTACAAAATAAACTTGAAGAAATAGGAAGTTGAGATTAACATATAAAGTGCAAAGTGAGAAATGAAATAAAAAGAAAGTGTCACTGTCTACCTTAAAAATAATCAAGTCTGAATCCAGACATGTATGATTGAGATAAACCATAAATGTAAGTTGAATTAGCAGAAGAAAATGTCACCACCATCTCTGAAACACATTCACCATACAATTATAAAACCGAATAATATCTATGCAGCGTCGTATAAAAAAAAACTAAATCATCACCTTCCATGCACAAAGGTCTAAGTCAGTGGCGAGGCCACTAAGGTGCCCCCCCAAAAAAAAAAATTTAAAAAAAATTTATATATATATTTATATAAAATTTAATTTTGCCCCCCCAAAAATTTGATGTTTGCCCCTTATTTATATAGTATTTAGGACATTTTAATCTTTTAAAAAATAAACTTTCTCTATATATTATCCCACATTTGGGTTTGTGACTATTAAATTTCCTATCTTAATCTCTATCCAATTTATTGCTCATTAATGTGAGTTTTTATGGTTTTAAATATATATTTTTTAAATAAATAGGATAATTGTTGATCTTTCTTGAGAATTTTGTTGCATCCATATATGAGTTATACATTGTATAATTTATTGTTAAGTTTAATTAAATGAAAATTTTAATTAAATACATTTTTTTTACTTGTATATTTTTTTTAATATTGTAATTATGTAGTGATGATTTTATGTTCAACATTTATATATAATTTAAATTATATTTATTATTCAAGAAGTGAGTCTAATTTTTTGTTTATAAATAGTTTATTTTTTCTAAATTATAAATAATAATGTTTGTTCAGTGAAATCCAAATTTTATCAATAACTACATAGTTGTATGTTCATGAGCATCACAATTGTTTTAATTTTATTATTTTAGACTTGTATTTTTAGTACAATATTTCAAACTTATTAATTGTTATATAAAATTAGTTCAACATCTCTATGATACGCAATAAAGTTAATTTTGATTATGATTATTAGTATTAGATTTAAAAAAAACATTTGAAATGAAAAATCAATCTGAATGATTTGTGAGCTTGATATATGTTTTTAATATATTAAGAAATTATTTTAAAATTTGTCTCTATTTTGAAGACATGTATACTTTTTAATTAACGTAAATTCTAGCAAACAAAATTTTTATCCGTTTTATAATTTTATATTAGGCACAAGTCAAAATCTAACCAAACCTAAATGTAAAAGAAAAATTGTTACAAAAAGAAATTATTAATTTGCAATATAATATATCAAAACAAGTGTGTAATTGACATTTTACAGAGCACTCTCTGCATATAGATTTTTGCCCCCCCGAAAAAAAATTCCTGGCCTCGCCACTGGTCTGAGTCAGGAATATAATCATACAGAAAGCGAGCAGTTTTTTTAAATGTTCTTCCTGAGACTGCACAGCATGTAAAATTGGCAAGAGATGGAACTTGAGTGGGGCCTTGGGTTGGATTTTAAAATCGATAATCCAATCCCGTTACTATATTTAATAACTAAAAATAGCTATTTGTCCTAAATATCAAGAAATACTTGCTCCTTGAAAAGCTTATTGAAAGAAAATTTCATTAGGTAGCAAAATTTTCTTCAATATTTATAAATATAGCAGTTTTAAAAAGTATTTATAAATATAGTAGTTTTTTCAAATCCCGCATTTATGTGAATCAAAGAAGTCATCAATAACTTATGAGGTAATCAGTGACTATATGTACAAAATATCAGTTGATATAGTGAATCAGTAAAATCAGTGATTACTTATGCAAAACTTAATGATTACTTCGTGAAACTAGTGATAATTTTAAACGTGAATTTGAGTTTTTTACTATTTTTGCAAATAACTTTTTGGGATGCTATTTTTGTAAATATTGGACTTTTTCCAGCTATATGTGCAAGAGCCCCTTTATTCAATATTATTTTATGTATGATTTTGAAATTTATGAGTTTATTACAATTTTATTATGAATTTCAAAAGGAATGAGTTTCGTTTTAAAAAAAATACTATATATATATATATATATTTTAAAAAAAAAACTATAAGTCAACACGATGACACAATCCGACTCGAAATTTGAGGGTTGGGTTAGGTGTGAGTACAAATTTGAATTATTTGGGTTGAGTTCATGAGATAAAACCCTTCAACCCAACGCATGAATACCCCCTAAGATTTGTTAACCTATCATGTTTAACAAACACGTTTATTTTCATAATTTTAACACATTTTACACTAATTTAGTTTTAATAACTTATTGTTTTACACAATCCAAACCGAAGCTTAATAAACCCCATTATTAACAACCCATGTTTAATAATTATATCCAAACCCACGAGCTAAACACACTCTAAGTTATTACATCTTTATTTGGAAGCGGCTAAAAACTTTTCTTTCTTGGTCTTTAGAAAAAGGGGATTGAGGAGATAGAATGAAGTTTTAACTTATTCCTTATAATTTTTTAAAATAAAAAGGGAAATAATACTTGGGGTAAAATACCATTTTAGTCCCTGAACTTTCACTTAGGTTTCATTTTCATCCCTAAACTTTTAAAAGTTACATTTTTCGTCCCTGAACTTTATGATTCGTTTCGTTTTGGTCATTCAGTCTTTGTTTTTTTGTCTGGGATACTAATGAATGGCTTATATGACATGCAATTGATGATGTGAAATTATACAAATATACCGTGAGGTTAAATACCATTTTTCTCCATAATTCTAGTCTTAAACCTCGCTATATATTTGTTTTTCACACCATTTAGCCTCATTGTATATTTATATAATGTCACATCAGCAATTACATGTCATATAAGCCCTCTGGTAGTATCCTAGACTGAAAAACAAAGATTGAAGGACCAAAACAAAACGAATCATAAAGTTCATGGACGAAAAATGTAACTTTTTAAAGTTTAGGGAAGAAAATGAAACTTGAGTGAAAGTTAAGGGACTAAAATGGTAATTTACCCTAATACTTAGATTAAAAAAGTTAAATTTTTTAATTATGTGTCTCTAGGTGTAAATAGGATTTTACGTATTTAAATTGAGTTTAATTTGAATTTAAGAAATTAATGTAGGAAATATCAATTTGTAAATATATGGCTAGAGGATTTAAAAGGCGTTGTGGCATTAAGATTTCTAAAGTTCAGCCAAAGCTTAACTCATGACCCCACTACTCATTGTATTTGGTTTGGTATTGCTACCACGCATGACTTCGAAAGTCATGATGATATTACTAAAGAAGGTCTTAATCATAATGTTTTCCTTCTCATTTCGAACAATTAGCAATAATTTTTATGTGGACTCCCGAAAATATGTTTCATGTAGTGTAGCTTGGCAAGGTAATGCAATTTTGAAGCATGGATACATGACTATACTTCTAACCTTTTTGTGAATAATGATCAAGTGAGACAAAATACTTCTAACTAATAACAATCAAATGAAACAAACATTTTGTATTTCGGATCTCTCTGGTAAAAAAAAAAATTCCAAATTCCGGATTATTCATAGCTTAATCAAATCATATATACGGATCAATGTAATCTCACATACCCTGTTGTTTGTCCCAAGTGATTTATAATTAATATCTTAACTTAATAATGTAGATTATTTGTGGCTTGACTTATGTAATTAAATTTTCTTCACTTATGAAATGGTTGAATTTTATTTTCAAACTTTTTAACTAAGTTCAATCATATGTGTTTTGATGTTTCATATTCAACAATGTAAGTTGGTTGTGAGTTATTATCATTTTCTCATATTCTATTAAAATGGTTTCTGACTTCAATTCAAATATTATGTTGTTCTATAAAATTACAAACACTAAAAAATAGAAGAAAAAATGATAAAATTACCATTTTACCCTTGGGTTAGGGTTTTGAATCTTCGTCCAAATTTTCATTTCAACATTTCAGATTGAATAATACTTGGTTGGTTATATGTAAGCACCCAAGCATGTTTATAATCCAATAAGAAAATGTCACATAGGTGGAAAATCTCAATCTCAATTTTACTTTTTTTCTTCTTTTTTCCCTATATGGCATTTCTTATTGGGTTGTAAGCATGTAAATACTCAAGTATTATTCTTTCAGATTCATCCCTAGTTTTTTAATCTAAATCTAAATCCATCATTAAATTTTAAAATTTTTGATAGTTCATTTCCTTTTATTTAGGGAAATGTCATTCGAGCCTACACATCTAGTAAATTAGTCCATAAAAAATTCATTTTTCAAAAAGAGAATCGATTTTTTTTTCTTAAGATATTATATCAAATTAAAGGGGATTCAAATATGCGACTTCATGAAAAAGGAAAACATGTAAAATATGTCTGACAAGATGAACTAAACTCGCGTTGAGTTTGATACCTAAGAATCTATATCCACTCAACTTTGATTAAAAAATTAAAGGGCCAAAAAAAAGCGAGTGGAGGAATATAGTTGGCTTAGGAAACGAACTTTAAATGCATGGGATAAGAGAATAAGGAAGGTGAAATGAGAAAATGTGATTGCATGAAAACTTTGAATTAAAAAAAATGTAGTGTGGGACCCATTTGATTATTAAAGAAACTGTCTGTAGTACCACCAAATCAACTTGGACACCGACAACCCGACGCATGTGCTTTCTCCTCGCACCCTACGGACACAAAAAAGATCTTCCTTTTGTTTCTTTTGTTTCTCCCCCCTCCCCCACGCTCTCTCCTTTTGCGCGTGTATCCACATCCCTCCATAAAAACCGACTCATACATTAACTTAATAAATATTTATTAATCACACTTTTCGATCCATTAATTTTAACAAAATTGAGACATGTGCATGTTCTACGTATATCATGTATTTCAATTTCATGAAAAATAATCAAAAAAAATTAATAGATAAATAATTTTTTTAGAATAAGTCGTAGTGTTACTCAGATGTAAAATCTTAAACAACACTCATATGTTCAAATTTTTCGTTATTTTTAAAATTATTGGAACACGTGGCATGTATAGAATATGTATGTGTCTCAATGTCTTTAAAATTGAGTGGTAGAAATGTGTGATTTACAATTTTACTAAAGTACGGGGTGTTTTAAAAAAAACAAAGTGTAGAGGTATGATTTAACAATAATCTAAAGTGCATGTGTATTTTGTATTTAACTCATAAATATTTAAATTAGGAAGATATTTAGATACTAACCCGACAAGAGGAGTTCTTCATCACTTACTTACAAATCACATTTTTATTGGATAAAATATATTAATAGATAATCAATAAATATATTACAGTGATATGTTTTATTCAATATAAATAATAGAGGTAAGAAAGTTAGGATTAGCTTCTCCAAACACCAGTTTCCAAATATTTTCCTTTCAAATCCGATTCATGCTTTGTAAATTGTATTACTAATTTTGATTTCTGAATTTATAGTGGTTTTTTTTTTTTTTTTGTGAATTAGAAGCAGAAAAGAATAACAGACAAGATCACAATAGAATCCATCTAAAAACCCAAAGCAAAGGGGGGTAAATTAGCTCACAGGTTTAGGAACTCTGGTGTATTATCCAGGAACAAATCATGCAATGCAACATTATTTTATGAATAATACAGAATTGGCAAACACCCAAAGATAGATGAGAACCCAAATCTTCAGCTATGAAAAATGTACAAGATGAGCAAGGGCACTTCCCCATGATGAACCTTAAAATCTCAACCTAGAGCCATATAGAAAAGAACTTCCCAGCTTTCCTCTATAAGATATGCTCAATTAATGAATCAAAGCCTCCTACCATAATTATGTTAAAGGAACTGGCGGAGGGACACCGGCTGGGCATCGTTGCCTACGAGGCCGCCTCGTTGTCTTGCCCCAACCAGTCAGGCTTCCATCCTCCAGACCCATTTCAATGTTACTTAGTTGCTGTATCAGCTGATTACAAGCTGAATTCACAGGGGGAGGAGGGGGGCTGATCATGGATCGCCGTCTTCCCCTACCACATCCATTCCTAGTAGAGTTCCTCCGGGTAGTTCCTGAATGCCAAGCATGGCCTGTTGCTCGCATTAGGCCACCGAATGTTTGAAGATCTTCAGTAACCTCATGCCTTGATAAAGAAGTAAGGCCTGGAAGGATGTCCCTCTGGAAGTCCCTCCTCTGCCTACCTCTCCTTGTCTGGCCTTTTCGTGGCCGATTTTGCAACAAATTGGTTCTGGAATCTTCAATTTCTATGTTTTCAGGAACCAGAGGTTTTGGCATGTAGTCTTCTTCCTTGACTTCTGCCTGCCTCAAAGTCATGTATTCGAAGTAATCAGTCCCTTTCAGAGATGATTCCTCACTATCCTTGATATCTTTGCCTCGCAATACTGTGTCAAACTTGGTCTCTAAATCATCTCCATGAGTGGAAACTACCTCTGCAAACCAATTTAGAGGGTCACTCGAAGAATCTTCGGATGCATTGCAAATAGTGTCATCCGAATGACAGTCATGACCACATAAAGAGATGGCCACTATTGCCTCTGCTGCTACAGTCATAAGGTCATCCTGAATGTCGACAGCTTTGTGTCCTGGAGATTTTAATCGCCGTTCATGCTGTTTTTCTACAGATTCTTCTTCCGGAATAACATCCTCTTCAGTCTCGGGTACTGCTGGGGCTTCTAAATCTATCTCTACCACAACCTTTTCCTTGACACTCGAGTCCGAGGGTCTCAGAGATGCTTCCTCTTCGTCGACACATGAGTTCAAATCAATGTGATGTCTAACATTAGAGATCTTTGCATCCTGTCCATTCTCTATGGCCAGGGCTGTGGTAGTAGCTTTCTCCAACTCTGGAACGGAAGGATCACAAGGCAAATTGATATCAAACATTCTAGTTTTCCAGTTATCTTCCACTTCACTCTCAGATGGATTAGGAAGTGTTACTGATGGGGATGTAAGAGAAAAGGACTCGTTCTTAGAAATACGTGGCCCTTCAAAAATGGGAAATCCAAGAAGTTTTCTATTACTCTGGCATTCACCTAGATCAAACATTCTGCTTTCAATGTCACCACCATGTGAATCAGATTTGACATTTGGAAAACATAAAACTTTACGGCTATTTTCAGTTTCATTTTTATCAGGAAATTTATTTTTCGAAGACAGCACAAAACTGAGGTCTCCAGTATTAGAGAATCTCCCAGTATTGGTTGCTTCATTCTTAGTAGCAGGTGTAGCCCTTGACCATGGTAATATAGCATGATGGTCCTCATTCTTCCGTTCCGCCTCTCTAATCCTGAAAGTTGGTTGTTGACCTGCCTCATTAGATAAACTTTTTGAGAACACTTCATTCAAATTAATATCTTTTAAAGAACTCATGCCCACATAACTAGAGCCCTTGAAATAGTTCACAGGTTGGTCATGCCTGACAGAAGAGGAGAGAACTCCATCTTTGGATCCTGAGGCAGACCCAAGATAAAATCCATTCTGGTAAGGGGTTTCACAACCAGACCCAGGGTTAGATCGAGAGTCGCTCAGATGCCATCTATCTCCTAAAATCCCATTGTTTTGAGCTGATGAGCAAAAATTCTTATGTGGGGAAGCAGATGATTTGAAACATTGCTGTGTTTGGACTAACGCCGATTTTTTAGAGAAGTTACCAATTGGCTTTTCCCAAGATGAATTGGAGCCAGCCCAAGACTTGCCCACATCAGAAGGAGCAATTGGATACGTATGGGGTGTTTGAGAAGCTAAAAAATATCCAGGATCCCCAGTATTGGTCATCTCATAATTTCTTTTGGAAAATTGCAAATCACTAACTGGCCTGTCCCACTCCTGTTGAACCATGCTTTTATCAGCAAGATAGAAAACTGGATGTTCATGAAATTTTTCAAGTGGAACTTGCATTGGATCAGAAGACGAGAGGAATTTTTCCATCTGAAGTCCATGGGTAATAGGTTTCTCGATGCCTTTACAACGTCCTGAAAATAAAAAGGGCATGGACATCAAAACAAGTGACGAGTATTTTAAAGCTAACATAGATGCTACTGTCATATATGCCAAATAAATATTACTAGCTAATATTTTTTTTTTTGGATAAGAGACGTATATTAACCACCAAAAGTACTGAGATATCAATTCTTCAGCTTTGATGTGTCTTTTTCTGTTCATGTACTTTAAGCATTAAATATAAAACTTTCTTGAAGAAGAGAGAGACAAAGTAGCAGTCTGAGAATAAGGTTTAAAGAGGAAGTTGGAGAAACGGTAAAAAACTTGCATTACAAATTTAAGAATGTTCAAACAATATAAGTAAAAAATAATACCTGATTCAAGGACATTAGGAAATGTCTCACTTCTATTTTTACCGTCAAGATATCGATTCCTATTTGATGCATTTCCACTTTCGTTACTGGAGTTTAGCAAAATTTCTTGCTTTGTAGACAGATAGGGGCCTTGAGTCTCCCCATTGCAGGAGTCCCGACCACTAGGAAGATCAAAAAAATTAGATCCATTTGTCTCTTCAAGTTGAACTGGCTCATTCAAGTCAGCCAAACCGTATCTGTTCCATAGAGACGAGTCAGATCTCAAAGCATCTCCCTGACCACCACTTCTTTGACCAGGATACAATTTTTCCGTCATACTGCTCTGAGTCTCAAATTTTTTATTGCCATTTGGATGGCAACCCAACATGGAAGGCAATTTTTCATCATGAAATACCTCACCTTCTTCACTATCAATGTACGCATCTGCTGGAAGTTGAAGATCAAACGTTTTCCTTCTAACCTTAGTGGGTCTGGAATCTAGCACCTCACAGTCTTTTGAACTAGTTCCATTTTGTGAAGGAATGAGACCATCACTTCTATTGTTATCTTTCATAGAACTTAAAGATGATTTAACATCTTCAATGCCAGGAACAGATGGTCCACCACTGGAGGAGATTGCAAGAGGATAGCTCGGGAGATGCCATTTCCTAACACCATCATTTTGAGATGCTAGAGGACTAGATGAGAATGATATATCTACTGGTATCTGGTTTCTGTGTTCTGATCTTCTAAAATCATTCATTAACTCCCTTTGTTTACTGTATAGTCGATGCAGTTCATAAACCTGTTTAATGAAAGAAGATAGTTATACACAAACATTTATGTATTGACCAGAAAACTAGCTGTTTTATCCATAGATAATATTGTGAGCAGCCCATAGATATAAATAAAGGAGATTAGAAGAAACTGTTGATAATATATGGTGACTTAAATTTTCCTTAGCCCATCAGCTTAAGCTTTTGGGTCTATTGATGATTTAACATGTTATCAGAGCCAGAGAACTTGAGTTCGAACCCTGTGATGATATTTTCTCCCCATTTATTAAAATTTCACGTGATTGGGTCTTGAGCAAATATTGAAGCCCACATGTGAGGGGGAGTGTTGAGAATATATAAATGATTAAATTTGCCTTGGCCCATCAGCTTAACCTTTTGGGTTTATTTGTGATTTAACCAAAATACTTGGAACGAATATAACCTGGCTCTTGAATATGGCTTCATGCTCAAGCATTGTCCTCTTCACCGCATCCCTATCACAACCTAGATATACATCTGGAGTAGCTCTTGGAAAAATTCCATTATAATATTGGCCACTTTGACATACTTTTTCACCATAATACAAGGGCCAGCTACAACCATGAGAATCCTCATTTAGATCCCTCATTGAGTGATATCCAGGCAAATAACTTTCATACTGCACCTTTGTTCCCATTCCTGGAGTCAAAGAAGGTTTATTAAATGGTTACATATTCATCACCAACGGAATCAAGATTATTAATTTAGCTAACGAAAAGTAAATGTAAAGAAGCAAAACTACTCATACTGACTTATCAAATAGTAAATGGATATCCATATGAAAGTATGATAAGAGAAAACTAACAAACTGTATTAGTCTCTTCATATCGTTTCATGATAAAAAAAAAGAAGAAAAAAACATCTGTCAGCTAAAAAGGTACAGGTCAAGACACTGGAAGGGCAGATATTTCACCGTGAAAGTGATGATCGTCAACTTGAAGATCCATAAGTTAGCAATAAATTGAAAAACAAAATAAAATTGTTCTCCAGGGTCGGTCACAAAACAATATAGGGTGGGGAGTGGGAGGACAACTTTACTTGGGAAGGGAAGAAGATTGAGACCCCAGCACTTTCTTTGCTCTCCCTAACCCTGTTGCTTCTTTTGTTCCCCAATACATTGGCAATAACTCTCAGCTCATGCCTCTCCAAATGGATTTGAAGTCCGTATTAACCAAAGAAATATTATAGTTCCATCTGGGGTTAATAATATAATCTCCGAATGATCCATTCACAAACTGCTATCATATGGAGAAGACCAAATGGAGCTTTAGATATAGGGGTTAGATGAAGAAGCCAAATTTACCTATTTCAACTGAAGATTTTGAGTGAAATAGAAAGTCAATTAAATCCAGCTTCCTTGTTAGATGAATTATTTCTTTAAAGCGGAAAATTTAACTGCATCTTTTGTTTGAATTAATATCCAAGTCATAAAAACTCTAAGAACGCAAGATAAAGCAAACATGCTAACACTAGCACTTAAATTTCAACCATGTTGAAGATATATAGCTGATCATCATTCAGATGAAATACTAGATAAAGCCACAAAATGCAAAAGGCAAAGTTCATGGAGAACATTTATTAAATACAGAAAATATTGTCGCAGTGAACTTATATAAAAACACATGTCTGTTGCTTGCCGCTACCTAACTTACAAGTTACAATGCAGATTATGAGTTGCAAAAGAAAACAGTCTACTCTTACAACCATATCCTAGAAATTTGTTTCAGCACATATATTTCTAAATAAACT